>OU898278.1:175589089-176189089 GCA_918026665.1 Diabrotica balteata | reverse complement strand
TGAGAAAACGCCAATATGTCAGTTTTGATGGGAAATGCCAATAAAAACCAACATAATACTAGATAGTTCATTAGTATACAAGATGCATTTTAAGGGTAACCGAGATGACCTTACAAGTTTATGTTTAGTGGTTTTTACACAGCCAATATTAGTGGTAGTTTTAGAAGCATCGGTATAGAGAATTAAATTATGATTTTTTTGTATAATTGTTAAAACTGCTTTTTTTATAAGAATGTTACAAGATAAAAATATTAAATACGTATCACTGAGATATGTATTTAGATATTCATAACAAAAAGGAATACTAAGAACAATGAATGAAAGAGCCTACGAAATATTCAACGGACTCAGAAACCAGAAGCAGAATGTTAAGAGGGCTGACAAATTACAACGAAAATATATGGATGGTACATAGACAACCAAAACACCAGATAGCTGGATGTAGGAAAAACCAAGATGAACAATTAAGAATAGAAATAAAGAACAAGAAAGATAGACAGATAGAAAAAGAATACAGCACCCAAAAGAATACTCTGGCGAGAGGGTACGCGAATCGGTGTGTGTAAGGGGGCGCATAGACCTGGAAATGCACACCTCACCCACGCACACATCCAAGTTAGTTTAGTCAAAAAAAAAACAAAAAACGCTGTCTGTCTAAATTACTGCAAACTTGCCTGAAACATCATAGTGAATACAAAAATAAAATCAAACTTATACACGTATTAAAAGGCTTTTAGTCAGGTCAGGTTTTTTATAACAACCGCAGTAGCGGGTAAGGGCCCTCAAGCAGGTCAAAATGTAGTCCTTTTCAGGAAATCTTAGCACCGGGGTGCTGTGCAGCACACATGGGCTCAGACCTCTCTTGAATGCCCAGCCGGTGAGAAGAACAAAAATTATTTCACCAAATCGGCGGCTGAGTGCCAAGCATACACATATTTCGGACAAAGAGTTATTACCTTAGGTTGGTAACTCGTTGTTTGAAACACACACATTTTTTCTTTTAAGAAATCAAGGTCACGCAGCAATGTTAGAGTACCTAGGGCACCCAAAGTAACGCTGAGATCATAAGCCTTCTCACGTGAGTCGCACGTTTAGGAGGGGTGAAGGACAGTACCTAACTGACCTGGGGGTCAGATAGGTACCACGTCATAAAGTGGTGACCGGTTTAATCTTCGGACATGTAGATCCCACTTTACAATGGTATACACATGTTCCTAGGGGCAGTGTTGATTGCTGTGTGTGTTTTATTTTTTATGTCCCCCTACATACCTCCATTCAGGAGGTGGTGAATTTAAACATTGCAAAATGAACAGACGTCGAAATAATAACATAAATAGAAGACAAATCTAAAAACATGAAAAAACTATGTTACATTTTTTTTTAATTATAGACAAAAAAAATTCCTTGGTATAAATAGACACTTGCAAACTAAATTTGGGCTTTCTGAGTACAAACGTAAATCGATCACTCCAACGTAAATCGACACAGATAACAAAAAAGTGGCAGATGACAGACAAAAAGAAAACGGCGAAATGTAAAAAGAATTTGACAAGCGCCGAACGATATTTAGAAATGGTTTATACTAAAATTCTTACCTTGAGTTTTGTCCACTGAGATAGTTGAATTCTGAAACAAACAAAATTTTCTATTACATTTTGCTCAAAACTATAAATTAAAATGTTGGTTGTAAGTAATGGGTACTAATAAATAATAATATTAATAACTAATTAAGTAAGGTCTAAGTATACTAAGCTAACCAACTATACTAAATTGACGTCAAAATATTGGTACAATTTTAGCATTTCACTTCTACTTTATTCTCTTCATTTCCCAGCAAATCGAGTAGGTTTTTTGTGGATATATACCTCTATAAGACATTTCCACTTTTTCCTGATACTTTCTCATCATCCATTGTATTTCGCCAACTTTGATTAGGCTATCTCTCCCATTTTATTTTGGCCTTTCTGTTTCTTTTGTTTGTTTTTCACTTAAATATAGTAAATTCTTTTCTAAAATTTGTCAGGGTACTCAAAAGCAATCTTATCAATATAGAAATCAATGAAGTCATCATGGCATAAAGGCATTACTTTATTATTACATCTGTTGTCTTCCTCTTGGTCGTTTACTTTTGTAAGGTCTCCAATGTTGTATTGTAGTATTCCAACGCTGGTCTTTCTGCCTAGCAGTGTGGCCCGCGAAGCTCCATTTAAGTTTGGCAACTTTTGTTGTTATGTCCTCGACTTTTGTTTTTGATCTTACCCAGTCGTATACCTAACATTGCTCTTTTCATTGTTCTTTCTGTTGTGGCTAGTTTATTCATGTTTGCCCTGGTTATGGTCCAGGTTTGACATCCATACGTCATGATAGAAAGGATGCATTGGTTGAACACTTTGCTCCTTAAGTATTAAGGTATTTTGCGGTTCTTAAGTATCCAACTAATTTTTCCAAATCCTGCCCATGCCAGTCTTGCTCTTCTAGTAATTTCCGCACTTTGTTTCTCTTTGTTAAGTTTCAGGATTTGGCCTAAGTAGATATATATAGATATAGATAGATATGTACTTGTTCTATTTCACTGCCATTTATTTTTGTTTTTTTCATATTCATTTTTAGACCGACGTATTGGAAGCTGCCTGCTAGTTCCCTCATCATAATTTGCAGTTCCTCGAATGTGCTCGCTATAATCACTATGTTGTCAGCAAATCTGAGGTATTTTAACTTGTTGCTATTAACATTAATGCCATAGGTTGACCAATTTGTAGTTTTGAATACGTCTTTTAGGGCTAGGTTGAAAAGCTTTGGTGATATTACGTCTCCTTGTCTCACTCCTCTCTTAATGGGGATGAGATTTGTATTTTCGTCTAGTTATACACATGCTAATGAATTTGGATTTTTTTTGCTGCCATCCGCAGCTATCGGACATCATTCTGACAAATTCTGTATTGATTTGGCCCATCAAATAAGTATAAATGCATATCGATATCTCTATTCTGCCCCGGTTTCCTTCTGTTTCATCTCAGACAGACACAACAGGTAACATCTTTAAGATTGTAAATGGTAAGGACCAACTTTCTGACGTAGAAGAATGGTACACCAGCTCCATTTGGTATGTTCAGAACGGTTTGGAGGTCTGATTGGATTGCCAACACACGTTTTGGTCATTTGTAGCCTCGTTTTCTTGATCTCTAATTTTTCGTGCTGCTTCCTTGCATTTAATATGCTCAGTATCTTCTTTTTGCTCTTCATGAGCAATACATTTCTTACAACGATCTTAAGAAGGTTTGTGAAAGTTTAGATTGTATTCACGAAAAATGCATCTGTACTTTTCTAAAGATACTGGATTTTTGTTTTCTCCAATGCATGAACATAATTTGTATTTTGACTTCCCACAAGACTACCACAAGATAAAAGTTGCAGAGACTGAGATTGAGAAGTTTCACTTTACCATGTAAGTTCCAATCCCACTAAAAATTCCAAAATATTATTTACGGTAACTAGAAAACAGGAAGCTGGTATTTAAATAACAAATGTTCATACTTTATGTTTTATACAAACGTTATGTTTATAAACGTTAAGTACAAACATTCGTTATATCGTCATATACTTCCTTTCAACATTGCAAAAATCCAATTAGGTAAACTGACCAATATGCCGCTTTCGTTATTTTGACGATTTGTAATGGATGTAATACACTTTGGTAAAAGTGCGAATGTGGCTCATTCACTTGTTTATCTATCGAATATTCATACTTGACCATGCCCCAGAAACTTATAAGCATGACTTTGGAGCATTCCCCCATTACTTTGACCCCAGGCAGTTAATAAAGAGAAATGATAGTCTGTCTCTCTCACGAAGATTTTAACCAATCATTTATTTTAACACAATCTCGGGGTGTCAATAAAATAATCAAACGAAGCTTAATTCCGCATGTCAATTCTGTCAAAAGTAATGACAGATCTTTCGTTTGTTTACAAGTTTTCAATTTTATTTTATTATCTTTAACTTTCGTTTGCATTTTATTCTTAGTAATTTTAATTTATGTTGGTTACTTAGTTTTTAAAGTTTAGTTTGAATTACCTATTGTAGCAACGAATTTTTGTGTTGTGCTAATAAAAAAACTAAACATGGTAACATGTATTGTTCCTGGTGGAGTTTTCTCAGATTTCCACCAATTGTTGTGGGAAAAGCTTATTAAATTCCTTTCTCCGTGCGTGTACAGTACCAAATATTTTAGGACCATGGACTGTACAAGAGTGTTTCCTTCGATATTATACAAGTAGACTTCACGGCGCTGGTTCTTTATGTGTTTGGTTTAATAGGGGTTGTACTTAGAGAAAAATAAAGCGTAATTAATCCAATCTACACATTTAATAACGAGAGAATATTTTCACAAGCACTAATACTAACGAAAGAGTTCGCTTTAAAACATTGTCCATTATTATTATCGGCGTTTTACGGGCGCGCGAAAGTATCGAGAAAAACAAATATACATTTCACTGCATTTTGGTGGCGAAGAGAGGTCTTAGTCCCTAGGTACCGGCTGGTACCGCACAGTTTTATACTCTAGTCACATCTGCGAGAGATTTTTGATTGAATCTTCACCTAAAAGTGCCGACAAGGCGGCGTCGGTTTTACCACCCAACAATGCTTAAAATCTTATGGCACAAATATTTTGCAGGCAAAAAGTACAGTTGTAGCATAAAATCCAAACTAATATTTGTGACAACTAAAAATTACACTAAAATTAATTTAAAATGTTTTTTTTACAACAGTTCCGTTGTGTACAAATCATGGAAAACTTACAAAAAAGATGATTATGTTTATTTATCTATGAGGATGATGATAGTAAGTTGTCAGGAAGCAAACAATAATAGTATTTAACAATTGTTTCTGAAAATATGTGTAATAAATGTTATGTAATTAGTTTATAACTGTTTTCTCTTAAACAACAAATAAATGTATACTAGAAAAAATTGTGTGTTTTTTGTATATCCTTTTATTTTTTAATAATATATGTGAAATTATTTTATCGGAAAATAGTAAGATATTTTCCAGTAAATTTTAATTAATATTGTTCTGAAGCTATTTTCTTGTGGCATTTTAAATTGTGACATACAAACAGTAAATTTACTGTTTGTATTTTGAGAACGATTTCTGAAGTGGAAATTGAAACGTCAATAAACGTATTTTTATCTTTAATTGTGGCTTATTTCCAGTTAAATAGTAATTAAATTTTAATTAGTAACGAAATAGCCTGCAAGAGGCGCTAAAGGGTATGTATGTAAGGGGTGTCTATTTGAATTTCCCTCCAAAAGATGATTAGTAATGACCCCAGCCGCAAGGGGTCCGAATGAACAAAATTTACACATTGAATTGCCTATCTGTTTCTAATATTATATTATTTATCTATGTACTTGACTTGTTGACCTGTACATTCGCTGTTTTACTGGAATATACATCTTGACAAGCCACAGCTGTTTAGTGTATTGGCTCAGATACGTCAATTTTGCATATTTGCTACTTTACCAGGTTGGTCACGATATGCAACTATGGATCAGTCTATTATGAAATAAAAAGACCAGATAATCGTTATCATAACAAAGGATCAATTGCAATTAAAAAAGCTTGTACCACGTCATTTCTTATACAATATTTATCAGGTATTTCATAGTTGTTTTCGTTTTTAAATTTGAAATTGCCACTAAAACTTCTACAAACTGATAACTTTTCACGCAGTCATTATTCGACAGATGATATACTTCCACCCACACACATAAACTTTATAAATTTTCGTGATACTTTATTTCTTTGCATAATATTCGAGCAGGTGTGTCAGTTTTATCGATGACTTTTCTCCAAACACACCTCCTTTTGTTTTTTTAGCACTGACGTGTCACGGTCTCGGCGGCAGAGTTGAAAAGCCGGAATTAAAGATTTATGTATTCAGATTTTCAGAAGCTTTTGTGTTGTCCTCAATGCTTTTACCGATTTTCATACACTCGCAGCTATTTTTAAACGTATGTAAATTTAGGGATAGGCATTATTCATTCGAAGGGTTTTAATTTTCGAAAACAGTTTCAGAAGTGATTAATGATCGAGTTTTTTTTTGGAAATCAGTTTCCATTACAGCTAGGAATAGAGTATAAATGTTTTTTTTTGCTATTATTTTTTGTTTTCAAAAACAAGCTATTACTAAGTCTTATTTACTTAATAAGCCAGTTAGTGACGATCAGATGCGTCATAATTTTTTTGGAGATATTCGAGTATACCAGCTCACCTAGGGCCATCAAGTAAAAAGACAAAAGAGGGAATGTAAAGGTAGTGGGGGCAAAAATATTGTTAGACAGGAAGTGTGATCTTTAGAGGCCACATTTAACAAGGAAAGACAGTCTCTTTCCTTGTTTGAGAAGTCAAATTTAGTTGGGTTATGTTGTTGTTTGTCCCAAATGTCACATGAAACCTTATTTATATTGAAGTTTTTTAACAATTGTGTCGCATTTAAGACTATTATCGTTAATAATTAATTAAAACTATCTCGTCTAAGACACATTCTGAAAAATACTATATAGCTACTGTTAATAAGTGTCGGAAAATTTAAATTTGGCGCATTCGCATTTCCGGATATGTCCGCCATCAGAGACCACTTTTTTGGTCTCCTTTTCATAACGATTAGATCCCCTCCTTTGTCTTTTTGCTCGATGCCTAGGACTCACCTAATGTAATTTATTTACAGAATTGCAATTTTTTTACAAATCAACTTAAATTTAGATTAAAATATTAAAACACAATGTATAAACATAAAAATGTATTTTCGATCTTATTCTTAATAGTACTTAGTGATACCTAAATGAAAATAATCATTACTATTAAATTTATTTGCATTTCTACACATTCTCTGTAAGGGTCTATTTACTAAGTTCGATTATGAAAGTCTAAATAAAATAAGTCTTGGGATCTGGTGTCTCTACAGAGAGTACGGAAGTAAACCTCTTCCAAAAGAGCACTAGCATCAATGCCTCCTCGTATTAATTTATATATAAATGCTATGTGTAGCATTTATATATAAATTCGCCTTTCTTTAAGAGTAGGCAATTTAAGTAAATAATAAATGGATTCGACCGTTACTTGATAAAAATTCATTTTTTGTAACAATAAAACACTGAAAACTTTGTTTTCAAACTTCCACAAAAATTTTATTTTAACTCTTATCACTACAGCTGTTTCGGCTGATTGCCTTTCTCAATTGATATATTTTTGGCATGTGTTTACACTTTATAGTCTCTAATGAAATAGGTTGAGGCGGGTAGAACTGTTTGTCTCGAGTTGGTCATTCAGAATTATATCTGTATTTTTTAATTTGTTGATTTCCATAGATTCTAACAACGATAGCTTAAGGCTTTTATTTTGAATGTGAAAAATTTTAAATTGGTCGTTAAAAGAATGATGATGATCTAGAAGGTAAAGTGCGTATGTAGAATCTGTTTTTCTATTATTGAAAGCCCTTTTATGTTCTGCTATTCGTTTGTTGAAGTTTCTACCAGTTTGACCGATGTAAGTTTTTGGGCAGTCGCCACATTTTATGTTTTATTGTTACATAAAATGAATTTCCATCAAGTAACGGTCGAATCTATCAAATATTTGTTACTTTGAGACAGTATGTACATTGTCTTAAATGTCTTTGCATATCTGATCCAATTTATTTTTTTAATGTAACGTGTTATATTAAAAAAAATTGTATTTGCGATATATTCCTTTTCGTTTTTTCTGGTTCATTGTTAAGTTCGGTGTTTAAATCAAATATATTTCGATAAATTGCATGTTTTGTAATATTATTGTAAGGATTTTTTAATAGAGGAAGTGGTCCGAATATGAGCCCTGCACTTATTATGGGCCCCCAATATATTTCAACTAGAGCACGTCGCGACATCTATGAATTTCGTACTAAAATACTTCTACTAGACCCCCAAACATTTTTCTGTTTATGCACGCAGTCTCGTGTATATCTCTGTACTAACAGGTGACATAAGTTTATTTGTGTAGTTCAACAAATATTTTACGGTAAGTGTTTTTGTGCTATTTATCAACGTTTATGTTTGAAACTGGAGAGTTGATGTGTTAGTATGTTAGAAAAGTGATCAGTATTTGATATTCCATCATAAAAACTAACCTAATAATGAATTGAGAAGAAATTGAATGCTTTTAAATAATCAGGTGGAATGTTGTTAATATGGGCCCCTACCGTGGTCCTATTATGGGACAGAGCTCATATTCGGACCAAGTCTTAATAAAGTGTTTTTTTTGCAGTTCATTATGCCACGAAGCAAACCGAAGTTTTTTTCAAAGAACTTAAGACAAACATGGAGACGTGAAGATATGGTTAAGGCTATGGACAGTGTTAATAACAAAATAATGGGTCTTAAAACTGCAAGCAAACAGTTCAGCGTGCCACGATCTACACTTCAAAGACTGTTAAAAAAACAAAAGGAAGGTAATTTAAATATTAGTGACGTAGTTAAAACTCAACTAGGAAGAAAGACAACATTAGGAAAAGAACTGGAGGAAGAACTTGTCCAATATGTTTTGTCCATGGAAGCTACTTACTATGGTCTCACAAGAAAGGACATTAGAAAAATGGCATATGTCTTAGCTGTTCGTAATGGAATAGCTCATCCATTTAAAAATGGTGTGGCGGGGAGAAGCTGGTTGGATGCATTTTTACTACGTCACAAAAATGTACTTTCTATTCGAAGACCAACAGGAACTTCCTTCGCTAGAGCATTAGGCTTCAATAAGGAAAATGTGGAGCAATTTTTTGACAATTTGCAGAGTGAATACTCAAAAAATAAATTTTCGCCTCACCAAATTTACAATGTAGATGAGACTGGGCTTACAGTTGTTCAAAGTAAGGTGGCATCAGTGGTGGGAAGAAAAGGAAAACGGCAAATTGCTTCAATTACCTCAGCCGAACGGGGTTCACTAGTTACGTTTATAGCTGCAATGAGCGCTGGAGGTCAATTTGTACCGCCCATGTTAATTTTCCCGAGAAAAAATCGCAACGAACAGCTGATGCGAGGGGCTCCTCCAGGTTCAATCTACGCAGTACATCCAAGTGGGTGGGTGCAACAGAATTTGTTTTCCGATTGGATGAGGCATTTCATAAATTTTGTTAAACCAACAAAAGAATGTCCAGTTCTGCTAGTGTTAGATGGCCATTATAGCCACACACGAAACTTAGAAGTTATTCGACTAGCTCGTGAAAATCATATTTCCATTATCTCTTTGCCGCCTCACTCAACTCATAAATTACAACCCCTTGATAAAACATTCATGGGAAGTTTCAAGGCTTATTACAGTGAGGAAATTAGAAATTGGCTTCGTGTTAACCAACGAGCCCTCACACAGTTTGACTTGGCAGAACTTTTAGGTAAAGCCTTTTTAAAATCACAGTGTGCCGAAATAGCTGCTAGTGGTTTTAGGGCGACGGGAATATATCCGTTCAACCGTCACATTTTTTCTGAAGCAGATTTTATATCTGAACGAATTCAGGCTGAGAAAAACTGCAACATTTTGTCTCAAGCCTCGCCTCAAGCGCGGCCTGTCACAACAGAACCCCAGCATGGTACCCCAGAACCTCAGCCAGGATGTTCTTTTTGGGAAGATACAGCTAAATTACAATCACAGGCAACATCTTCGCCGTCAAATTCCAATTTCTCTAGACCATCTGTTCCAGGAATGGAAAATTCCGTTAAATTGGTCTCACCATTTGACATTTCACCTGTACCTTCCGTCACAAAGAAAAATACCACTCGGGGAAGAAAATCAACTAAATCGCAAGTGATCACCTCTTCCCCCTACAAGGATGAGTTAGAGAAATCCTGCACCAACACGCCTAAGAAAGCAAGCACCAAACGACAAGTCTTTTCAAAATCAAAAGCAAAGAAGACAACTAACAAAAAAAGACAGCAAGCAAAAGACAATAAAGTCAGCGACTCTGAGGATGAAAGTCACGAGTTTGTCCCAGACGATGAAGATATGGATATCGACGAAATTGGCAAATCTGTTCCTGACGGCTGTGATGCAGTATGCCTATTTTGTGATGGTCGCTTTTCCGATGACCAGAGAGGAGAGTTATGGATTCAATGCTTCATGTGCAATCAATGGGCTCACGAACAATGTTCAGGTGCCGAAAAAGATGCATATATTTGTGACTTTTGCGTGTAATATGTGGTTTTTAAGTTGAAATGTATTTTCATTTTCATTTTCAGTTTTTTTTATTTGAAAAATATATGTTTTTTCAAATTGTTAGATACCTATCAATTATTTTACTAGGGGGCCCATATTCCACGCAGTCTAATCCAAAAGTAGATCTGTACATAATTTAAGTGTTGACACAAATTCCACCTAAATTTAATTTTTTTGATAATGCCTTTTTAATATACCATAAGGTAAACCTTTAAGCTTGTAGTGTGTAATTTACTGGATATTTATTCGTAACTTTCAAAAATTTATACAAAAAAAAACAAATGGGGGGCTCATATTCGGACCACTTCCTCTATTGATAGAAAAAGAATATTTAAAAATTGTCAAATTTGTAAAAAACATATATTAAACTGATTTCTAGGTAACAACATTTCGCGTTGCCCTTGATATACTTTGAATTCAGTATATCTAAACGAAATTTTCTCCACATTTCCAATACAAAGCACATATGAGACAGAAAGCGACACCAATGTATTCAAATGTAACGGGAACATGTAGAAAATTGAAAAAATATTTAATCCTGGACTTGACATCCTATCAAGCGAGTACAAATAAAATCATTTCCAACTGACGATCTCTTTAAAAAATGTCGCATAAAAAGAGTATCAGATACTGGTAATACTATAAAACTTGCTTTCTTAGATACGGCTACAATTTGGTGAATTCGTTATATTGGAATATCAGCTGTAATAAGGAAGTATATAAGGAATGAAGTATTAGTTTTAAGAAACAATTTGTTGTGTTAATTAAAATCTAGCTGAGGAAATTGCTCTCAAAACTCGGAATAAACAAATTTATTTTCCTTGTCAAAAATAATGTATTTATTAAGTAGAAGTATAGTTTATTTCCATAAAATATTGTAGAATCGTATTATTAATTACCTTTTAAAAATGCATAAATATATGAAACACATCAAATAGTTTTATTATTTAATTTAAAAAGTACAAATAATTAAAAATGAAAAGGAATAAACGAAAAATCTGCAATTATCGACTAAGACTCATTAATTATTACCTCCATTCTTTTTTGTCTTTGGTTTAAAACCTTAAGCCACGTACTAACACAAAAATATTAGTATTTATTTATTCAGGATTGTACAGAAAGGACACTTTTCACGCTCAGGGGTTCATCAGAGCGACTTCATTATAACACACAAGCCATAAACCACGGTTAGGTAGGTGGGCAACATGTGGATACACTTACAAAGGAAATATTGAATGGATATTTCCATATGATTAAAATAATCAATTTTTTAATCTCACGTTTAATTTAATTTTTTGCAGAAATATCATAATTAGATTAACATTTTTTGTATTATCTTCACTTAATAGTACATTTACGGGTGTATTTAAGTTTTCGTTCAGCAATTTCTATAGCAGTTATGTGCTTGAATTGAGATGTAAAGGAAAGTTGAAAAATGTGTGATTTAGATCAGCTATGCTATTTCCATACTCACATCTACCTGCTGAGAACACCGATCTGATGAAAACGCTTTGGAAAATATCCATGATCTACTTTTAATCTTAGGATAGTCAACAACATGTTTTTACTTAGTGCAACAGCTTTGTATATATCTATGCTTCACTACAGTCAACAAATATATTTTGTTAGTTGGAAACTCTCTCTTAACAGTTTTATTTCAATGCAAAAGTAGGGCTATTGAGGCTGGATTTTATATCTAAAATTCATGTATATTGTTACATCTTTTTATGGGTTTTTGGCCTTATTAATTTCTTCTGGTATGATTTCGGGACCTGAATTTTCTTCAATAGTGAGTTCTTGTATTGTTCTATTCTCTATCATTTCTTCGCTGTTGCATTTCTGGAACTTGTAATGTTTTTTGTTTCTCTTTGGCTTCCCTTATTTTTCTTCTGACGATGGTATGTATTCTCTCATATTCTTGGAGATTTTCTTTGTTTTATTTCTCTGATCCATAAGTTCAAGTATTTCATCGGTCATCCACGATTGCTGTTTCTTTGTATCTTTCTTCAGGTGTTGTTCTTTTATTTCTCTCAGTGTTTCTTGTATGATGGTCAGGACTTTTCTCTATATTTCCTGAATTTTTGCATTTTGGCAACTTTGTGTTGAGATTTTCACTCACCTTCAATCGAACGTTGGGATCTTTCAGTCTTCTAACATTATACTTCTTCATTAAATTACCTACAACTGGTACATGATCAGAATTATGTGCAATAAATATAATTGGTTAAGATCTTTACTTAAAAAATACGACGTTGTCACACCTGAGAGACTACGCTAGACGAGCCTAACAATTGGCTTCCAAAAAAAGTTGTGAGTTTTATTATTACTCATTGACACCCACTGTTTTTGACGGATCATTCGATGGTTACATGCTCTCAAAATACTGAATTCGTAGGACAAAAGAATCATCATTAAAGTAGAATACTAACATTTTCTTAGCGGATGACTTAATAATAAGGTATTTATTCACCATGGAACAATGCACAATAAAGAAATAGAAAGAAAAATAGCAATTTTCTTCGACATAATTTTTTATAGAACATTTTTTCTTATGGTTTGGTGTCTTATTTATTGTAAATACTATGACAACTGTTTAATTATTTACTTCCTACCGCTAAATTATGCCTGATATTTTAGCAGTGTATTTTTAACTGAAATGTTTTCGTCAATGATCCAACAATGGTATTTAATTGCTAACGATTTTAGTGCCTGCTATTTTCATTAGTTTTCGATTATTTTATCTCTCTCCTAATAGATGTTTGTCATTATTGTTACTCTCGTTTTATATGTATTTGATATAAATTCACGGTATTGTTCATGAATATATATTACAAATATATAGTTTGTAGTTTAATGTTCTAGGAAAATTGAGAAGAGAAAATAACGACTGTACAGCCGATATAAAATTTAGAACTAAAAATGCACGTGCCAATTTAATAAAAATGAAAAAGTTTCTTCATAGCAAAATACGATTGACTGAATGTTATGTCTACAGTGTTCTAGATCATGAAGATTAATCATAATCGCTTGACATATAGGTGTTGAATAGACTTAACTCTTTTAACCCTCCTTTCCACGGGTGACTTTCTTGTGACACAAATCCACGGGTGGGGTCTATCAGAACCAAATTTTAAACATCATTTTTCTCATTACAATTTTTTTTAAATATTTTTAAGGAAACTTACTCATGTAACGTTGTACTGCCTAAATGTACATATAATATGTGTATCAATATGTATTGATATAGCTTACTGCGAACTAACTACCACCACTATTTTTTGCAAGAGATTATTAAAAAAATTATGAACGGTAAAATACAAAAGAAAAATATAAAAAAAAGACAATATTATAACTCTATATACTTACAGCAATTACTTACAGGTAGGCTTAGATGGGCTGGACATGTGTCAAGAGCAAATGAAAATTACCCACCCAGACGAACTCTATTATCGGTCCCAGTGGGAAATAGGAGTAGAGGCAGACCACGACTGAGATGGAGGGACGGTGTGGACGAGGACGCAAGGAAGATCGGCGCGGCAAATTGGCAACTGTTGGCGATGAACAGAAACGACTGGCGAAATAGACTGGGGAAGGTCAAGGCTCAACTAGAGCTGTAGCACCACTGATGATGATGATGATACTTACAGCAATACAAGTAAAAACTAAATATCCAAAATTAAAATTCGAAACAGAAAATAGAGGGGATTAAATATTGTTAATTTTGTTCATACACAATCGGCACAACATGATTTTATATGTTCCATATATAACCAGTTTTTGCACAATTGGCAAAAATAACCATTTTTTTGTTTTTTACAATATTTACACCATCCCCTTTTTTCCCGGGGCTGGCTAATCCCTCGTCGTTTGCTCAGAAAATTTTTCGGCAAGTTACCGTGATGTTCTCGGTATACGCATATTTAGCGCTCGTATTTTCAAATTTTTCTGGACTAACGCAATTCCTAAAGACTTCAGAAACAATTGACGAGAAGATCGAAATTCTGCATTCGTATCTTTTTATGTATTAAATGAATTTATAGCTGCAATATTAGCCAAGCCATAGCACAAAATAAGAAACGTCCATCCATGGGTGGGGTCTGTCAGGATACTTTTACAGGTAGCAATTGAAGCGATTCATACAATTTCACCAAATTATGCGAAAGTGTACTATTCAGTGCCATTAAAAGGTACACCGAGTCTAGGAAAAAAATACAGAAAAAAATTGAAAAAATTAGGCAATTTCATTTATAGGTGTACTAATAGACCCCACCCGTGGGAAGGAGGGTTAAGATGTGGAAGTCTAGTAGAATTCTAAACATTTCATGGATGGATCAAGTTACGAGGGTTAAAGTATTAAGCTAAATATCGATAGCAATTAAATTTAGCTTCATGTTTCCTCACTAGAGGCCTCTAGTAGCATACTCTGGCAATTATTTTTACCATAATTGCCTTAGTAGTCGGTGCGTTTTGATTTGGCTTGAGTCTTCTTACAAACTCCTTCTGATGACGGGTAGACCCAGAAACACGTGTCAGGGAGTGGTAAGAGACTCAAATTAAATCTAAACGCAATCGTCATTTATTTTGTTAAAGTATTAATTTAATACGAAGAAGAATAAGGAAAAAAAAAGTTAAAGGTCAATAAAAAAATCCCAGATTTATAATGTACTTGTGTCTCATAATCAAAAGCAAATTATCGTGCAATAAAACGGTGAGTATGGAAAAAACAAAGATTTTTATTAAGAAAGCTATACAACTCAAAATAGCTCTTTAGAACAACTGTCTTAAAAGTTTGAAACCAATAGGACTATGACAAATATATATCTCCGTGACAAAGAATACAGTTAAAAAAGAAGTGAGAATGTACTTACTTAAACGTTAGAGTAATGCACCTGACCATAAGTCTGCAATGTTAATGACTACAGTTTATGATATTGTTCTGAAGCTCAAGATGAATTGATTTAAATGGGAATTTCAGAGGAAAGATGATAATATTAAGGGATTTTAACGCTCAAATAGGCAACCAAGTAATACCTGGCATCATACAAAAACATAACGGGAATGTTAAAAACGAAAATGGAAAACTGATGATCAACTTCTGCACGAATAAAGAACTAAGAATAAACAACACATTTTTGGACCACAAAATCACAACAATTATACATTTAATGGAGTTTAAATATCCAGGCATCACATTATCTAGCTACAGAAAGCTCGAAACCGAAGTGGAAGATCAAGTAAATAGAGCAAACAGAGCCGCAGGCTGTATTATTGAAACAATATGGAGAAATAAAACTATCAGGAAAGAAACGAAAGGCAGAGAGGACAAAAAGGATGTTAGAAAGAGCAGAGATGAAAACACTTAAAAAAATTGATGGTAAGACACTGTGGGACAGAGCTAGAAGTACAGATATATGAGTGCACGAGATGCAAAACTCGCTAATCGACAAAAATTTAAAAAAGTAGTTAAGCACGCCATCTTGTTCGTACAATATTTAATTATTATTTTACCAAAGTATTTGGAGCAAAACTAGCTTTTTAACACACAAAAATCCGTCCCAAAAATCATGACTTAAAGCAAAACTCGCTTTATGCATTGATGTGTGCTATGCAAAACTCTCTATTTGTACGGCGTTTAATCACAGCATCCGATTTTACTCACATGGTTAGGGAAGGGCATCATGCATGTTGTTTGTTTTCTGGTGTGGTTTGACTGTTTGACTCAGTCGCGTTTTAGCGGTATTCTGAATTGTTTGTTTAACTTAAAGTTTCCCGTTTTTAAAATTATTAAAATGCAAATAGACAGTGAAATTTCTGCAGCCAATGATAGTGTTAATTCTGCAATACAACCTACTCCAAAGAACATGTATAGAAGGTAATATAAACGATATCAATTTGTTAGAATATTTTTTTAAAACTGTGTTATTTTAGGCACACTCCGACACATTTACCAGAGTAACCGACCTGTGGACATAAAGGTCAGCCAGGTAAGCCGTACTATTGTGCTACTTTAACAATGAGCGAAATTCAAGATTTTCATAGAAAACTGTATGCTTCTAAGGAAAAATGTAGACAAGATAGTTTTATAATTGCAACTTGTGAAGGCTAGAAGTGCAAAAGATCAAAAGTGGAAAAGAAAAAATATCCATTTTGTATTATGTAACCAATTCTGCTAAAAAAATCTGTGTTTGTAAGACAGCATTCTTAAAAATTACATCCCTTAGTAGAGATCGGATAGAGAGAGTCATGAAAAACTTTGTTTTAAAAGGGAATATACCAAGAGAAACAAGAGGAGGTGATCGCATCCTTAATAAAAACGATGATAAAAAGTTAGCAATAAAACATTTCATTGAAGCTCTCCAATGCATAGAGAGCCATTACTGTAAAAGTAAAATCAGTACTCGTGTTTACGGTAATTCATGGATCATCAGCAGCACAGCTAGTTCCAGAAAATGTTTATTCTTATGTTTGGACGGATTTGGATTTTCCCAAAAATTCTAATTCGATAGCTTCAGCTGTTTGGAATGTACTGAATAAGTTTAACTTTCTCAATGAAATCGATACAATTCGTTTATTTGCTGATGGATGGGGGGTGGGGGGGGGGGCAAAATAAGAATATTATCAAACATAAAGGTCATTAACAATAATATTCTCCGTAGTGGGACATTCTTTTATAGCACCTGATAGGTTGTTCGGAATGATTGAAAGAGAGGTAAAAAAGAAATCCATTATTTTAAAACTTCTGACTACGAAGATATTATAGAAAATACGTCGACAATTAGAAAATTTGGTTTAGATTGGCAGGTGTATGACTGGAAGAATGAAGCACAAGTGAACACCAAAGCACTATCCTCATTGCACTTTCAGTCTAATAAGGCTAAAAGGTTTGTGCTTACTAAAGGGAAAACCAATGCACTAATACGAGGTGAGCCCAATTATTGTGTTGACGTCAGTGAAGCCAAGTCTGTTGTTAAGAGAGGAATAAAATTGACACCTATCAATTTTACACAACTTCCTATTGGCTGCAAACTCAAAGGCGATAAATCGACAATAATTTCTCTTCTCAAAACACATTATGGAAACGCCTGGGAAGAAAATCCTGATTTGTTTTTTTTTTTTAAAGAAAATCTTAACCCTCGAAGGGTAGAAAACCAGACTTCTGTAAACGATGTTGAAGCTGGCTGCAGTGGTTTAAAACCTTGCGATATTAATTTACCAATTTAATGTAATATGTAAATAATTGTTTAATTTCTTTGTGAATAAAATTTGTTCCAAACTATTGATTTAACATTTTTTGGTGCAAAACTCGCTAAATGCATCCTTTTTTCTTCATTTATTTTAAAAATTTGCACTATTTTTTTAAAATATGTTAAAAAATATTAGAGGTGTATATGTTCTAAAGGCACGCTAACATCATTAATTGGTTATTAACAAATATAATGCAAAAAACGTTTTTTGCACTTTTCTAAAATTGAGTTTACATGCATTAAGCGAGTTTTGCATCTCGTGCACTCATATGACGTAGATGCAATGTCGAACATCAATAACTGGGTAAGAAATAGAAGAGTAGAATGAAACGATCATATAAGTCGAATGACAACAAATAGATTAATAAAAACGGCAAGAGACGTTTCCCCAATAGGAAGACGACCAGATGAGATTATACGTTTTTTATCTTTTAATCAAAAAATGGGAAGTTGTGGATGTCGTGTATATAAAAATTTTAAATGACCAGGCTCTCCAGTTTATGAGCGTATGAGTAAACAAAAAAAATACTATTAAACACCATCAAAGCACGAAAAATGTAATAATCTGGCCATATATTTACGGGTAAAGGATACGAGCGACTTATCCGTAAAAATCGGAGTATAGTGTGAAATATACTCTGTATAGTGTGAAATTACAGAAGAAAAACACCCAAAATTCATAGTTAAATGATCTGAGGAGGTGGTTTGATTGCTCATCTAAAGAAATCTATCATGTTACAGTCTCCTTCTGGATCGCCAACCTTCTAGACGGTATAATAATAAAAAGGATATTATTACCTCTAGCCAAAATTGGAGATTGTTCAATTAATCACTGATTAAAGTAGCTATTTTTAGAAATTTAATTTGTCAAAGTATAATAAAAACAATTGAAGATTTACTTATAGAACAATCTGCTAATTTATTTCCATCGGAGTCAGTAATACTATAAGATTGACAACACGTTTCGAGCACGAACGTAAACACGTAAACAGATCTCGAAAACAAAGGCCTATGTCATCGATTAAGAAACGAAGTTGTTTTGGACGTAAATGTCAGAAAAAACCATCGCTATTTTCAAATCTTACACGACATCAACATCAGTTGAGACAGATTTTTGTGTACGCATATTTCGTGACGAGGATTGGGCGAAAACGTCAAAATGAGGACCATTTTCGCCGCTGCGGAATTGGCAAAGTAATTCTCCGTAAAATTATTCAATTTAACTTTTGTGTATACGCCACAGCCACAGTCTCTAAATTGTTTTGAATTTATACCGGAAAGACCGCAGAGGAGAAACGTATGCAGGCGAAATTATTAATCTTTTCCGGACCCTGGCAGTAAATTCTGAAGGTTAGGATATTATTATTTACAAATGGAAATAGTTTCAGAAAAGAGAATTGCATTTTAATGTAGTTTCATGTTAAGGAAATAGAAAAAGTTTTATGTAGAACACCTACTTTCCTAAACATTTTTACAACTGACTATTCTGCTGTCATACAAGTGTATACTTTTACAAGTTCTATAATACACACTGTTCCTTTGTTGATTATTTTAAAATACATGTCGAAATTTTCTATTTTTCAACTTTTAAATAAATAAATATAATTGATGGATTCGACCGTAACTTGATGAAAATTGGGCAGTGACATACATCGGTCAAACTGGTAGAAACTTTAATAAACGAATACCAGAACATAAAAGAGCTTTCAATAATAGAAAAACAAATTCTACTTACGCACTTCACCTTCTAGATCACAATCATTCTTTTAATGACAAATTTAAAATTCTTCACATACAAAATAAAGGCCTTAAGCTATCCCTGTTCGAATCTATAGAAATCAACAAATTAAAAAATACAGATATAATTCTGAATAACCAACTTGAGACAAACAGTTCTCCCCTCCTCAACCTATTTCATTAAAGACTATAAAATGTAAACGCATGCCAAAAATAGATCACTTGAGAAAGGCAATCAGCCGAAACAGCTGTAGCGATAAAAGATTAAAATAAATTTTGTGGAAGTTTGAAAACAAAGTTTTCAGTGTTTTATTGTCAAATAAATATAAGACTAAATAGATTATGTTTTAATCAACCAACGATTTCGTAACTCCATTACAAGTACAAAAACATATCCTAGTGCTGATGCAAATTCCGACCACAACCCTGTAGTAGCAAATATTCGCACAAGAATTAAAGTAATAAAAAATGCAAAGCCGAAGAACAAACCTAATATGGAACTACTAAAAGATGTACGGATTAAAGATAAAACCACTGTAAAACTAAATGAAAAACTCTCAGAAATAGACCGAACCCAAATAAATATCCAAAATATAAATACAACTTGGCAACAAATAAAATCCATCCTCGTCAATTCTGCAAGGGAAGAAATTCCAAATACACGATTAATGGCAAAAAAAGACTGGATGACACCAGCTATTCTAAAGACGATAGACGAAAGGAGGAAATACAAAAATAAGAACACAAGCGATTACAAACGATTAAATACAGAAATACGAAGGAAAATAAAAGAATCAAAAGAGAAATGGCTCGAAGAAAAATGTAAAGAAATAAAAGAATTAGAACATAGACATTATTACTTTAATAGGTACAAGAAGATGAAAGAATTTTCATTCATCCGCAAAAAACAACATTGCCCACTGGTAAATAACAACGGAGAGTTAATTCATAACACCAAAGATAAAATAGAAGAATGGGAAAAATTTATACAACAGCTGTTCCGAGATGAAAGAATAGACATTACAATAAATAATGTTACTGAAAGCCCACCAATTCTAAAAGTCGAAGTGGAATATGCCATTAAACAATTAAAGACCAACAAAAGCCCTGGACCTGATGAAGTTTATCCTGAAATACTTAAATTGATGGAAAGTAATAACATTGATTTGTTAGTAATTTTGTTTAATACAATCTACGATACTGGGGAAATACCAGAGGAATGGTTAGAATCTATTTTTATTCCCATTCCAAAACAAGCTAACTCCAGGCGATGCGCAGATTTTAGATTAATAAGTCTTATGAGCCAAGTGCTTAAAATTCTATTAAAAATACTTCACACTAGGGTATACAAAAGGTGTGAAAAAGAAGTTGGATACGATCAATTTGGATTCAGAGCCGGAATGGGGACCAGAGAGGCCTTGTTTTCATTACAAGTACTGCTGCAGAAGTGTTACGACCAACAAAAGGATATCTTTCTATGTTTTGTAGACTTTGAAAAGGCATTTGATCGCGTAAACCATAATAAAATGTTAAATTCCTTGCAGAGCATCAACTTGGATAGTAAAGATCTCCGATTAATTAAGAACTTATATTGGGGGCAGAGTGCCAAGATTAGGATCGACGATCATACATCTAGAAATATTAGTATAAATAAAGGAGTAAGGCAAGGATGCATACTATCCCCTATGCTGTTCAATCTTTACTCGGAACTACTATTGCTTTCAAGCAAGCCTTGAAAAACCTTTCCACAGGAATAAAAATTAATGGAGAACCAATATCTAGCATAAGATAAGCAGATGACACTGTCCTACTGGCTGATACAGACACAAACTTACAGAGGGTTATAGACCACCTTAAGGATGCTTGTTGAGAGTTTGGAATGAAGATCAACGAAAAAAAAAAACAAAAGTAATGGTGATCCAAAGAAAACAGAATATCCCCTTACCTATAAAAATAAATGGGAATATTTTAGAACAGGTAAACCAATACAAATACCTTGGCTGTTGGATTAATTGCAAGCTGGACCCAGAACAAGAAATTAAAGCGAGAATTGCTCAAGCTAGGGATAGTTTCTTTAAGATGCGCGTTCTATTCTGCGATACACATATAAATATTAAATTGAGATTAAAACTTGTAAAATGTTTTATCTGGTCTGTTCTTCTCTACGGAGTCAAAACGTGGACTTTAAAAATAAAAAGCCTGAATAGAATCGAGGCATTTGAAATGTGGGTGTACCGTAGAATTTTAAAAATTCCTTGGACAGCACGAAAAACAAATGAAGAAGTACTAGCTAGACTCAATTTAGAGGAAGAACTATTGAGAACAGTCAAAAGAAGAAAAACCAGTTATTTAGGGCATTTGTTGCGCAACGAGAAATACTACATCCCTCAGTTGATAATAAAAGGCAAAATAGAAGGAAAGCGAGGAATTGGAAGAAAAAAATTGTCCTGGTTACGTAATATCAGAAACTGGACAGGACTTGGATTTGAGGAACTCTTAAGAGCAGCTGAAGATAGACAAACGTTTGCCACCATAACCGCTAACCTCCATTGATGGAGACGGCACTTGAAGAAGAAGAAGAAATATAAGACTTTCACAATAACATATACCTATATGTGAAATAAAGTCACTAGAGATCATTAAGCAATTTTTTAACAATACCTGATAGTTTAGAAAAATAAGTAGATGCCATGTTTGGGAGTTTGGAACAATCCAGGTATCTATACTTGATTTAGAAGTCTATTATAGTACAGTTTTTCAGGGCAGAAGATTACAACAGTCTTTATACACAACTAATCAGATAGAAATATTATAATTATCGATATCTTCTTTGGGGGCGATATAATTAAGGAGTTTAAATACCGGGGACGATAATCACAGCTGACAACCACAAAGAAAAAGAGGTCTTACCAAGGATAGCTACGAGAAATAGAGCATCTTACTTCCTTTCAACATTATTAAGATCAAAGCTGCTAAAAATAAAATCTAAATTAGCACTGTACAAATTAGTACAAAAATGACAGAGTGTTAAAGACAGTATTTTTTGAAAGGAGGAAGGATGATGTTGAAGCTGATTTATCTAGAATTCGAGTACAACAATGTGAAGTAGAAGCGCAAGATCGTAGAGGAGAGAGGGAGATAGTGGAAGATACCTGTTCTTTTCCGTAGGTCTTGGTTCCTTATTTTGTCTCTTTTTGTCACGCCAAGAATCGATCTTTCCATGCGCCTTTGTGCCACTCGCATTTTTATTGCTGTTGTTCTTGTGAGCGTGAAAGTTTCTGCTCCATTAGTCATAATAGGAAAAACGCATTGGTTAAATGTCTTCCGTTTCATAGCTATTGGGATGTTGCTCTTAAGGATGTCTCTAATGCCTGGTTGCACAAACATATCTTAAGCTTAAGACTTGCCTTAAGCTCAGCTTACGAAACATACGCGTTGCACCATTGAGTCATTTAAGACTCTTTTTGTCACTCAATTATTGACAAGTTACATGTCAGTTAAGACGTGCTTAGATAAGAATCAAAAATTATGGTGCAACGTAAATGAGAGTTAAGGTGGTCCTATCTATAAGCGGAGCTGGGCTAAGCTGAAGCTTAAGATCTGTTGGTGCAACCAGGCATTAATGAACCATACATCACCCAAGCAAGCGTTATTTGTCGTTGAAATTCATAGGTCTGTTTATTCTTGCTTACTCTGATTTCATGTCCGTAATATATGTACGTTCATAAATTTGGTCTTACTGATATTCATTTTTAGACCTATTGTTGAAGATACGTTTTCTAATTCTTGTAGCATTTGTTGTGCTTCACGCAGATCTTTGGTAATGAGTACTACATCGTCGGCAAAACGCAGATTATTGAGCATTTTTCCGTCTATTTTTATTACTCTATTTTCTCGGTTAAGCATTTTAAAGGCGTATTCGAGGACCGCTATAAATAATTTAGGTGAGAGATTGTCGCCCTGTCTTACATCTCGCTTTATATGAATTTCACTTGTGATATCATGTAGTTTTACACGCATTGTGATGTTTGTGACTTTGTAAGTCGGTAGTCTATTCTATTATTGTTCCAAACAGTTATAATGTTGTCTAATTTCACGGTATCGAAGGCTTTGTGAAAGTCTAAGAAGTAGAGTTCGATTATTTTGCCATGCCTTTCTCAGAGGTTTTCTCTTTTCTTTAATTTTTTAATGGTCTCAAGATAGAAATCTTTGTTAGGTTTATTGGAAGATGGTGGGGTGAATTTCCATGAAGTACTTGTTAGATTTATTGTACGATGATGGATTTTGTAGTGAGATAATCTAGAGCAGCGCCCAGGTTCATATCGTCCAGGTCTATAGACATTTGTTTATGTTTAAGTTATTAGTAATGGTTTATTTAAATAAATTCCAATTCGTTTTTAATAAATAAAGCGTGGTTCTTTTACACAAAGTCTAACTTATGCAAAATTTTGCACAATATGTCTCTTGATATGTTTGGCAAATTTTCGCCACTATTACGTTTACTGAAAGCGTCTAGAAGTAAGTATCTTGTATTAGTATTTTGAAAATAAAATGAATAGACTCTTTTGTTTGAATTATTTGTTTTAGAATATCGTCTACATGAAGACACCTGAAACTAAAAAAGACATCTCCGTAAATCATTACATTAATTAACGTACTGATTTCAAAATAGCTTTCAGCTAATTTGAAATTTCATCTCCCTTCGTTACTTCTTTAACAGCGCAAAAAATCAATCACTGATTAAAGCTAAAAAAAGTCTCTCCAATCCCGTAGACTGTACCGCTACCTACAAGGCAGATATCAAACGGCTTTATTTATTTCTGGAACAGCCATTTTCAATTTAAAACGATCTCCTAGGGCTACAAGTATGTAACAAAAGAACACAGACACCCCGCTCTTTATCAAGCCAAAGAAACGTCAGAACCACAAAAAATAAATGTTCCGATACATAGGGGTGAGAGTAATGGATGTATACGTACAGAAAAATACAATTATCTTTCGGAATTTGTATTTTTAAAGAATTTTAAATTTTTTTTATGTAAATATCAAAAAATAGCAATCCGTCGTAACGATGTTATTAATAACTAAGTACGATTGTCGTGAGAAAAAATGGGATAATTAATAAAACATCTAAATATCACAGTATGATAAGTATATATTTCCTTGAAAGAGCTGCTCTTTTTTTATTATGGTGTTCGGATTTTGTGTTTTTCTTTTGTCTGAGAAAAGTTCTTCCAGAATGGGCGAGACCAGTGTCGTCAAAATAGCAATAGATAAGTCACCAATTAAAAGTCCAAGCACAAAGAGCGATGGAAAGATCAATGCTCAGTGAGACTTATAGACAAAACAAAACAAACAAATGGATTAGAAGCAAAATCAAAGTAAAAAAGTCGGAAAGAACATGCTGCCAAATTAAAATGGAGCTTCGCAGGATACAATTCCGGACTAAACGATAAAAGATAGAACCACAAAATACAACAATGAAGACCATGGTTAGGGAAAAGAAGCAGAGGAAGACCACAAATGAGATGAGCTGATCATATTAAGAAGATCGAAGGACACAACTGGAAGCAAGTGACGCAAAATAGAAAAAAACTGGATGGATCTGGGGAGGCCTATGTCCAACGTTGGATTACTTAACCCATTAGCGCTCAGTGGCAACTTTAGTTGCCACTGTTACTGTTAGTATTTATTTCAATATTAGAGTTTTGCAGCAACCAAACTTAGTCCTAAACAATGTAAGTATTTTTAAGTTAATTTATAATATTTTGTGTTCATACTCAATTCATTTTAAACCAAAGGTTTATTATATATACTGATCTAAGACAATTAATTGTTCATTGAATTATAACATAATTATGGTATCCTAAATTCACGTGGCAACTTTAGTTGGCATTGAGCACTAGAACGATTTATTTTTTTCTTTAAGGTTTGAAAATAATATATTAGCGTAGATGAAATTATGAAAGCTTGTGAAAAATATTACGGATCAAGTTTTTTTTGAAGAATCAGGTTTGTAGGAATAGTTCCTCCTATAGAATCTGCTGAAGCTGATGCTGACGAAGATTCAGATTTATCAGATGATGAAATTAAAGGAGATCCAAATCGTTTACCAGGTAGAATCCTCAGATCGGAAGCGATTGTTGAGTTGGATGAGGAAATTGTTGAGAATCGTTCAAACAGTACAGTAAATATCTGTTTGGATGAGAAAAATATTGATTTGCCACAGCCAGGTACTTCAAAACATATTGGAAATAAAAAGCGAAAAGTAATTGCATCTTCAAACAGTGTTTGGTCTCAAAATAAAGAAAACAGTTAGAATTTACCTGCCATTACTGTACCCTCTGGATCATCGACTATAAAATTTTTGAAAAACTCAGTAAATTCTCCACTTTATGCTTTTTTTACTGATACTCTAATTAAACATATCATTACACAAACTTATCTTTATGCCACACAAAAGAGCCGCTTAAAAATGTTCAGCGGTTTAGTAAACGTGAAAAAAAGATGATGAATAAAATGCCTTGTGCCATTTCCCACTACAATTCTATTATGGGAGGTGTTGACCTAAATGATTAGTTCACTGCTCAATATAGATGCAAAATTCGCAATAAAAAACGGTGGTGGCCACTCTATGCTTGGTCTGTGAATGAATGTTGTGTTCAAGGTTGACTTTTATATAGGCTTCTAGGTCATGAATTATCGTACTAGCAATTTAGAAGACAAGTAGTATTACAGCTTCTTATAAAAACATTGACTCCGATCACTACCTGGTCCAGGCTAAACTAAGGGCACAAATCTCTAACGAAAAAAAAAGTAAAGGAAGCAAAGAAGATAAATTCGAGGTGAGACAGACTACGAAACCCTAAGATATTTAAAAAATTTGAACACAAACTTAAAGAAAAACTAGAAGACCAAATGAGTAGTAGTGTTAAAAATGTAACGAAAATATTTTGCCTACCAAAGGGTTCATTAATACAGGGGGTAGAAAATTGATTGTTGAAGATAAGGCCAGCAGAATAATCGCTACTTGTGCGAACGGAACTCGGCAACGGGGTTGAATTGGGGCAACTACAAAAAATGAAATAAAGGAGTCATTAATCTCTTGGGATAAACAAAATAAAAATAAACAGGAAACACCTCAAGGAATTTAATATAGGGCGCCACTTGAGGTGCCTAATTATACCTATTACAACCACTAGTTGCAACTAGGGGAAATAATTAAATAACATCAAAAAAATATCTTTTTCAAATAAAAATCAAAAAAGGGTTAGTTCAAAAAAAATAAATAAAATCTTAAGAAAACAAAATTTAACATTTATTTTTGTGTCATTACAAACAGTTACAACATGAATACAAGAAATACAAGAATACAAAAATCTTACGTGTGTCATCCGCTTACAAACTCCAGGAGTTGGAGATAATACATAAAACTTACAAATGTTACCGCATTACAATTTTTAAATGTTACAATTTCTAAATTTTAACTAAAGCAATTATTGTTCTAAAAAATATCTGTCTTTACTTTGAAATTAAACAAACAATAAACAGTTACCTGGATTCACATATTTCCACTTAACGAAAAGAAAAAAAACTTGTTACTATCTCTGGATTGGAGCTGCTAGGACGAAACTCTGGAACAAGGGGAAACCAATTCCATGCTGGAACGAAGATCTGACGTAGACAGGGTTGGATTAAGCAGGCAAACGACCAAAAAAAGCTGGTGGGACATCCTATATATATCTTCAAAATTGTACCATGCTCTGGTACACCACACAAATTATTTTTTCTACTGCCACATATTTCCACTAAAAGTGCCAAAACAGAAGAACACAAATTCGACGGAGAACTTGTGATCCATACCTGAGCCTACAACAAACTGCTCGGCGACCCAAATATGAATTCTGGATCGTACCTGACACTACGAAGACCTAAGTATGAATTAGATCGATACTTAACACTACGAAGACCCAAATATGAATGACTAATTTAAAAATTCGTTCATATAACTTGAAAATAAACAAACCGCTGAAATTACCAAAACACAAACGAAACGACGTAGATATCCTTTTGCGACGTATAAAAATTATAAGACGACTTCGAATAAAACATTAAAAGAAATTGCCGAAAAAGTTAAAATAATAAACAACTCTAAAATGGTTTATTTCAACATCTAGCAATGCAAATACAATTATTGAAAACACTTTTGCGTATTTCAACTTGAAAGATACGAACTAACAAACACGAAAAAATTCTCCGTTTTATTTTTTAAACATTTATAAGGCGATTTCCATATAGTTCATATACGTGGAGATTTCAATATACTTCAAAGAATCAATGAAATTGAAAATGCTACAAAAACATAGATTATTAGTGAAATGAGTGCGAAAATATGCTGAAAGAAATAGCACAGTAAGAAGTAACAATTGTAGGAAAGAAGAAACAAGAAAGGAAGGGGACAGAATGGTATAATGCGGAAAAAACGTCTAACAATCTACGAAGAGGTGGTGGGTATCAATTTCATATTCATATGTATCTTCTAAGGTTTGTCGGAGAATGAAAATTTGATCAATTGTTGACCTTTCTTTTCGGAATCCACATTAGTATTTGCATATTTTTTCCTTTGTATATACTAGTAAACGATGATAAAATATATAAGCCAGTACTTTGTAAGCCGTACTTAGGAGGGTAATGCCTCGATAGTTTTCACATTAGTGGATCCCATTTCTTGTGAATAGGTATTATAATACATACATTCCAACTGTCTGGGAGTTTTCCTTTTCTAAAATTGGATCCAACAAGTTTTATTATGTATTTCTTTAGGGCGCTTGCTCCATACTTGAACAGCTCAGGGGGTATACCATCTTCTCCAGGGGATTTGTTGTTTTTTAACCTTTTTATTGCCTTGGCAACTTCTTCTTCTATTGGTATATTATTTTCTCCCCCTCATCGTCTACGTCTCAACTGTGGTCATTTATGTCAGTTACTTCTTAGTGGGCTTCCCATTGCTACTCCATCTATCTGTTCATAAATCTGGTCTTTCCATGAAAAGTACGTGGTAGTTGGGCAAATACGGTATAATTCCACCATATCCTTCCTCGGAGATTAGTTTCTTAATTAAATTCAAAACTTCTTCTAGGGGAACTTTTGTAAATAGGGATACAACATCAAAGCTAACAAGAATGTCAGGTTCCTGTAAATTTATTCCTTTGATCTTTCTGATAAAATGGGCGGAGTCGTTTACAAAGGCCTTTTTTTACTTTTTTTTTATATATTTTTAATAGAGTTAAAAAATTGTCAAATATGTACTTTGAAAATTATAAATTACCTAGCTACATTTAAGAAACTTGCTTCAAATTTGACTAACATGTTCTTTTGATTTGTAATCAAGATTTTATTGTAAATTTTTGATTAATAATCACAATTTAAAATTCAAAATTTGAGCTGCTCAATAAACAGTAAAAATATATTAACAACTGATTTTTAAGTAAAAAGATTTCCATGTCTAATGACATTATATCTTAGTTTTTATTTCATCGTTTTAATGCATAATTAGTATAAGAATATTTTTGCAACCTCCCTTGTATATTTAACCAATACTCCGCGTAAAGCTCTCCCATATAATACTAACGTTGTTGCCTGGAGTGAATTTTGACATCTTATTAGAAAAAAATCAAAACGCCTCTTCAATTTCGTGTTTGTTTTTTTATGATAAAAGCGAAAACTACGCAGTACTCGGGGGATCGTCAATAAAAAAATGTCAATAACAACATTTTCGAATTTCGTTTTGTTTTCTTTCTGTGTAAATCATGTTTTTTCTCGTAATCATCGAGAATCTGACAAGCCGAGTAAAGTGACCGCCTCAGGCGACACCACTCCAGCGAGCGGTAGAGTTAAAAATTGGGATTTAAATCAACAAAAGGTGAACGATACAACAAATAGCGGGGCAAAACAAGGCAGCGAAAATGTTATACAGGACGAATTCCAAAAAAACATACTAAAAGGAACAAAAATATAGGGTTATAACAATATGTTTGTCTTACAAACCATATTTTAGAAACTTATTTTCTGACTTGTTTCTTCAAATATAATATGTTTATATGAGTTACATGAAATCGATCTTGTAGACAGCAACATGTAAATGGCTGAAAAAATCTAAGGGTTGTGTTTTAACCCTAGGAATATTAAATTATGACTGTTTTTTGCGTTTTTTTTTGTGTTATATGTATGTGTACACTTTATAGTAAGTGTGATTGATAAATTGTAAAATATAGATGTGTCTTTTGTATTTTGTATTGTGTGTTGCATATGTATGATGTATAAGATTGTAGGTTATGTTTTGAACTCCTGTTACTTTGCTTTTGTTAGTATATTCTTGTTTTTTTACTTCTTTTTGGTATTGGCAACCAGGATCTGCTACATTCTGCTTATGGATTTGCTACACATTTTTCTTCGTTTAGTAGGATTGTAGCATGTTAAAAGTTTTTTTTGACTATGAGTTATTTATGTATAAAATTCTCCAGTACGCTCCTGGTCTGGGATGATTTCCGTTTTCTCTGTTTACGTGTTTACGTTTATGAAATAATATGCGCTAGCTATGAGGTTCTAAAAGTTGAAATATCTCAAGGTTATTTTTCAAGTTAAAGTTTATATAAAT
The DNA here is from genome assembly GCA_918026665.1 of Diabrotica balteata. Taxonomy (NCBI): domain Eukaryota; kingdom Metazoa; phylum Arthropoda; class Insecta; order Coleoptera; family Chrysomelidae; genus Diabrotica; species Diabrotica balteata. The sequence continues at coordinate 176,159,212 of OU898278.1, read as the reverse complement.
ACAAAAATTTGAGTTGGTTCGGTGGTATGGACGGGTTGAGATAAGATGCGGGAGAAAAGTGCCAAAATATGAGAGATCTAACGAAGGTCAAGTTTTAGGTTTGAAGATTTAAAGATTTGGTCAAACGGAACGGTCGTTGTTATGTAGTGATAAAAAGCCGGCATAAGTTGTCGGAAATAGTAGAATCTTACTCTATGTAATATGTCGAATTTGGAAGAGTAACCGCTATTTCTATGTTCTAAGAGATTTGTGTCAAAATTTGAAAGGTGAATAGGATGGTTCCCATTTTTTTAAGAAAACGCTTTTAAGGCTTGCGTTGGTGCCACTTTGACCGCACACTTATTTGTTTCTGGTCGTCTTTCTAGACAATTATCAGTTTGTTTTTGTTTGTGTCCAGATAGTTTAACCTCAGTTCTACCCTCAGAAATTATAGCAGAAATCCCAGTTATAATCCCGGAAGTTTAGTGTATTTTTTTGTGAAATCAAGGTAACTTGTTTGTTTGAACTTTTAAAGTAACGATAGACATTTTTTTTTTCTAATAATAATATTTTGCTTTCATAACAATTTAAAATTTTAATAATAAATATTGAAAATCTTAGGGAGCGGTCTTAGCTGTCGTTTCATTTGTTCAGTTTTTAATATTCAATGTTGACATGTGACAGCTAGTTAACCTCTATTATAAATGGTTTTATTTAAAAAAACAATGTCTTTTATTTGTAATAAGTCTTTGCCACAGTTTATAGTCCAGTAGTTCATAGTCCGCCATAGTTAAATTTTTAACGAGGCTCTTTACGGAATAGACGAAGGCATCCTTCTAAATGGTGAAAGAGTAAACAATGTTAGATATGCCGATGACACCATGGTGATAGCAGATATTTTAGACGGACTTCAGAGGTTAATGGACAGAATAAACGAGTACAGTCAACAACACGGGCTAAACATTAATACCCACAAAACGAAACAAATGATTATCAGCAAGAAGAATATAAATGGGGCTCATATATACATTAATGGACGCAGATAGAGCGAGTAAAACAGTATTGTTACCTGGGAACTATTATTAACGAACAGTGGAGCAATTTACAGGAAATAAAGTGCCGCATAAGAAAGGCAAGAACGGTCTTTAACAAAATGAGCGCCATCTTCAAAAGTCACAACATTCTCTGTGTTGTTGTACGGGGCGGAGGCATGGACGCTTACAGACGCCACTATTAAAAAACTTGAAGCATTTGAGATGTGGCTTTATAGAAGAATGCTGAGAATATCATGGACAGCAAGGATCACGAACAAGGAAGTTCTAGGAAAAATGAAGAAGGAACCAGAGATTGTGTTTACGATCAAATGCATAAAATTGCAATATCTGGGACACGTTATAAGAAATCAGCACCGTTACTCCCTGCTAAAGTCTATATTGCAAAGTAAAGTCAAAGGTAAGCGAGGACCCGGTAGAAGGAGAATATCATGGCTGCGGAATTTAAGAACATGGTTTAAGAAAACATCAACGGAGCTGTTTCGAACCGCAGCGAGCAAGGTTATGATTGCCAATATGATTTCCAACATCCGAAACGGATAGGAACCAGAAGAAGAAAGTTCATAGTCCAGTAACAATTTTAAAAGTTTTTGTAGCAATTGTAAACAGATGGGACATATGTAAGTTTTTTATTATTTATTTTGGTATAAACCCATGTAACTTTATATATTGTAATTACTTTTGATTATCTGTATATGTAACTGTTTGCGTGAGAGAAAAATAAATTATTTATTTATTGTTTAATTTATTTTTCTAGATCATTTTTGTTTATTTATTTTAGAAAAGTCTTCTAACCCCTTTTTTGTGTTTACTTTTTTAGGAAGGAATAGCCTTTTTTCTATATTAAGCAAGATTAGGATCCTTCCAAGCGGCGTCCTTATGTCAAATAGTTAAAGTCTTTCTTGTTGTTTCTATTTGTCCATTTGTATAGGAGATTTATGTAAATGCCCTCTTTTAGTTCATTTTTGTAGTTGCTCCAATTCGAAGATCCCTTGTCATTCACTTATCCACGACTTCAGCTGTCCAATTCAGACCTGAGTGCAGTTCGCACAAGTATCGTTTAATTTTGCTTGTTCTATCTCCAGTAACTTCTGTCCCTAATTTTCAACCCCCATAATCATACCTCATGTGGTAGGCAAATATATTCGTTACAGGATGATGGCTACTTCTTTGATTTTTCTCTTCTTTATATTTATTTTATGATTATTAATGTATCTTTCCATTGTGGTCTGTATTCGTTGTCCTAGGCATGTTTGCATATCTGGGATTTCTCGAAGTCTCTGTGGTCTTACTCTTTTGTAGTCTTACTCTCAACACTTCTTCCACATAAAAATTGTTGCACTTGTATGGTATTTTATAGATGCAGTTTTTGATCATTATTGTATGTTTAGTTTTTGACGTGATAGATTTCTTTGATAGGATAAAGATACAAAACTACAAATATAAGGCCTAAGAATCAATATCGATATAACAAAGTTTTGATTATTACTAACTAAAACTACGAAAAGTTTGCTATAGGTGACATACGATGAGAGCTGATAAATAGGAGGTATTCAAATTTATTTGAAGGAGTAGGGTAGAAGGAAATAAAAGCTTACAGGCTAGTTTTTATACAGGGTGGTCCTTAAGTAATTGTACAAAAAGAAACCGTAGATTCTGCACTTTAAAATATTACGATTTAAGTCAACTTGCTTCAGTAACATGTTGATATTAAGAAAGATACAGGGTGTTAAAGTGGAAATTTAGAATTTTATTGGTTGCTATAACTTTCACGTTTGTAAACATTTATAGATAAAAATTCACAATTGGATGCTTTTGAGTAGGAACAATTATAATTTAATGCATAGTTTGATGTAGGTGATAGAGGGCGCCACATATGCCACATATGTGGCATAAATTTGCGCTTAATTTTTTTTCTCTTCAAGTTAGCCCTATTTTTATTAAAAAATATTAAAGATACATTATTTTTACAAAGAAAAGGTATACTTGTTAATAACTTCTAAATTCAACCGTTTTTGAGATAATCGCATTTTATAAGTCAGCTGCATAATTAGTTGTGATAATTTTGCAGTAAAGCACTGAATACCTGTGAATAAGCATAATTATTTGTTTGTTCTTATTAAAACATCTCAAATATAATAATGTAATATCCCGAAATGCTTTGTTATAGTTGCTAAATGCCTTATTGGAGAGAAGCTTCTATATTCTTCTTTGAGTGCCATGTTTGTATTCAGAAGTTTGCCGTCATCATGTTTACAATTTCCTTTATATATCGCTTTTGTAAGTTTCTATGCTGGCGTTGTATTACTTTTTCTTTATTGTAAAATTCTGAGGTGAGCATCACGAGCGCTACATGACGCCGTAGCGCTCACACCATGGCGTCACGTTTAACGTTAGTTGTCAATAAATTTCTTTCAAACTATGAAGGCAGTTTTGATGCCAGTAGACAACTCCAATGCATTACGGGAAATTTTATAGTAGGCTGATGTCACGAATGCTTTCGACAACTAAAAATATGTCTTGTTTTGTTTAATTAGTGATTTTTGCAATATCTAGTCTATTTTGGTTTCTTAAAAAAAAAGCAGAAAATGCCAAGGCATAATAATTTTTCTAATATGGATAGGAGAGATATAGTTGCTATTTATTGTCAGCAACACTTAAACGGGCGAGCAGCGTAAAGGCAATATTTAAGAAGATACCCAAATAGGCTGCAACCCAATCACCAAACATTTAAACATCTATTTCGAAATTTAGGCGAAAGTGGTTCATTTCGTCCTAAACGTGACAACTTTGGTCGACCAGAAATCATTACGCCTGATCAAGAAGATGAAGTAATGGTTCACGTTGACGAAATTTCTCAAGTAAGTACACGACGTTTATCTTCAGCGTTAGGAATCAGCAAAACTTTAATAGCCCAGAATTTAATCCTCTAGATTTTCGTGTATAGGGTGCAATAAAACAACGTGTCTACAATCCCATTAACACTCGCAACCAACTTTGGGAAGAAATAAATACTGCAGAGGTTTCTATTGAACCGATGATGCTATTTAATATGAGACGATCTTTTATGGAACGAATTGATAAATGTATTGAGGAAAATGGTGGACATTATCGAACACTTACTTTGACAAAGAGTTTAATCGTAATTAGTTTAACTATTTCTTAATTTGGTTTGAAAAATAAAATGTTTATGACTTTAATTTAATATAAAACGTAAAATGTTTGATGTCAAATTCAACTATCCATTATTTTGTCAAATTATATTATTAATTATCCTATTGATATATTTATTTTATTTAATATTTCGTTAGCTATTAACTTTATTAAAGATATTTCATACCAAAATTCAGAAGTATTAATGTTTTTGTCTATTTTTCTTTCGTTGCCTGGAGTAAATGCGGTAAATCAGAATTATGCAGTTGATTTGTAAAATGCGGTTATCTCGAAAACTGTTAAGTTTTAAAGTTATTAACAAGTATACCTTTTTTATGTTAAAATAATGTATCTTTAATATTTTTTATGAAAAATATCGATAACTTAAGGAGCAAAAAAGTTAGGTGCAAATTTATGCCACATATTTGGCTTATGTAGTGCCCTCTATCAGCTACATCAAAGTGTGCATCAAATTATAATTTTTTATATTCAATAGTACCCAGCTGTAAATTTTTATACATAAACGTTAACAAACATAAGAGTTATGGCGAAAAATAAAATTTTAAATTTCCACTTTAACACCCTGTATCTTTCCTAACATTAACATTTTACATAAGCAAATTGACTTAAATCGTAATATTTTAAAGTGCAGAATCTACGGTTTCTTTTTGTACAATTACTTATGGACCACCTTGTATATGATACTCGGGTAACTAATACAACAATTCTTGTAAGCGTCCAGCATTATAAGGCTAATTTTTAGATAGTTAATTTTAATGTAAAATGTAAACTTTTCAGTCCGTAATGAAAATCAAAAGTGCGGATGTAAGTAAAGTTACATTTTTTTTTAAACTTTACACCATCTGGTAAAAATTACGTCCGACGAAATAAGTCTGGGAGAATCTGGGCCTTCCGATTCGTCTAGCTGTTTACATTGGATTAATTTTCTGAGTATTTTATACAAAAATCAAGAGTGAGAAAATAGGGTAAGTTACTTTATTGTTTTTTTTAAGCCTCAAAACAAGCTAGCAGGTATACATACATGGTACAGATACATTTAAAGAATATACTAATACTAAGATATTATATTTTATTTGTGAGGAAATAATGTATTTGTGAGAAAATAATGTAATTGTAATGAGAAAGTAATGCCAGTATGCCATTATATCAATATAGCCGTTTAATTTTAATATTTTTTGCAAAACGTAGTCCAAGAATATAAAAAAAGACCAGACAAAAGTATTTCATATATACTACAAAATATTCCTCTGCATATATACACTTTTTGTGAGTCAATAGTAAAATCTCTTTATATTCCAAACTTTTATATCTGTACAAATATAAAATTCCATTTAAAAAATATTCATTTTATTTCATCAAAAAGTTATTCAAACACTAATGAAAAGGTCGCTCAAGGAGATTTTAATATATTTTTAAATTATTTTAAATATGTATTAAGGCAAATTAAAAGTTAAGTAAATACTTGAAATATAGTAGTATTTTTTGCCAGTTAGCGTTAGGGAAAAACTGTTTTTAAAATATGCAGAACGAAAAAAATCAACTATTTCCTAATTATTAGGTACTCTTAATTTTAGTAAATCGATTTGAAATGTTTGTTATCCTATGCAATTGATCCAATGTGATGTATTTAATTCTAAATCCAAATTGATCTCCCTGAATCAGTTTTTTTGGCTTCAATCAAAGATTAAAATTAATGGTAATAATAAGTATCATTCATTACGTAGAAATTTTTCAAACTGCTTAGATATACCGGGAAGTAGTGATATCTACCAGTGAAGACCAACTTTGGAACGCCACAATACTCCACTGGAGATCTTACAAGAGGAAGACCACAGTAGAGATGGGTAGATGACATAAAAATAATTGTTCCGGAATAAATTGGAACTATGTTGCTTAGGATAGAGATTGACGGAACGAGCTTAAAGGTACCTATATCCATAAATGGAGTTTAGAAGGCTAAGAAGAAAAAGAAGTAATGAAATTTTGCACAAAGAAACTTTATTTTGAGGTTTTTCTGGTTTAACAATCATTTTTACTAGAACTACTTTCCGTAATTTTAGTACATACGTTAGTCTGAAAATGGCATCAATTAGGTTGGTATATTTTTCAATATCGTTAGATTAGGAGGTAAGAATTTAAGTATCTCACCTGTAACTAAGTTGTAGCCTGTTAATCTAATGACTTTGTTTTCTGGAACTAGTTCTTCCCACTTTCGTACATCGTCTTAACTTTGATTTCACCATTCGCTAATCTGATAGGTGCGAAATACTTTATTGACATTTTTAACTGTTCACTTCAAAAGTTGTTTTCGCATGTTGATCGCTGTATCTTCTTCTTCTTGTAGTGCCTATCCGTTTCGGATGTTGGCGACCATCATGGCAATCTGCACTTTGCACACTGCTGCTCTAAAAAGATTTGTGGTTGTTGTGTTGAACAACGTTCGTAGATTTTTCAACCAGGAAATCCTTCGCTTTCTTGGTCCCCGTTTTACTTCTACTTTTCCCTGCAAGATTAGTTGCAGCAGTCCATATCTTTCGCTGTTCCTCATGATGTGACCGAGGTATTCGATTTTGGCTGTTATTGTATCTGATTCATTTATACTGACAATTCAGACATACATTAAGAATTTTACAGTAGACGACTTTAAAATGATATTGCCAATACTGTTGAGTTGCGCTCCTGGGACGACTTTACTTATAAGATAGTTCATCGGATTACATGAAATCAACTTTAACTTGAGAATATCCGTCAGAAAAAAATCATAGCATGTAATTGGTCTTTAAAAAGACAAACATATGATATGATGACAGTAAAATTCTCCTGTTAGTGATTCCATAGTAAATTGTGAGGAAAAAAACCAGGAAAAAAACCTGACATGGTAAGTAAGTAAGTAAGTAAGTAAGTAAGTATCCCGACATGGTAAGTATTTGTTCGTGCATTTAGTTTACCTCCAATAAACACCAAAATTCTGATTTTATATGTTTCGTTATTTAAAAAAAACATAAATGATGTATCCTCTATATGTTACTGACTTACTAATACTGGTATTTTCTTATTTATAACTTCCTCTTTCAATATTGGTAACCAGATCCTACTACATTCTGCCGAGGAATTTGCGACACAATTGGCTTCATTTAGCATAATAAGAGCCGCTTCTTTGATTTTTCTTTTTTTACTATCCGTTTCTTTTAGGACTGCATTTGAATTATTCCATTGAACCCTATGTTCATTATCCCATGCGTGTGTACATATTTGAGATCTATCAAATTCTCTATTTTTAATATAAGATTGATGTTCACTTATTCTAACATTTAATGGCCTTGATGTTTCACCTAAATAAAACTGATCACATTCACAAGGTATTTTATAAATGCAATTCTTTGTCCTTTCTTGTTCATTGTTTGAGTTCAGGTTTGGTTTTGGACAAAATAGATCTCAACGTGTTTGTTGTTTTGAATGTTGTTGAAATGTTGAATTTATTTCCTATCCTTCTAAGTTTTTCTGATAATCCTTTTATTGTTATTGTTATTTTGTTTATCCTTATATGTATTGTTATTTTCCTCGTATTATTTCTTGTGTATGCTGTAGGATCTCGTTCTAAGTTGTACTGTTGTATTCGATCGATTGTTGAAAATTCCTTATTTATAAACGATAAAGGATAATCATTTTTTAATAAAACAGATGTTAACAAATGTTTCTCCTCCAAGAACGAATTTTCGTCAGAACAAGTAATTTTGGCTCCATCGTATAAGGATTTAATTATTCCCTTTTTTACATTAATATTGTGATTTGATTTGAAATTTAAATATCTATTGGTGTGTGTTGGTTTTCTATACACCTGAGTCTCATATCCAATATCGTTCTTAGAGATTAAAACATCCAGAAAAGGTAGCGTGTTATTATATTCCTTTTCCATGGTAAATGTTATTGTCTCTTCTTTATCGTTTATATAATTTAGAAATATGTCCCACAACTCTGATCCATGAGGCCATATTGAGAATACATCATCTACATACCTCCACCATACTGTGGGTTTTAAATTTTGTTTAGAAATGATATTTGTTTCAAAATCTTCCATAAATATATCGGCTAAGAGTAGAGATAAACTTGAGCCCATTGCTAGACCAAAATTTTGTTTATAGAATTTATTATTTAGTTGAAAATATGGATTATCAGTACATAATGTTAATAACTTCATTATAGCCGATATGTTTAGTCTTCTTCTAGTTGCCAATGAATCATCACTCTCTAATTTTGTCTTGACTATACTTAAAGTCTTATTTAATGGCACATTCGTAAATAAACTATTATGTCAAAACTTACCAAAGTATTATGAATTAAATTCAATATTTTTGATAATTTATTTAAAAAATGTTGTGTATTTTTTATGAATGTGTCATTTTTATTTGTAAATGGTTTTAAAATATTTAATAAAAATTTTCATTTAGTAAAATATTTAATAAAAAGCTTCAGAACAATATTAGGTCCTTTTTTGTGCTGATCTTTGTTTTGTTGATTTGTATTAATGGTTTTATATATTGTATTGTATGGTTTTTACAATTTCTTCTTTTTTTGGCGATTTGGTCGATTGGTTCTTCTAAAATTTTTATTTTTTCGCTAAAATACACACTTTGATTTGACATTTTTAGATTAATTACATTGTTTAACGAGATACTTTTTTGTGCATTTAACACGTACTGATTCGCTAGCACAATATTTTTTAATTTGCTCATATGTTTGGATCTGTCTGATACTGTCTGGATATCTAATGTTGATTCTAAGATTCCATAAATTTTTTATGTCCAAGAATGTCATCGTCGTAGGTCTGCTTTTGCATAATTCAGATTGCACTAGTCAAAGACGGACAGAGAAGTTTTGAATTAAATACTGATATACGATATTCGTCTATACCAGCAAGTTCTATCTGACTAGCTTAAAATAGCGCAATACATAAAATAGAATGGCAGGTTGACAAGGTGAGAATATTCGTATTCTTATTACTTATAAATAAGTTTCTACTTTGTTTAAAGTAGAAAGTTGAAAATTATTTCTAATGTCTATTTCGTGTTCCATTTAAGTTTCTTAATTACACTAATCGCTTTATAACCTTTACTTTATAGATTAGTAACAAAATCTTGTTCCGAACAAAAGTGATGTAGTTTTTTCACAATTATTTTAATTGATATTTCTGCTTGTTTTCATATGAGTAATACTGATAACCTTCCTCATTTAAAGCTCTTAATATTAGTTTTTTATATCGTTCGTTATCTGGAGCATTGATATCTCTGCTCCCTGTAATATCTAAGCTGTTTGAGAAACTACCCCTCAGGAGAATAAAACTAATTATTGAAGCAACAAATTTGATTCCGGCACATTATTTTGGATTTAGAGACAAGCATTCAACAATCGACCAGGTGCACAGAATCACGAATATTATCGAAAGATCTTTAGAAGGAAAGAAAGTATGTTCAACTGTCTTCTGATGCTGCACAGGATTTTGATAAAGTCTGTCATGAAGGTTTAATACATAAACTATAATAGTTTTTACCTAAACAGTACTCAAAGCTTTTAAAATCGTACATAAAAGAACGACATTTTAGAATTAAGCAAGAAGACTGTTTTTCAGACTTTAGAAATTAGAACAGATGTTCCACAAAGCAGTGTGTTGGGTCCGGTCATATACTTACTATACACGTGTGATATACCTGTACTGGTAGACATTACAGTTGTGACCCTTGCTAATGATAGAGCTATCGAAGCAGTAGGAACGACTAGTGCAGAAGCGACCAACAAGGTCCAAAGTTAACAAAATCCATAAATGGACACAATATCCAAGCACCATATGCAGATACTGCTAAGTATTTGGGTATAACATTAGATGCAAAGCTACGCTGGAAGGCTGACGTAAAGAAAGAAAGGAAAGAACTAAATATAAGGTACAAAAAAGTACTGACTAGTTGAAAGAAACTTCACATTGTCGATGCATAATAAGTTATTACTTTACAAACAAATATTGAGACCTCTATGGACTTACGGATGCCCACTAGAAGAGTGTAGAAGACCATCAAGAAGATGGCAGGAAGTCACGAGCAACAACTTCATAGACACGAGAATATTGAGGCAACCCAGCTCCTCGACAGCACTGGGCAAACTGGGAGATTGAAGAGGACAAAGCCTTTTAAACCAGTTTGAGATATATGTGTTTGTATGATGTAGTAAAAAGCAGAGCATAGTGCTTGTGCGCGTATGCATGTTAGAGTAGTGCACTATCTTGTTAGTTAAGATAAGAGACGCTATGGGGCAAGCTTTTAATTTTAAGGAACAGGAGTAACTTAGATTAATTTTAAATTGATCATTGGTTACTTCTGACCAGACTGTAATTGTTATAATCATCATCCTAGTCATCATTATAGAATAATGAAAAAAAAATCTAGAACATTCAGTTTTTAATTACTTGTAAATGTATAAATGTAAAAAAAAAATCATATTTTTTTATGCCTCCTAAGATCACGATTGGTGATATCTTAGAATCGTCACCGTTCAGGTGCAACGACAGCTCCGTGAGGTGCGAAGAGTGGTTGTTAGTCAGTGGAGAGTGAGACGACGACTGCGGGAAAATAACCTGACCCCTAAAACACCTGCCATTGGTCCAAAACTCCAGCTCATCGGCAAGCACGCCTGCGTTTTGCACAGGATCATCGGAATTGGACGTTGGAACAATGGGGATCTGTTCTGTTCTCAGATGAGACCAAAATATGCCTCTATGGTAGCGACCGAAGAAAGAAAGTGTACCGGAGACCGGGAGAGAGATTTGCAGAATGCTGCTTTGAAGAGCGGAGTACTTATGGGGGTGGTTCCTGCATGATCTGGGGTGCAATTTCTATAGGAGCACGAACCGATCTTGAATTCATTCGTAGGGATGACCGTATTCACGGAAGAAGAGGTTTAACGGCTGCCAGATATATCGAGGAGATTTTAGCAATTCATGTGGTTACCTTATGTCGAATACATTGGACACGAATTTATCTTTATGCATGATAATGCAAGGGCACACACCGCAAGAATCGTGCAAGATTACATTGCAGAAGTCGGTTTTCAGGTTATAGACTGGCCAGCAAACAGTCCTGACCTAAATCCGATCGAACATTTATGGGATGAGCTAAAACAAAGAATTCGAGCTAGACTTCATACACCAGACTCGATCCCAGAGCTTATTCTTGCAGCAGAAGATGTTATTAGGGCAAGAAGAGGTCATACCCATTATTAAAAAATAAAGTGTTAAGTTTTAAATTGTCAATAACCCTATTTATGTTAATAATAAAAGAGCTTAATTTGCTTAATGAATTCATTTCACTATGTTAAACATCTTCTTCTTCTTCAGGTGCCATCTCCGCTACGGAGGTTAGCAATCATCATAGCTATCTTAATTTTTGAGGCAGTAGCTCTAAATAGTTGTTTTGAGCTGCATCCAAACCATTCTCTCAGGTTCTTCAGCCATGAAATTCGTCTTCTTCCGATACTTCTTCTGCCATCTATTTTTCCTTGCATTATGAGTCGCAGGATGCCATACTTATCGCGCCGCATCACATGTCCGAGATACTGTAGCTATCTTTCTTTAATTGTAAGTTCAATTTCCTTCTCTTTGCCTATTCTTCTCAGTATTTCATTGTTTGTAACTCTATCTACCCAGGAAACCCTCATAATTCTTCTATAGGTCCACATTTCAAAGGCGTTAAGTAGTCTCATGGTATCTAGATTTAACGTCCATAATTCCACTCCATAATATAGTACACTGTATACGTAACATTTTGTTAGGCGTACTTTAAGAGCTAATGTTAAATCTTTGCCACATAGGACCTTTTTCATTTTTATAAAATTAGAACGTGCTTTTTCGATTCTGACTTTGATTTCTGCCGTGTAGTCATTATTTTCTGTTATAAGTGTTCCTAGGTAAGTGTACTTTTTTACTATTTCGATCTGCTGGCCCTCTACTATCAAGATTTCGTTAGTATTATAGTTGTTTTTACAAATTTTCATAAACTTCGTCTTTTTGACATTAAGAGAGAGTCCGTACTCCCTACTACACATGACTATTTTGCTCATGAGTCTTTCCAGGTCTTGTAAACTATCGGCTATTATTACTGTATCATCTGCATATCTGATGTTGCTAATTAAGACTCCATTTACTCTTATGCCGACTGTTTCATCTTCCAGAGTTTCTCGAATTACCTCTTCAGAATAGGCGTTAAATAATAGAGGTGATAGAATGCAGCCTTGCCTGACTCCTCTCTTTATTTCCATTTCTTCAGATGTTTCTTTTTTGATTCTTACTATTGCTCGCTGATTGTAATAGAGGTGTGTTATTAGCCTTAAATCTCTTTCATCTAGGTTTTTATTTTTTAGAATTTCCAGGAGTCGATCATGTTTTACTTTATCAAACGCTTTATTGTAGTCTATAAAACAGACGTTAAGAGGACGGTTAACATCCAAACATCTCTGTGTCAGCACATTGAAGGAGAATAATGCCTCTCTGGTACCCATACCATTGCGGAACCCATATTGAGTGTCACTAATATCCAGCTGGATAATTTTCAAGAGAATTTTCAAGGTATGTGACATTAAGCTTATGGTTCGATAGTCACTACACTCTTTGGCATTCACTTTCTTTGGCAAACACACAAATGCTGATGTCAACATTTCTCTAGGAATGATTCCCGTAGTATAGATAGCGTTAAACAGTTCTACTATTATGTCCAGGTTTTTCTCGTTGACCAACTTTAGTAGCTCGCTTGGTAATTCATCTGGACCAGCAGATTTATTGGTTTTCATTGAGTTTAATGCCTGACTAACCTCTGATTTGGTTATCTCTGGACCTACATCTCCCGTTTGGCTATCTACAGATGTACTAGCTTCTCTCTGGTCATGAAATAATTCTTCGATGTACTCTTTCCATCGTCGTAGTTTTTGTTCTGTTTCCAATATAATATTTCCATTTTTGTCGAGCAATATATTTGAGGTTCTTTTATTTCCTACTCCGGCTAGTTCTTTGACTTTTTTATGTAGGTTGAAGTTGTCATATATGTTTTGAAGTTCTTCTATTTCTTTACATTTTTCAGAGGAGTAGGTCTCTTTAGCCTCCCTAATTTTTCTTCTTATTTGGTTTTGAAGCTGTTTATAGCGCGTCTTATTGATGGTTTTGTTTTTTCTCCTTTCATTCATCAACTCTAGAATTTCCTCTGTCATCCATTCTTCTTTCTTATATTTAGTTGTTGTAAGTAGTTTCTTACTTGGCTCCAATATAGAGGTTTTGAAGAATTGCCACTGCTGCTCTACGTTGCAGTTATTTCCTGGGTTTCTGTCTAGATTTGTGTTGATTTCGTGTTTCAGATTTTCTTTTGTTTCTTCTGACTTTAGTTTCTGTATGTTAAGTTTATTGTTATTGCGGCTTTTTTGTGTCTTTTTTAGTTGAAGTTGAAATCTAGCAATAAGAAGACTATGATCAGAAGATACGTCCGCTCCTGGATATGCCTTTACTGCCTGAATTGAGTTTCGATATCTGTGTTTTATTAGGAAGTAATCAATTTGATTTCTGACGATGTTAAACATAGGAAGCCGAAATAAGTTTACATAAATTTATACTCACATTAAATCATATTAAATTCTCTTTCAAACAGAATATTTGTTTTTGTGATCTGATGAATATTTCTTGAAAAAAATATAGTTAAAGTCAAAAGTTTACAGTGGGCCGATTTCTATGCACGCAAGTTTATATAGTTAGCGCAAAGATCTGGATGGGAAAGACAAACAAATTACAATTTTTAATATTTATTTTTACTAACTTCAGAACAATATAAAGGAAAAAACTCTTGTTTAAATAACTTGTTAATATTAAACGTCTTTCTATTAAAGCGTTAATGTTTCTTGTAGAATAATAATTTTGAAATATTTCTCAATTAAAAGTTACAGTATTATGCAAATCGTAATTACTGTGCAATTAATCAAGACAACCTTCCTAACTGGTGCAATATTCATGAACTATGCATAAACCATCAAGCACGTATTCCTTTAAATAACGACCGTCTATAATAGTTCGATCACAATTTCCAGAACAAATCTGTTAACTACTAATACTTATTACTAAAGTAGTCCGACTGCAAGTTCTACTTTCTGTTGCCGATGGCATATGTTTTCACATTGTAATACGATACGGTAGTTAAAGTTTAGAAGGAAAATGACAAGCTAAGATTTGTCTGAATATATAGGGTAAAAGTTTCTTAGGCACATGTACGGTCAATGTGATTTAACCTAGAGTTGGTAACATAACACAGGCCAACGATGAAAAAACTTTTTCACTAAAAATACCCTATTCTAATGTCTTTCAGGTCGCTGAATCCAAATATGATGCTTACAAAGCTGTATCACCAACAATTTCTTCACATTTTGTAGTAACATTTTTTTAATTAAGCGATTTCTACAGAATTTAACATGTACTATAATAGTTTAAATATAATCAAAAAAGTAGAGGTAATGGACTTAAATTGTGTTGGTAGCACTGCTGAAACATACTAAAAGATCAAAAAAGGTAGATTCCATTTGAACGTTAACAGCTGATGTTCGTTTACTGTCAATCTAACCTCACTTTCACGGTTTTTGTACACGTGCTCAACACAATGTCTAACCGCGGTTGTAAAAACTCTGTTGACAGTTTTTGTTATATTTGTGGTGAGTTTGTGATTAAAAAACACCAAAGAAACATTACGGACTTTGTGAAAAAGGTTTATCGATCATACTTTGGAACTTTACTTGGCGATCAGGATAAATCTTGGGCGCCGCATAAGGTATGTTATGTATGTGTTGAAGATCTAAGAAAATGGTCAAAAAAGGAGAAAAAATCCTTCAAATTTGCAGTTCCTATGATATGGAGAGAGCAAAGAAATCATTCTGATGATTGTTACTTTTGTAGTGTTGATGTAACTGGTCACAACTCAAAAAATAAGAAGGTAATAAGCTACCCTAACCTTATGTCTGCCATCCGACCAGTGAAACACGGTCAAGATATGCCGGTCTCTGAACCTCCAGATGATTTGGATTCCATTCAAACTGAACCATCTTATGATGTAGAATCTGAGTTAGGTGAACAAGATGATGAAGAATTTCGATGTATTACAGAAAATGTAGAGCCTAAATTGTTTACTCAGATTGAACTTGATGACTTGGTTAGGGATCTAGGCTTAACTAAAGAAAAAGCTGAATTGCTTGGCTCTAGACTAAAAGAAAAGAACTTGTTGGGTGCTGGAACCAGCATTTATGTGTATAGAAAGAGAGAGCAACAATTTTCAAAATTTTTTGAACAAGATGGTGATTTGGTGTACTGTACAGACATTCCAGGTCTGATGAATGAATTTGGTGTTGAGTACAAAAAGGAAGAAACCAGTACGCATCTATACCTGTTGGTCATTCTGTACACATGAAAGAAAGCTATGAAAACCTAGAAATAGTGCTGAATAAAATAGGCTATTGTGATCATGGTTGGATGATATGTGGTGATTTAAAAGTAACATGTATGCTACTTGGTCAACAAGGTGGTTTTACCAAGTTTCCATGTTTCTTGTGTGAATGGGACAGTAGGGATAGAGATCAACATTGGTGCAAAAAGAACTGGCCTGCTAGGGAATCTTTAAAACCAGGTGAAAAGAACATTCTTCGCAAAAACCTCGTAGATCCAAAAAAAGTGCTCCTACCACCTCTTCACATAAAGTTAGGCCTCATGAAACAGTTTGTGAAGGCTTTGCCTAAAGATGGGCCATGTTTTATGTATCTCTGCCTAAAGTTTCGACACCTCTCAGAAGCTAAACTGAAAGAAGGCGTCTTTGTCGGACCAGACATTAGAAAAATGATGTTAGACCTTAACTTTGAATCGACAATGACCTCAAATGAGAAAGAAGCATGGGTGTCATTCAAGCAAGTGGTTACCAAGTTCTTGGGGAATAAAAAAGATCCAGAATATGTTGCTATTGTTGCTAACATGTTAAAGAACTTTAAAAAGTTAGGATGTTTGATGAGCCTGAAAGTTCACTTCCTGAACAGTCATCTTAATTACTTCCCGGAAAACTTGGGCGATGTAAGTGAGGAGCAAGGAGAGCGTTTTCACCAGGACATTAAACTGATGGAAAAACGCTATCAGGGCCGCTGGAACACTAACATGATGGGGGACTACTGTTGGTCACTTCACAGAGAAGTTCAGCAGGCGACTCATCGTAGAAAAAGCTAAACAAGAAGTTTCAAAGAAAAGAGGGAAAGAAAATACAAACCAATCCCAGATGACTAATGGAATCTGTATTATATCATATGTATAACTGTTTCAAGTAACCTATTGTAATAATATATTCATGATTATGATGTAACATAGTGTTTCATTAATTTCACCATATACCGTATTTATACTACATAAGAAACTACATAAAAATGTATACTACATAAAAACCCAAATTGCAGAAAAACTATGGGTGATACAAAAAACTAAGGCCAGATTTGGATTCAGCACATAAAAATCAATAAAAATCAGCTATTAAAGTAAAAAAAGTTTTCACAAAAAAATTTTTCGTCGGCCTGTGTAATAATACACTCACCGGCAAAATTAATGAAACACCTTAAAAATGGGACATGTTAGATGTCTCGAATTTCCTAAACCTGATTCATTTGCTTATGTTGGATAATGAAAAAGTTGGGTACTTTAACAACTAGCAATGTTTTTCATCAATAAATGCTCATTTTCTTGCTTAGTTTCACCGGCATTTAAAGGAACAACCATAAAATCTGAGTATTTTCTCTCTAGTCTATATATTGTTAATATTGTTTAGATAATATCATAATACGAATGGTAGTGAAGTATTTTGAATTTATATTACAATGGTAGTACAATATGAGACCTGCTTAAGAAGAAATAAAACACAAAGATGTCAGACTCAAACAAAATACGGATTTTAAACACATTAAGTTTATTGTAAAGTTTGAACTTAAATTGGTTTTTTAATGGATTTTTTTTGGCTTTAAGTGAGAGCGCCCATCAAACTGGCGTGGCACGTGGCAAGTAGCAAATAGCACGCGTCTAGCATGTTACTTAAAATGTAACCAATAAAAACGAATAATTCAGCGCACACCAAAATGACAGAGACGTCATTCGATCTAATCATTCCTTTGCATTGGTTACATTTTATGCACTGGCGCCGACTACGTGGGTGCTGCGGTGCCCGCGCCCCGGACAGGTAAATCTGTCCGGTGCGAAGCACCGGACGCCGATGGAGGATCGAGTTGAATTTTCTGTCGGCGAACGATACATGGAGAGGAAATTTCTCGCCCGCCCACCCTGCGCGCTTCGGGTTGAATTCTCGGACGTGCATCGTGCATCCTTCACTTGCTGGTTTTGTGTGTTTATTCAATGTTGCAAGATAAACCAGTCGAATATATTTCAATTTGTCAGGCATACGGTGCGTTTTTTTTTTGGTGAGGGGATGTGCCATCACTGTACATAGATTAAGACAGGTAAGTACAAAGGGGAAATATTTGAAGCGTTTATTTGAAAAACAACATGTTATTGTCCAATAATTAAAATTTTGGCAAATCAAGAAAAACTGCCCAGCTTCAATTTATTTCAAATCTTTCTTTTACTCAGATATTCATTGGAAGGAATGTGGATATCAAAATAATTGTACAAGTTGATTTCATATTTTTATTGATATATTAAACAAAAATCGGTAGAAACTTAGCGAAATAATCTATATCATCTATAATATTCATAACATTAGAGGAGGTATTGTGTTGAACAGTTTCTGTCATGCTGAACTAGTTTTCTATTACAAAAGAAACAAACATCACCTGTTATTAACAAAGAACGCACACAACTTATTGAACTGATAAATTTATAGACAAAATCATTCACGCTTAGCGATAACCGTTGATTAAGATTAGACAAGTGTTGCTTTTACAACATACCGCTTGGATATCTGTTGTTTTTCTAAAACTATCCGAATATTCTATGTAGTTTACTCCGGACATTTGGGATTTTTACACAACTGAATGTGCGAGATCGATAAAAACTACTATTTTATGCGAACAACATATAACGTAAAATTTTCAAAAAATGAACATGCGTTGTTTTTCAAATAAACGCTTCAATTGTGTATTAAAATGCTTTTGTTTTGTGACAACACGAATGAATTGTGAAATTTCCATTATAGATTCCTGATTACTAGAAATGGATAAGTTCACAATACGTACTCCGATACAAACTCATCAGGCTACGAGGATTGAACAACCTGTTCCAGTTCCATCGACATCTGTTGAGAGTTACAATGGTAGTAAAACTATAACGTCTAGTGGAAAGAAGGGCAGACAGTTTCGTGACACGTGGAGTGTCACTTATCCATGAATAACATATGAAAGTACACTCGATAAAATTTTTTGTACTATTTGCAAAACAGCAGCCGCATTGAAGCTGCCAATAGCATCGACTGGAATAAATTCGCAGAGAGTCTTATCAACTTACGTTACAGAAGGTTTCAACTCGTCGGGTAAAGCGTTAGAGAGATTCAAGGATCACGAAAAGTCAAAATTTCACAGACATTCGGCGCTATCATTGAGACAGAACGATCAAGGCGTAAACGTCGCAAATATGTTGTCAAAGTCTAAATTGAAAGACATGACCGATGCAAGAAAATGTCTTCTCACAATATTTTCCACTATTAAATACTTGACTGTTCAGGGTATTGCTATCAGAGGACACTTCGATAGGACATCAAACTTCAATAATCTGCTTCATTTAAGAGCTAACGATATTCCAGAACTGCAGTCTTGGTTGGGCAGAACAGGATATAAATGGTTATCTCATGATATTTCGAATGAAGTAATGTCCATTTTATCGAATGCCTTTCAGAGAATTATTCATGACCGTGGCCGTTCGCAAGAATTTTTTTCAATAATTGCTGACGAAACATCAGACATTTCAGTGAGCGAACAAATGTCTTTCTGCTTGAGAAGCGTGAATGCTTCCTTGGAAGTTGAAGAATATTTCATCGGTGTGCACGAGACTGAATCCACAACTGCAGATGTTCTCTGTAACATGATTAGAGATGTTTTATTACGTTGTCGATTGGAGATTGATTGGCAATTGTCGCGGACAGTGCTACGACGGCGCAGCGAATATGAGTGGATGTGTCAATGGTGTTCAAAAAAAAATTCTTCTCGATGAGCCACGTGCTATATATGTGCACTGTCACGCTCATAGAGTGAATCTAGTCGTTCAAGAGTCCTTCCAGAAAATCTTGCATGTCCGTGATTTCCTCTCTGATATAAAGGACATTATCACTTTCATTCGAGATTCTCCGAAAAGACTCAGCCATTTCAAGCTATTTCAAGGCTCAGATAAATCTCCAGCTCTTCGCCCATTTTGTCCCACTCGCTGGTGTGTAAGAGTTGAATCTTTGAAGAGTTTCTTAAAAAATTACGAGAATATAAGTGAATTCCTGGAACAGCAGAAATTGCAGCCAAGCGATGGAGGATCAAAAGCTAGCGGATTCCTCAACAAAATTTCGGATTTCGGATTTTACTTCCTTCTTAAGTCTATAATACTTATATTCGAAAGAATAGAGACATTGAACACGATCCTGCAAGGACAAGCACTTGATTTTAATAAAGCAACCAAACAAGTAGGAACTGTAAAAACGTCTTTGCTGTCGATTCGCAATGAAGGCAGGTATGATGAATTGTGGAACAATGTTACAACAGAGTCTGAGCAATTGGATTTGAACGAACCAATATTGCCCAAAAGAAGGAAGGTCTCAAGGAAATATTAATGACATGAGACAAACCGAACACAATTTTGACGATGTTAAACAATTTTACCGCCAGATGTACTATGAAATTATTGACATGGCAGTGACTACCTTGACGACAAGATTTGAGGAGGATACATTGAAACATCTCAGAAAAGTTGAGCCATTTGCGCTGGATAAAGCGGAAAATGCAAATTATGCTTTTATAAAGAAGACTTCGATGGCGATAGACTGGCCCTTCATAGAAACATGTTCTTGGATATTACATCACAGCGAAATGTCGAAATTGAATCTATACAGGATATAGTGACATATCTGAGGAGTCATAGCGAGCTTTATGATATTTTACCTGAATATTTAAAATTCATAAAGTTGTTGCTGGTAATACCAGTCTCATTATGTACGGCCGAAAGATCTTTCTCATCATTGAGAAGATTGAAATCATTTTTAAGATCAACAATGAGCCAGAAGAGATTAAATGATGTAATGATACTGAATGTTCATGGCGACATGGTGGAAAATCTCGATTTGGAACAACTCTGCAATGAGTTCATCAAACGGTCCTCTGTTAGGATGAATTCTTTCTCCTTGTTCGATCCTAGAGAAAAATGAAATATAATATTTTACAGCCGTTGTCTGTTGTCTTATCATGTTCTATTGACTAATGGCAGTTTTATATGTATTAATTTTTTTTATTAGTGTAATGTTGATCATGTCGTGTTTATGTTTTTCGTAGATATAGGATATAGGTATGTTTATCTATCTTCATATTTTTCATTCAATAAACGTTAATAAATTAGTAGAATATGTTTATTTTCCTAAAAATTTGGCTACCCAGCCCACCCTACCTTTTTCAGCACAAAGACAAAAACTTTGACAATCGAAAGTGAGGTGCACCGGACGGAATTTCTAAAAGTCGGCGCCACTGATTTTATGTACTATGCCAGACGCGTGCTACTTGCTAATTGCCACGTGCCATGCCACTTTGGTGGGCGCTCTCCCTAATAGCGTGTGTTTCCCCCACGAGGTCTTACAACTGCAGTTATTCGTCTTCTCATACTTCTGATAACGCTATCGATCAGTTGTTGAGGCAGTCTCTCCCATTCCTCAATCAAAGCAATTCTGACTTTCTCTCTGTTTTGAATAGCAGGAACCCGTGCCCTAAGTTTTCTGCCTAGCATGCCCCACACATGCTCTATCGGGTTTAGGTCTGGGGAACAAGCTGGCCAATTCATCGTTGTTATACCCACTTGAAATAAGAAATCTCTTACACAGCCTGCGACGTGTGGGTGCGCATTATCCTGCATGGTCTTGGAGAATATCTTTGATATACCTATCTGCTGTTAATGCTCCATCATCAATCACCACTAACTCTGTTCTTGCTCCCAAACATATACCGCCCCACACCATAATTTAACCTCCACCAAAAGGTACGGTCGAAGTAAAATTGAAATGGGCATTTCGTTCTCTTTCTCTACAGTCGATGTAATTTGCACAGAAACGGCTCTCGTCCGTAAAGAGAATTAGACTCCAGTGATTATCATTCCAATTTTGATGTACTGTGCGCTCACTTATGGTAGTTCTACGAACATTTTGCAACAGGTTTTTGGTTTAAACTGCCGTTTGACGTCTTCTACGTAATGTTAATTTAAAAAAAAAATTAATGTTTGTTTAGTTAAAAAAATTAATTTTATAGAAAGATTCTATAAAAAAAGATGTTGTTTTAAATTGTCTTGTACGATTTCTGTTTAACGGGAAACAGTTCTAGGAGTATATAAAGTTTTGTTTTTTATTGCACGTCGTATTTTCTACTTTATCGTAGCTGCTGATTGTATCACGCGAAGACTTCAATCAATCTCGGAGAGCAATCTCTCTAACACTAGTCATCAACTGGCTGAGCTCTTGAGACGACGATCGAGGAGAAAAAGAAGCAATTAGAGGTGCTTTATGTACCGTAATGTATCGTATTTATTACTCCTCGAAATTTATTTAATTACTAGCACCTACTCTCGGTGATTAAATTTAAAAAGAGACCGTCTGGGGCCGAAGATCCGAATATTTATACAGTGCGCCTGGGGTATTCTCCGAAAGATTTAAGATTTTAAAGTGAATGTGTACAATTTATTTTATGTAATTTAAAATTAAGCAGCTACAGTTCCGCGGAAGTCGTTTACGTTGATTTATTTACCACTGGAGATCACTTGGATTTTCCTGGAGGACCAGAATGCACGTATATATTTTTCAGTGAAATATGTAACAAGTTGCGACTGTCGCTTCTTTTTATAATTTAATAAAACATACAATGTGAAACACAAACATACACCAGCACGCCTATAAATACAAGAGAACTGATGAGAGACGAAAATCTGAAGAAGAGTTATGCGAATCAAATTAATGAAAGAATGCGAGTAATAGAACAAAATGATGATATCTAAGAGATGGTCAATGATATAAAAGGAACGATTCTGGCAGTAAACAGAAAAGTTAAAACACAGATCAGAAAGAGAAAGCATAACGAATGGATGACTGACGAAATTATGGATCTAATGGAAAAGCGAAGGCAACATAAACAACAACGTAATCAAGACAAATACAAACAGATACAAAGAAATTCGCCAGAAAATTAAGAAAGCAAAAGATCAAAGAAATATCGAATATACACAAAAGCCACCACAGAACAAGAATACGCAACGGCAGAAAAGAATACATAGAGTTAGAAGAGGAGATAGCAGTGGCGTGCAAAGAATACGCAGAAAGACTTTTTAATGATGAAAGACCTACACAACCAACGCGCAAACTTCCTTCCGAAAATCAGTATCGATGGCCTTATCAGGGCCATCAATAATGCGAAGTGAAATAGAATATGCAGTTAGAACCACAAAGATGCATAAAACAACAGGTCCAGATGAAATTAATATAGACGCAATAAAACTACTAGACGAGAAGAATATTGAAATCTTGGTAAGGCTGTTCAATAGAATTTATGATACTGGTTACATTAGGCGAGAATAGCTGCAGTCATCCTTTGTGATGATCCCAAAAACAGCTAATGCCATAAAATGCAGTTAACACCGCTTAATCAGTTTAATGAGTCACTTGCTGAAACTCTTCCTTAGGATATTACACTCAAAAATGTACAAGATACTAGAAGAACTTAGCGGGTCAACACAATTCGGTTTTAAGGGAGGACTAGGTACAAGAGAGCAAATTGTATTTTTAAGCACATTAATACAAAACTGCTTAGATCAACGAAAATATGTCTATCTCACCTTCATCAACTACGAGAAGTAATTTGACAATGTTAAACATGATATCATGATGGAATTACTACATAGGGCCAACATTGACCAGAAGGAGATCAGAATTATTCAGAATCTATACTGGAACCAAATAGCAAAGGTAAGGATTGATCAAGACCAATATATGGATGAATTTGAAATCCGGAAAGGTGTCCGCCAAGGCTGCATACTCTGTCCGATGCTCTTTTATTTATATGTTGAAAATCTATTTGCGGAAGGATTAAAAGATTAGAAGACACGGAATTAGGCATTAAGGTGAACGGCATACCAATTAGCAACCTACGCTATGCGGACGACACAGTGATTATAACTGATAATTTGGAAGATCAGCAGTTATTACCTGATAAGGTAAATAGCATAGGTAAAAAATATGGCCTCAAAATCAACATTTTGAAAACGAAATATATGGTCATTAGCAGAAACCCTCCAGAAAATACGATAGGTGACGATCATATAAAACGCGTGAAAACTTTTAAATACCTTGGCACCACAATCAATGACCAATCGGATCCACAACACGAGATAAAAACCCGAATACAAATGGCAAGACAAGCTTTTGTGAAATTCAGACCGCTCCTATGTAATCAAAACCTAAATTTCGAAATACGCTACAGAATGGTCAAGTGCTACATATGGTCCATCTTGCTTTATGGCATGGAATCATGGACTTTGAAAAAAACATCTATCAACAAACTTGAAGCATTTGAAATGTGCTCATTGAGAAGAATGATGCGTGAATGGGTGATGGGTGGATAGAGTTCGAAACGATGACGTTCTTAGGAGAGCCGGCGTGGAAAGAGAACTCTTTGAATTAATTAAAAAACGCAAGATTGGTTACCTGGGGCACATATTGAGAGGAGCAAAACATGAAATACCACAGTTAATCCTACAAGGAAAGATCAAAGGTGGAAAGGAGCCGGCAAACAATTATCCTGATTAAGTAATATTAAAGACTACACAAGAATACACAATACAGGCGAGCTTTGTCACGCCGCCAAGAACAGAATTCTAGTAATGAGATAGTCGTCTACGCACTTTGGTGTATGGCATGTTAAGAAGAAGACAATGTGAAAATTACATAGAACATAAATGTGTCGTTTACACATTTTAAAAATTATGTGTAATACAAATTTAAATCTGTTTTTACTTTTTGTTATTTTTAACAACATAAAATCCACATCAACGACGCTGGGTTATTAGTAGTGTTGCCCAAAATCGGTCTTGGTCTTGCAGTCTTGGTCTTTTTCTTCCGTTTTCGCAAGACCAAGACCAAGACCGCCTAATTTTAGCAAGACCAAGACCAAGACTGACCATGCAAGATTTAAGCAAGGACAAGACTAAGCCTGCGAGACTTTTGCGTCTTGCAGTTAGAACTAAGTGTCGTTTTAACGAGTATAGTCTTCTTCTTACGGTGCCCTATCCTTAAGGACGTTGGCCATTACATTTGCCCATTTATTATTATTAGTAGCAGCCCTGAATAGTTCTATTCAGGTCATGTTCGTCCATTGCCGTAGGTTTTTAAGCCAAGAGTAGCGTCTTCTGTCTGGTCCTCTTTTGCTATTGACTTTGCCTTCGATTATAAGTTGGAGCAGTTCATACTTTTAATTTCTTATGATGTGACCAAAATATTGTATTTTCCGTTCTTTTATTATAAGCATAAGCTCTCTTTCCTTATTCATCCTCCGCAACACTTTCGCATTTGTCGTATGGCTCATGTAGGATATTCTGAGCATTTTATGGTAACACCAGAGTTCGAATGCTTGGATTCTTTTTTGTGTTGCTTCTGTCATTGTCCAGGCTTCAACACCATAGAGCAAGGTGGAGAAAACATAGCACTTAAGTATTCTAGTTCTCAATGAGATGCCCAGCTGGCGGCTGCATAAAACTTTTTACATTTTGTAAAACATTGTACGTGCCTTTTCCAGGCGTATTCTTATCTCTAGTGAGTGGTCCCAAGTTTCATCAAGATTACTTCCAAGGTACGTTGTTCTTGTTACTCTTTTCAGATCTGTTCCGTCGACATTGACCTTCAATCTTCTGTTTTGGTGCTTGCTGATGAACATCGTTTTTGTTTTCTTTGTATTCAATTTCATTCCAAATTCTCTACAGGCTGTCGTTACTCGGTCCATTAAGCGTTGTAGGGATTCAGCATTATCTGCCAGTAGACAGTGTCATCAGCATATCGCAGATTATTTATACATTGCCCGTTTATAATTATACCATCCGAGGTGCCTTCCAAAGCTTTCTGAAATATCTTCTCAGAGTAAACATTGAACAGCAAAGGTAATAGGACATATCCCTGTCTTACTCCCTTCTCGATATTGATTTTTCCAGATGTTTCGCTTTTTATTCTGATTTTAGCCTGTTGCTCTTGGTAGAGGTTTGAAATTATCCTTAAGTCTCTATCGTCGATATTACATGACCTTAAAATACCTTTTAGTAGTATAGTTGTTCGGGTACATGCTTAAAGACTCTATGAGATGCAAAAATATAAGTAATAAAATTTGAAAAACAAAATATTCAATAAAAGAACATTTGACACGTGCTTAGAGTTCATAATTACAATGTAAAAATAAAATATTTTGTACATTCTTTCCCGACAGACGACTTCTTCACTCTGAAATTAATTGTCCAGATTTTGAGAATAGTCGCTCTCTAATCATAAAATAATCTTCTTGTATTGCGATGCCGACAGTAATATCATATCGCAACTTTTTAAAAATATGTCACCTTAGCTAATAAAAAATATAATACATACTCTTAGGACACCCACCTATTATAATTTAGTTAAGAGGAATTTAAATAAACAAATATTATCGGCCTCTAATCATCGTTTCTGCTGAGTGTGCGGTGAGATCATTCGGTTAAACAAAATTTGCTGAAGAGCGCGGCTAATATTCAAAAGTAACGAGACAAATTAATAACAGATAATGTCGACCACGTAAACAAAATACCGAAATATTTAGAATAACGAAGTAACGATATTATATAATTCTCGGTTTGGTATTCGGTACTTAACGAACATAAAGTAACTAATAGTAGTAGTTACTTTTTCGACATTCTTGTTGCCGGAGTGACAAATTTAGAGTTTGACATGAGGGACGAAGATTCAAATAGTTCTAGTCGGAGTAGTGAGAGTTAGAGTTATAGATCTAAAAGATCTAAAAGCAAATGTGATGAGTTTTTCAAAATAATTCATGCATTCCAAATTGCTTTGTGTAAATGATGCCTACATATACTTATTACCTTATTACCAATTACATATGTTATCTACCTACAGTTTTTTATATAAAAGTAGAGCTAAGATTATAAGAAGTTCTCATCATTATAGGTGATTTTAATGCCAAGATTTGAGCTGGAGATAAAACACAGTACATTGGAGCACATGGACTTGGAGTCAGAAACGAGAGAGAAGACCTCCTAGAAAAATTCGCAAAAGACTCAGAACTAGTTGTCACTAACACATTCTTCCAATTACCACCTCGCAAGCTGTACACGTGGAAATGCCCTCAAGACAGACCCGGGAGAATTATTAGGAATCAAATAGACTACATTTTAGTAAATAAAAGATTCCGAAACAACTTTACATCTGTCAAGACTTATCCTAGAGCTGATTTGAAGACAGACCACGTTCCACTGGTGGGAGCGGAAAAGAAAGCACAATCATACGACCTATGCATGGTAAAGGACATTGATACGAAGATGAGAGTCCAAGCCACGTAAACAAGCAAGTACCATTCATATAAGACTTAACAACTAAACTTTTTAAAAACGAATTTTTAAATCAGTTGATAAGAACATAAAAATCGCAAATCGCAAAAGCCTTAAAAGATAGTTCCAAATTCACTAAAGTAAAAGATAAAACACCTACGGACCTATTATACAAAATAGTCTATTGTATCTAAAAAAATAAAAAATGCAAAGCCGAAGAACAAACCTAATATGGAACTACTAAAAGATGTACAGATTAAAGATAAAACCACTGTAAAACTAAATGAAAAACTCTCAGAAATAGACCGAACCCAAATAAATATCCAAAATATAAATACAACTTGGCAACAAATAAAATCCATCCTCGTCAATTCTGCAAGGGAAGAAATTCCAAATACACGATTAATGGCAAAAAAATACTGGATGACACCAGCTATTCTAAAGATGATAGACGAAAGGAGGAAATACAAAAATAAGAACACAATCGATTACAAACAATTAAATACAGAAATACGAAGGAAAATAAAAGAATCAAAAGAGAAATGGCTCGAAGAAAAATGTAAAGAAATAGAAGAATTAGAACATAGACATGATTACTTTAATATGTACAAGAAGGTGAAAGAATTTTCATTCATCCACAAAAAACAACATTGCCCACTGGTAAATAACAACGGAGAGTTAATTCATAACACCAAAGATAAAATAGAAGAATGGGAAAAATTTATACAACAGCTGTTCCGAAAGAATAGACATTACAATAAATAATGTTACTAAAAGCCCACCAATTCTAAAAGTCGAAGTGGAATATGCCATTAAACAATTAAAGACCAACAAAAGCCCTGGACCTGATGAAGTTTATCCTGAAATACTTAAATTGATCGAAAGTAATAACATTGATTTGTTAGTAATTTTGTTTAATACAATCTACGATACTGGGGAAATACCAGAGGAATGGTTAGAATCTATTTTTATTCCCATTCCAAAACAAGCTAACTCCAGGCGATGCGCAGATTTTAGATTAATAAGTCTTATGAGCCAAGTGCTTAAAATTCTATTAAAAATACTTCACAATAGGGTATACAAAAGGTGTGAAAAAGAAGTTGGATACGATCAATTTGGATTCAGAGCCGGAATGGGGACCAGAGAGGCGTTGTTTTCACTACAAGTACTGCTGCAGAAGTGTTACGACCAACAAAAGGATGTCTTTCTATGTTTTGTAGACTTTGAAAAGGCATTTGATCGCGTAAACCATAATAAAATGTTAAATTCCTTGCAGAGCATCAACTTGGATAGTAAAGATCTCCGATTAATTAAGAACTTATATTGGAGGTAGAGTGCCAAGATTAGGATCGACGATCATACATCTAGAAATATTAGTATAAATAAAGGAGTAAGGCAAGGATGCATACTATCCCCTATGCTGTTCAATCTTTACTCGGAACTACTATTCAAACAAGCCTTGGAAAACCTTTCCACAGGAATAAAAATTAATGGTGAACCAATATCTAGCATAAGATATGCAGATGACACTGTCCTACTGGCTGATACAGACACAAACTTACAGGGGGTTATAGACCACCTTAAGGATGCTTGTCGAGAGTTTGGAATGAAGATCAACGAAAAAAAAAACAAAAGTAATGGTGATCCAAAGAAAACAGAATATCCCCTTACCTATAAAAATAAATGGGAATATTTTAGAACAGGTAAACCAATACAAATACCTTGGCTGTTGGATTAATTGCAAGCTGAACTCAGAACAAGAAATTAAAGCGAGAATGGCTCAAGCTAGGGATAGTTTCTTTAAGATGCGCGTTCTATTCTGCGATACACATATAAATATTAAATTGAGATTAAAACTTGTAAAATGTTTTATCTGGTCTGTTCTTCTCTACGGAGTCGAAACGTGGACTTTAAAAATAAAGAGCCTGAATAGAATCGAGGCATTTGAAATGTGGGTGTACCGTAGAATTTTAAAAATTCCTTGGACAGCACGAAAAATAAATGAAGAAGTACTAGCTAGACTCAATTTAGAAAAATAACTATTGAGAACAGTCAAAAGAAGAAAAACCAGTTATTTAGGGCATTTGTTGCGCAACGAGAAATACTACATCCCTCAGTTGATAATAAAAGGCAAAATAGAAGGAAAGCGAGGAATTGGAAGAAAAAAATTGTCCTGGTTACGTAATATCAGAAACTGAACAGGACTTGGATTTGAGGAACTTTTAAGAGCAGCTGAAGATAGACAAACGTTTGCCACCATAACCGCTAACCTCCATTGATGGAGACGGCACTTGAAGAAGAAGAAGTCTATTGTATTCCTTGTAAAAGTTGCAAAAACAATATATTGGCCAAACTCACATACACCTAAAAAGTCGTATCACTTCCCACAAGAGTGACAGCAGATTATATCCTGATAGATAATGCATTGCAAAACACGAACATAATGAATTACAGTGAAACAAAGATCCTAGCAATGGAAAATAATCTTAATAAAAGACGAGATGGATTTATTACTCAAATAGATAATTTAATAACAAAGAAATCAGATGTTGACCATCTGAGTGAAATTTATGCTTATTTACTACACATTGTAACATATTTTTTTAACTAAAACATAACATAACTACAGTAAATCTCAGCCAAATAAACCGTTATGACATCAACGTCATGAAACTAATTATCTTCTGGTATAAAACAACCAGAAAACATTCGATATTTGGTATGTCTGGTATTTATCTCATGTTGTCATTATCACTATTATTGTCTACTTTTTGTTGCTCTTAAATCAAAAATAAAAATTCAAATTATTACCGGTATTCGAATTATGTCAGAAACGAATAATATAGCAAGCAAAATATTTGAATTTTGCAAATATCTCACCCACTGCAACTGCGACACACAAAACGAACAGCAAAAAATGTAAAACTACCATACGGATAAATCCATTACTAAAATCCTATGGTTTTTTTTTTTGTTCGATAAATCCGGCTCTGCGAAATGTATTTTTCACTCTGTAAATCTTCACCGCAAACGGATTCAAACAAGTTTATTTCATGCAGATTATTTCAGCAATTAGCTTTGCTGTGCTCTACGCATACATTTCGAATATAAAAAAGGAAATCGCTTGTGGCTTAGTCGGCTTTCAATCGTCGGATTTAAACGGGCACGTTCAAAGTGTAAACTTGAACGATTTATAGATAAACAGAATATAAACGGTTGTACAAATAGTTAGGCGTATATGGTTATTTTAAAATCAATGTATAGTATTAAATTATCATTAAAGATGAGGCGACTGCTAGGATGATAGTGTAACTAATCAATATTTCAAGTGGCTGTCTCACATAGCGTTTCTTTCAGACCTCTTTCCCACTTCTTGTTCAACGACTATCGCTAGACAAACTAAGAATTGTCTAGAGTTGAATTGAATATGTATTCAGTTTCCTTGTGAAAACCTAAGTATATAACTAACTATGTAAGGATCTTCACGGATGGTTCTAAATCAAGATTGGGCGTCGGATGTGCTGTATATATTCTGGATCACAAAGAATCCCTAATGTTTAAGTTAGATAAACGATGCTCTATATACTCTGCAGAAATGTTTGCAATTCATAAAGCTCTAGAATGGGCTGTCACCAAAAAAATTTCTAACCACCAAGTTGTAATTGTGTCAGATTCAATGTCTGCGTTATTAGCTTTAGAAAACTTACGTAAACATTTATATGCTGAACCAACTTAAGCTGCTAGAAGAACATACTACTGTAAATTTCATCTGGGTAAAGGGACACTTTTATAAATGAAGAGAACGATAGCTCAGCAGAAATCAAAATAAGAATACAAAAAGCCAGATCCATATTCACTAAAATGAAGAGAGTGTTCTGCGGAAGGGATTTGAGCCTTGAAATGAAACTTCGCCTGATGAGATGTTACATACCTTCTGTGCTGTTCTACGGAATGGAGTCATGGACGTTGAAAAACATTAATACCAAAAAATTAGAGGCATTTGAACTGTGGATGTATCGCAGAATCCTGAGAATATCATGGACCGAGAGAGTCACAAATGTCGAGGTCTTGAGAAGAATGAATAAAGAAAAGGAAGTCATATTTACGATCAAAAAACGAAAACTGCAATGCTTGGGATCCATTACAAGAGGCGAAAGATATGAACTGCTACGAATAGTTATGCAAGGGAGAATAGCAGGAAAAAGGTCCATAGGAAGAAGACGAAACAACTGGCTAAATAATCTACGGGAATGGTATAGCTGTAGGAACAACGAATTGTATCGGTCAGCGGTTTCGAAAATACGTATAGCCCTGATAATCGCCAACCTTCGAACGAACGAAGATGGCACTTGAAGAAGAAGAAGATTATGAAGTAAAAACTCTGTTGATTTAGTCATCGTGCAGCCAGATAGAATGGTAAATCCCCTTATTTGCCTTGATGACAAACTTGGCACATTGATTGGATGTAAAGGCCTATTTTCACGCTACGTCTTATTGTACGTTTTGTTGGTCATATAAAACGTACGACAAAACGTACGTTTTGTCCAGTGTATACACACTATGTGTTTCCTTCCGACAAGACGTACGTTTTGCTGTTTACATGCCACGTTTTATTGTATCGGATTTGTTCTATCCAACAAAACGTACAATAAGACGTAGCGTGAAAACGGGCCTTAATACTTCTATTAACAACTTTTACTTTATGCTAAAACGTATGACCTTGTTTACCAAGCATATTCTGGTTTTATAATCTATTATGTAGGTCATTGTCCTATAAACATTTTCTGTGTAATCATTCGATTTTAGGTTTTTATAAGCCGGATTATAAGAGACAGTTTGGCCATGTTAATCGCCAACGTCAAGGGGACTTGATAGGGCACGTTAAGAAGAAGAATAAGCCGGTAATAAATATCGTCTGTAAAAAAAACTAAAATAAACATTCTTTTTTATCATAAAGGACTTATTAAATTAAAAAAAAACTATTCTATTCACGTCATAAGCACAGTATGTTAAAATCTTTAAATATAAGATTAATTAAAAAAACTATCTAGTTTTAATCTTTAAATAACCTTTTAACATCTTTTATCAACGTCTGTTTGCCTTGCAATTCTTAGAAGGCTCAGATTATAAAGCAGAAATCTGAATTGTGTTTCGAAACTATTTTCCGATTGTTTAATTAGATGTCGCTACTGCGTCCGTATTGAAGCCATGTTATTGTTGCTTCTTAAAAGGCAGAAAATATTGATTTTTCACGTTGAGAAGCCCTATGAATAGCTCTTCTGACGAGACCTATTAGGTGGAAATACGTATCAAGAGATACATAGGATTTGTTTGCGTGAAATCAAATATTTGCTGCCTTTTCTCATTATAAGATTATTCTTTAATTATAAGATATATTAGACATAAATTCTTAAATGTTTACTTTAGTATTTAAATTTTATAGAATTGTTGTATTTTTTGTTATTTATAATACACTAATCCCCGTATTATAGTCCTCGTCTAAGAGCTAAATAATTTTTCAGGCACATGCGTTTATTTGTCGTCATATACCACGGAAGTCAAGCAAACACAAGAAGTTCTTTCCGATAGATTCACATTCATACATCTACTGGTATTGACAGGTTTATTTTATTATTTCCCATCTCAATAGTATCCCCTTTTCTGTCTGAACCGTGCTTTTAAACTCTATAATATATGAAATTAGCAATGAAGTCAAAATTAGGTCACACGACTGAGTTACCGTTCCGATCTATATTCGCCAGGAAGTCGGGAAGTTGTTCAAAAGAAAAATTTGCTGAAGTCGTGTTACCGTGGAAATTTTACTCACCATTGATTAGACAAGAGCCTTATTCGTGAGATACGTACTTTATTGTCTCATATTTCATCCGGATTCAAGGGTCATTGTGGCACGCATAAACGTCGCTTGAAAATTTCACGAGAATTAACCTCGCCTTTATTATGTACTGAAATTTCCGATACGGGGATTGGTGGAAAATGTCCCCTCTCTTATATCTATTATAAAATGATTTTGTTTATATGATTTATAATATCTCTTTATCATATATATTATATGATAAAGAGATATTTTGGTTAAGTTAAGTAACTACTCATTTTGATGATAAATGGAATTACTATTAATGGATTTGTTAACCCTTATCCGGGCAAGATATTTTTCTGACGTAATCGGGCAACTCGTTGGACCCACTGTTCTTGAATATATTATTCATATTAATATTTGTATATGTCTAACATTCTTTTTTGATTTTTTTTATTGAAGTTATATTTAAATTGGCTAGATTATTAAAAAAAACAATAGAACTATTTTTCTTTATTGCAGTATTCACAAACTTTTTTAATTATACAGTGATCGTTACACACATTTCTACTACATATTTCACAAATTTGTTTCTGTTTCCTGTCCTTTTTTGTTGGGCAAATATGACACCTTTTCTTTGTTGAAACTGGAGGTTTTTCTAGTCTTGGTTTTTTATTGTTTGGATAAACTTCCTCTAAGCATTTTTCAATGCACTGTTTTGTTTCTCGATGTAGTCCCCTTGATTTTCTTCTCAAAATTTGAGGCAACACTAGTTGTTCTGCTGTTGTGGTAAGAAACAACCTTCGCTTTTCATCTCTGTTTTCGTTCCATTTTGGATGTAAATTTGTCCAAGTAATAAATGAAGCTACTCCAGCCACATCTAAAATATTCATAAAAAATGCAAAAGGCCAGCGATTTGTCCGTTTTTTGCACATATACTTATGAACCATTTGGTCTAGCGTATCGACACCACATTTTGTACTATTATAATAAAGTATCATATCTGGTTTTTTGTTAACATCATCTTCACAGTTTGCATTGTGATGCATAGTAGACAGGACTAGGACACTTCTTTGTTTTTTCGGAACGTAGGAAACAAGAGATGCTTTTGGAGTGAATCCGAAAATTGAAGATTTCTCTAAACGGTTCTTGTTCGGAAGAAATTCCTGAGGAACAAACCTCTTATTTTTCTTCACTGTGCCGACTAGAGTTAGTGAGTTTGCTAGTAATTCATGTGCAAGAGCAAGATCAGTGAAATAGTTATCGCAAGTCACATTCCTGTTGGAATTATAATAAGGCTCAACGAGTTCCTGTACAACTTGAAATGCGAGACCTTTTGCTACTGTATTTCCCTTTTTTCCTGTATATGGTATTCCACCTAAAGGGTAATATGTTTCCGAGTCACAGGCCCATCATATTTTCATGCCATATTTATCTGGCTTTGACGGCATATATTGCTTGAAAGGGCATCTTCCTCGATACGGAACAAGTTGCTCATCTACCGTTATGTTTTTTCCTGGTAAATAATATTTCTTAAAGTTTTGGTTGACTTGATTCCAAACATCGCGTATTGCTGCTAATTTATCGTCCCTTCTTCGTTCAGGCCTCGTATCTTTATCGTCAAATCGAACAAATCTTAGCAAATTTTTGAATTGTTTTATCCTCATCGTAGCCCTAAATATAGTAGGTATATAAAACTTACTCCAAAGTACATCTACATTATTGTTGTTGGCACCCAGATGTCCTGCAGTTAGTAATAGTCCAATAAAGGCACATATCTCTGTCGAATCGCAATATTTCCAGTTCTCTATCCCCAGGACGGCTTCTTTATTTGTACACTTCACTATTTTGTTCACAATTTTTTCGTCCACAAACAAAGAAAAGGAATCAACAGGTTCATCTATACTTTGACCAGGGGCTAACATTACTTTGTTGAGTTTGCTTTTTATTATGTTGCAGGTTCGCATACGTCCTGTCGGTTGTGGTTGACTCTTCCAGTTAGTTCCATCCTTAGTTTCAAAAACTACACAATCTGAAACGTGAGAACTCGTACCTACACATTCTTCTTCAAGATCATTCAATACTTGTAGGTCATTCTCTTCACTTGCTTCCGAAAGATGATCTTCAATTTCAGAATCACTTTCAGTGCCACCTACTTCGAGAGATTCTTCATCATTCGAGTCCCATATATTATTGGCAATCTCTTGCAGTTCTGCATCTGACAATGGTTTTCGGAACATTTTATTCACACTTTCTACTTTCACTGAAATTCAATATAAGCTTAGAAACTTAGTTGTCGACACTAACAACGATATAAAACGACTGACAGCAGATGCATTATTTATTTTAAAATGTGTATACATAATAATAATATCATTGCATTCCAAGAATAATTATCATTAAAATCCATTTAGAATAGGTATAATACCTATCGTAAATATATCTTCCGAAAATTGTATTATTGTGTTCCCGGAATCGTTATAAGGTATTAAAACTCGTTTAGAGAAATCACAAAATAATTTTCTAAAATCATTATCTGAATTCATTTAGAATAGGTATAATATTTATCATAAACATCGCTTCCCAAAATTGTATTATTGTATTCCCGGAATCATTATAAGTGATTATAATCGCAAAATGATTTTCTAAAAACATTACCTGCCTGCCAGATTAAATTTTGTAACAAAGATATATATTTTCAGGTATGAATGAAAATCAGGGTCCGACGGACCCGTCTTGCCACTTTAAGTAACAAAATTCTTTTGACTCTTAAATTTCAAAAATGATAACGAATATTCTGAATAGCTTATGACTAAGTTAACGAAAACATACTTCTAAACAAATTCATTAATGCATAAAACTCAATAAATATTTTTTTATCAGTTTATGATAAAAGAAATCGCGTCACGGGTCCGTTGGACCCACCTTGCCCGGATAAGGGTTAAATGATTTGGTGTCTGGGAAGACAGTCAGTAGTCACGGGGAAGAAAATCTTGCCGAAAAATCATCAGGTCCTTCTGGAAGATATCCTACAGGCATGAGGTACATCCATACTCGAAAAAAAACAGACTTTTTTTTTAGTAGATTTAGTACATTTTTTTAGTCTTCGTCATCGGAGCCACTAGTCTCAAAAGGATCGACTTCTGATTCAGTATCGCTTACAAAAATGGCTGCTGCCTCCTTCTGCAGCTCTTTTTGCGTCAATATCTTTCTACTCATCTAGAACAAAACAAGACTGTTGGGACACATATAACCCACCATAAATGTCTGTTGGGACATATTTCACCCATAAAACAAAATACTAGTTTTATTGAATATATTTACCTTTTTTTGTAGGTAGCTCCACTCACAAAAACAAATTCGCAACGACAGTAACAGCGCACAACTGTGGTAATCATCAACAAAACAACAAAACTACATAGGCATATTCCATCGATCAACATCACAAGCAAACACAGCACGAAAACGGTTTGCAATGTTGCCGCTTACACAAATTATTATTTCAAAACTAAGTTCTTAAAAAGTCGGTTACTATAAAAATTCATGTAAGATTTAGCGCAAGAAACTTGATGATTTCATAACTGGGATACATACGTCCCGTCAGACTCGAAAGGAATAAGTAAGAAACTAGCCTCAGCCTGCTACGCAATAATATCTGTTTCGAAGAAAATTAGTTCAGCATATTTCAAAATAACATATTTTTCTTTATTTGAGACTCATCTTCGACATGGCCTTCCTTTTCGTGGTTCTAGTACAGTTGCCTAATCTAATGTTATCTTTAAATTACAAAAAAGAGCAATACGGTATCATTTGGCCTCCGTAGAATAACACATTGCAGAAGCTACTTCAAAAATCCAGGTATTTTAACTCTTCTCTCTTTATATATTCTAAAAACTCTTTTATTAATTGGTAAACACCTACATGTTGCGATTTAAATCTACAACTTCTTTCCTTAAGTTCCGTAAATTGATAAAAGTCTATCTATCTGAATGACCATGTTATTCGGTGGAAGAGTTTCTTAACAAATAACTAAGAAATTACAATACGTTTAGATACAAGCAAGTAAACTATTTTTATAAATATATTTGGGTATCAAATGCAGCAACTGAAACTTATTCGTAAACTTGTTCGTAAGATTTTATTATGCAATTTGCAATTTAGTTAAATTTTGAAATGGATTGTATATGTTATTATCTTTTATTTTGTGATATTGACAATTTATATAATTTTAGTAAATTTTAATTGTTATTGTTATTTTTTGACTTTTTGTAAGCTTTGTCCATAAAATTGTACAATTTTCAGTGACAATAAAGCATATCTCTATTCTTTAAAAAATGCAAAGAATTTTAATCCCTAGGGACAGTGATAGCTAATGAAGGAACATCGAAACGGGACATACAGCAATCTCATTGAGTTAGCTGTTGGATTTGAAAAATGGCAATCTACAAATCGGTGGTAGAATTTTAAAACCAATTTTGATGTACCGATCTGAATCATGTTTTTCATTTTCTCTCTCTATGTTGCACTACCTGATAAGAGAAAAAAGAAAGACTGGATGACTGCAGAAATTCTTGACGTGATGGAAGAGAGACGGATATATAAAACTAAAGATACTGCCAAATACCGTGAAACCCATAGACGAATAAGAGCTAAGATAAGAAAAACTAAAGAGAAATGGTTCTCGCAGAGGTGCGAAGAAACCGAACAGTGCGAAAAGGTATACGACTATCACAATATGCATAAGAAGATAAAGGAACTCACAACAAAGAAAAGCTACAATATTTTATCGAAATGGCTGTGCGATGATAATGGAAATCTACAATAGACCCCGACAAAATAGAATCTAGGAAACTTATGTGGAACAACTGTTTAATGATGACCGTCCTAGTCGGTATACACTAAGCAATGATGATATAGGGCCCTTCTATTTTAAAATAAGAAGTGGAGAATGCTATAAAGGGTCATAAAAATAACAAAAGACCAGGCAGCGATAACGTATACGGGAAAGTATTGAAAATGCTGTGCGAAACAAACTGTCAATTTCTAGACTCACTCGTCAGACTCTTTAACAATATTTATAACAGCGGGGAGTTTCCTCAAGACTGGCTAGAGTCAACTTTTGTTGCCATACCGAAAAAACCAAAAGCAAAGTCTTGTGATCAACATCGGATGATAAGTCTAATTAACCACATTTCGAAGGCATACACCAAGGGTATTTACAACAGAATAAGCAAAAAATGCGAGGATAATATTGGAGATTCGCAGTTTGGGTTTCGGAATTCTCTTGGGACAAGAGAATCACTTTTTAGTCTACAGGTACTCATCCAGCGCTGCAGAGATATGAACAAAGACGTGTACATATGCTTTATAGACTACGCAAAAGTATTCGATAACGTAAAGCACGAAAAGATAATTGAAGTTCTCCATAAGATCGGAGTCGACTACAGAGACATTCGAACAATAGCGAGTCTCTATTGGGGTTAAACAGCTAAAGGGAAAGTAGGATCTACATTGACCAATAAAATTGAGATCAAGAAAGAAGTACGACAGGGCTGTATCTTGTCTCTTATTCTCTTTAATATATATTTAGAAGAAGTATTTAAGACAGCGCTGGAGGAAAGCACAGAAGGCATAAAGATAAATGAAGAAATAATTAATAACATAAGGTATGCTGATGAAACTGTGATTCTAGCAAGTAGCATGGAAGAACTAAGTTGCCTAATGAGTAAGATACAAAAAACAAGTGCACAATAAGGACTCAGACTAAATATCACAAAAACCAAATGGATGTTAGTAAGCAAAATCTAACAACCACCAGCGCAACTGATATTAGACAATGAAAGAATTGAACACGTGGATTCGTACATGTACTTGGAAACAACAGTTAACTGAAATTGGGATCAAGCGAAGGAAATACGTATAAAAGTAAAAAAGGCAAGAGCATCGTTCACTAGCATGAAGCAAATTTTCACCTCTAAAAGCCTCACCCTACCTCTCAAAATTCGACTTCTGAAATGCTATGTATTCCCGGTTTTGTTATATGGAATGGAGGCGTGGACAATCACCGCAACATTGATGAAAAAGTAGAGGTCTTCGAAATGTGGGCTTACCGACGTATATTACGTATATCCTGGACTGAGCACGTGACCAACGAAGAGGTACTACGCCGGATAGGTAAAGAGAGAGAAAGGGAGGAATAAGTATAAAGAAAAGAAAGTTTACTACAGCTGATTGTTCAAGGGAAAATAGACAGCAGAGGGGGTCCAGGGAGGAGAAGACACTCGTGGCTCCAAAACTTGCGGCAATGGTTCGGATTGTCATTTGCTGAACTATTCATATCTGCCGTAAACAAAGTCAGAATAGTCATGTTGATTGCCAACGTTCGGAACGGACAAGGCACATGAAGAAGAAGAGAGGATGTTGCACTATCAAATCGTGATTTATAAATATTGTTTTATAAGACTATTTACAGAATCTAAACAAAACAAATCCTGAACGAAAAGTAAAGATGAGTACATACGAATGAGATAAGTAAAAAAGTAGACGTATTTTGTTTTAATTTAGATTTTGAATAAGAAATTTCCCGTATACACGATAGACGGATAGAACGGATAAGACAAACCGGGATCAAATGTAAATTCAGCGCCAGCTCTGATCCCTTCTTAGAGGAAAATACAAATGATTGTGTACGCGCCCGATTTGCAACCGGCGATAAAACCGGGGGCCCACACTTATTCACCAGAAACAACAACACATCAATTTAAATAATGGAAACATGGCAATTCCCCACCAAGGAAAAGTCGGTAGAATCCTCTGGAAGAGATAATGGCGTCCATTTTCCCCGATGTTAAAGGGATACCGTTGATAAACTATCTGTCACACGGCTTAACGATAACGGCACAGTCGTTTTTGAAAAATATCGGGAAAATATTCCTAATAGAAGCTGTCGATTTAGCGGGAGAAAAGATATATCTCTCATCAAGCCAATGAAGTACTTTCGTGGAGGGAGTTATCTTAAAGGAATCGTTCGAGAAAAGAGAAAGGATATTTGTTTTTTATTGGATTTTATGACGAAGTTATGTGTGGAGGGAATTCGAAACAATAAGTTAGTTTCGAAGAAAAGAAATATTTACGAGATTTAAATTTGTCGAACAATTGTGAAAATAATGTTTCATTCGTTTATGCACTGTTTAAAAATCATTTTCAAACAGTAAACTAAATATTTAAGAAAAATTTTAGAAAAAAAATGGTTACAATATATTATTTAAAACAAAAAAATTAAACTTCTTAAAATTTTTTTCGAAATTACACTAAATTAAACTTAACTCCAAATCTGTACTTATATTTTATTTGAAGTTTTAACTTTTAACTTTAAGTTATAACTTATAACTAAGTTTTGTAATATATAAGTATTATATTAATTGTATTTTAGCCATAGGCCTTCAAGGCCTGTTGAGCTTTGTGAATAAATAAATACTTATAACTTGGAAATATTCAAATAAATGGACTTTTAAACTGTAAATACACATTTTTGTAAAGAAACGCTTTCAGTCATTGCATTCGTAACAAATCTACAGCGGTATGATTTGGCGATGTATTAGAGAAACACCATTGACTGACATTGACTAAAAGTCCACAAAAGAAGTCCATGACCAAAGGAGTTCCTCCTATGCAACACGCATGTCGTTATAATTTGGCGCAATAATGCCAATAATTTTCAGTCGAGTTCAATCTTGTGTTCTGAATGCACGTAGATAAATAAATGTGTAGAGAATATGAATACAGTAGTAATAATATTGTGACCTTTTTAAAACATATAATGACGGAGTGGAAGACTAAAATTCACCTTCAACTACATGGTGAAAATGATATCGAAACTAAAAATATTCCAAATAACCCTAAACAGAACCAAAGTGGACTCGTTAACTCCACTTTGGTTCTGTTTAGCAATGAACCCACTATCTCAGCTGCTGAACTCCACTGACTTAGGTTTTTGGATCAAAAATAATAATACTGTTGTGGCGAGGCTTAATCATTTGATGTATATGGATAATTTGAAATTAATGGCTTCCACTCAAAACCACCTAGATCAGATGCTAAAAACTGTAGAAAATTTCTCAAATGATATTAGTACGCACTTTGGACTAGACAAATGCCGTATACTAACTATAGTCAAGGGAAAGGTTCAGCCCAGAGGTTTCGATATGCAAGAAAGCCAGAACATCGAGGCAATGGGTGAAAATGAGTAGAAGTAAAACAAGCGCGAAAAATTGACCATAAACTAATGAAAACGAAACTAACTTCTGAGTTTGTGCAAAGAGTAAGTCAGCTATATCGGTCATATCTTAATAGCAAAATGTGTTTAAGGCATTAAATACGTACGCCTGTTCCACGTTTAGCTACTCATTTAGCAACAAATTGCTAATTAAAGATACATATAATGCCGCTTAAACTGAGGGAACAAGAAATGCGCATAAACCACCTGACTCAGCAAGAAAAATGCGCACCTGGAACTATTGGTTGACATTAGGAAAGATCTTTCCCGAAACTGAGGGTTTCCTACTTGCCATTTAGGATCAGGTTATTTGAACTAAAAATTACCTAAAATATATTGTCCTTAAGTCCAAAATAACAAATGCCGATATAGATACCAAGCCCGAGAAACTATCCAACTTATTACCGGTGACTGCCAGGCATTTGTCGGTACTGAAGAACGCCATGACTCAGTAGGAAATATTATCCACCAAGAACTAGCTGACACACTGGGACTTCCCCAAACCGACCATATTTCTTATTATTAATACGTCCCTGACAGAATGCTTAAAAATAATAACTACAAGCTATACTGGAACCGCACTGTGCTTACAGGTTAACCAGTTGCGCATAATAGACAGGATCTCATACTAGTTATTTAACTTACTAGGCAAACAACACTTACTGATGGGGCGATATACAACAGCAATAATTTACGTGTTTAATACAACGAAAAGATCGCCAAGTACAGAGATCTAGAAATACAAATCAGGCGATAATGGAAAATGGAAAGTACCCAGACAGTACCTATTATTCTATCTACTACTGGTGTTATTCCCAAAAACCAAAATACCAAAACCAAACCAAAAACAGATAGAAAACATAAAACAGCTAGGTCTTAATGAATTAATTAACATCTCTATAAGGCCATACAGAAAGCTGTACTCCTCGAGCCGTCCAGATGTGTACTAAAAGTTTTGGGAAATACTCCAAGTCACCTAGGGCTCGATAACATGAAAAGAGTCCCACCAGAGCTCAATCGTTTTGATACCTTAGGTATCTGGGATAAGTGAATTTTCCACTTAGGGGCAGTGTGAGCCGTATGGATCAATCTGGATATTGTGGATTACTTATGTGTATTATATCTTGGCAATAATATTTTAAAATGAGTGAAAGCGACAATGATCATAAAGATATTAATTTACCTATCAGAAGAAGAACAAAAAAAGAACCCTACGAATATAGAAATGAAATAATAAAACGTTCTAGAATCAAAGAAAGCAAATACATCAGGTAGAAGGGGAAGGATGTTCCTGCAGTTCCTCCTCCATCCTCTAAAGATTGCAAATAAGTTGATAATTTGTTCTTTTCTAATAAAAAGTTTTCATTGAAAAAAAGTTATCAATCTAAATTTGTTAATATGTACTAAATTTTTAGATGCAGGAAAAAGTGCTTTGCATTGATGAATAAAGACGAAAAAATGCAGATTTTCCAGCGGTTTAGGGACCTACACAAAATGGGCAAGACTGTTACTTACAAAGCCTAATTTGTGCAAGTGAAGTTAGACAACTTCATAGAAGAAAAGAACTTGGTGAGTCTTCAAAACCTAATAAAAGCAGTAGCTATATATACTCCATATCAACCTCTAATAGAAAAAGTATCGTTTGTAAATTGTTCTTTAAAGAGTAACAACTGACCAAGTGAGGCTACTTGTATTTTTTCTAAGTGCAGGAAAATCACCATTCAACAAGCGTGGAAAAGTATCCCAGGCAATGCAATTTCTGCTATTACTACAGATGCTATTCGTCAACATTTTGAGTCATATCCCATAAAATTAGCTCACAATACTAGCAAAGAAAAGTATTATTTGATGATATTATTTGAGAGGAGCTTACAATGAAAATAAATAATTAATTATTAAAAATAAATGATAAATAAAATAATTTCAAACGATATATATGACGGAAATTCATAGGTTCTCAGTGATTTCCAAAGCCACCGCAAATTTTCAAATAACTTACAAACATCTCTAAAAACTCTAGTTAAAAGAGTCTCCAAACACATACGTTCCTCCTTGACGTCTAAAATCCATTCCTTTACTTTAAAAACCCAACCAGATTTTGCTCATCTGACAAAAAAACTCCTGAAACTCTCTCTAGCATTTTACAGGTTTTTACTAAAGAATCAAATAATGGCTATCTACCGGCCAGTAACTGTAATCGTGTCGGCGCATTCTTACAGCAAGTTGAATTGATAATGGATCATAACATTGCACAGCCAACTCACCTGGTTTAGATTATTTAACACCAAAATTGTTAACAAGGTGCGCTTGCAATATTCTTAACGGTAATTATGCAAACTTCTTTTATCCACAACTCCTTACCCCCTAGTTGTAAATTAGCATCTGTCACCACTATTTTTTAAAAAAGGCAACAAGCTCGGCCCCAACAATTATCATCTGATTAGCTTACTGCCAGTAGCTGGCAAAGTCATGGAATCAATTATTTCCGGGGAGATGACCAAATTCCTTCTCCAGTAATATGTTATTCCAACACAACAACATACATTTGCCTCTGGTCGCTCTACTTTTTCCAATCTCCTACATTGTATTAACGACTGGACGTCATCCCTTAAGACTAAGCAGCCGGTGAAGTTGTTTATCTAAATTTCTCTAACATCTTTGTCCGTGTACCTAAAAGCAGACTTCTATATAGGCTAGAACATTTCAGAGTTCGCGGTACTTTACTTCACTGGATAGATGAGTTCATGACAGATCGACATTAAAAAGTTAGAGTTGGCGAATCTTTCTCACAGAACAGGTTAGTGGAAAGTGTAGTGGCTCAGGGTTCTGTACTTGAACCTCTGCTCTTTACGGCTTATACCAGCAATGTTCCTTATTATGTTTCAAGTAAAAATATTTTTACGCTGATCACACAAAAATATATGCCAATCCAATCACAAATCAGCTAACCCTCCAAATAGGCTTGAACTCTATTTTAACTTGGTGTTCCCAGTGGTCACTACCCTTCAATACGAAAAATCTGTAGTGCTTTAAATTGGTAAAAATAATCCACTTATGCCGTACTTTGTTAACGGTCAACCATTAGATTCGGTGTTCTCGTATAACGACCTTACGACCCATATACAGCAGCCTAACTTGGTCCGACAATATTACCTCTATTTGTAAACGCGTGAACTTTGGACTGTATCTGATTCGGAGGTGATTTTCGAGAGTTTCAATGCAGTCATTTTATAAACTTACTTACAGTCTTTACGTAAGACCCATACTTAATTACGCTGCTGGCTAATTGGTCTTTACCAAAGCCATCTAATTACATAAAAAAATAAATAAATACGCTGGACCAACGTGGTATCCTGATTTGGTTCGAGATAAGACTTTGTTAGAAACCGTTCAAAGAAAAGCTACTCGAATTCCTTTGGGACTGAGAAAACCTTCTTATGCAGAAAGACTTTATTATCGCTAACCTAACTTCTTTTACCCTTCGCCGACAACGTGGAGACTT
Organism: Diabrotica balteata; assembly: GCA_918026665.1. Lineage (NCBI taxonomy): Eukaryota > Metazoa > Arthropoda > Insecta > Coleoptera > Chrysomelidae > Diabrotica > Diabrotica balteata. The sequence continues at coordinate 176,114,575 of OU898278.1, read as the reverse complement.
ACAACATTTAACATATTAAAATTCCATTTTGGAAATCTTGATGAAATGTTTAGAGGTCATTAGTTTTAAGTTAAAAAAGAGAACTGTTCTACAAGATCAAGACAGAAGTTTGTCTCTGCTCCATCTATCCACTCGTTCAAATACAGACTTGGTCGTTTTATATTATGGTTAAAATGTTAATTTTTTTTAATTGTAATTTTTTAATGTTGTTAATGTTTTTTCTAATTTACTAGTAGGCTACGAATGAAATTTTGTTTTTGGGCACAATAGGGACTTTTCCCCTCGGCTCTTGCTTATGCATAATAATAATAATAAATAATAATATCTATTTTTCATACGTGTTTCTCCTTTTTTATCAATCTTTTAAAAATATTTACAATTTATTATAATTTAAAAATTATTTTATTATAGGTACTTTATAAAAAATGATTTTACAATAATTTGAAAAAAGCTACAATTTTTAATTTTTTTTTGTTTTTGTTTAAATGTATGCAACGGCTCCTCTATATACAGGAAAACGAAATGAAATTTGCGTTATATGTTTAAAAATTCCCTTTCAAAAAAAAAGCGAATTTTGTGCAAATACAATTGTAAAATACCTTGTTTTCTTTGTTGGCAACAAGAGCATAATGGGTAAATTTAGTAACATCCAGCTTAGGTTGCAATTTTGTTGTGAATGATTTGTGCATGTTTGAACTCTAACAATTTTTTGGAATTTTTAAAAAATGCAAATTAAACTCAAATTGAAACGTCCAGGAAATGTAGTGTGTTATTGTATTCTCTTTCCATAGTAAAGGTATGGTCTCTTTTTTATTATTTATATCATTGAGGAATGTGTGCAACAGCTCTGATCCATGAGTCATATCTCCAAAATACTGTGGAATTTAAATTTTGTTCAGAACTAATAGTTATTTTCAAATATTACATAAATATACTGTGGACAAAATGTAAAACATAATAACTGAGAAAGCAACAAAAATATTGGGGAAAACCAAACCAGTTAAAGAAAACGAATGGTTTGACAGGGAGTGCCAAGAAGCAACAGATAACAAAAACAGGGCATACCTAAAGACAAATCAAGCTGGATGCACAAGAAGTGCAAAAGAAGAATACCGGACACTAAGAAGAGAAGAAAAACGATTACATAGAAGAAAAAAAAGACATATTGAGCAAAAGCAGTTGGAAAGCACAGAATGGCTAAGAAATCAAAATGAAACTCGAAAGTTCTACAGAAATGTAAACAAAATGCGCAAAGAGTGTAAGCCAAGAATAAGGAGCTGTAAGGATGTACAAGAAAACATCCTAAATGATACAGCCTCAATCCTAAAGAGATGGGTTGAATTTTTCGATGCAAAAATTAACGGCCATCATATGGAAGAAGCAGATAACACCCTAGCAAATCGAAATGATTGGAATCCTTTCAATCCAAACAAAAGACCACCTACCATCGAAAACGTTGCCCAAGCCATTAAAAATCTTAAAAATAATAAATTACCAGGAGTTGATCAAATTTGCAGTGAGCTCTACAAGAATGGTGGCGATGCCCTACTACAGACACTGCATAAGTTTTTACTTCTTGTTTGGCATAATGAGACCATGCCTTGTGAATGGTCTCAAGGCGTGATATGCCCGTTACATAAAAAAGGTGACCAGCTCCAGTGTGACAACTATAGAGGTATAACCCTGTTAACAACTGCTTAGAAAATACTAGCAAATATTCTCTACGAAAGGTTGCAAGTTTACACAGTGGACATAATTGGTAAATATCAAGTTAGGAAATATCTGGAGTTCACTCCAGAAAAATCAACAATTGACCAGATTCATTCAATAAGACAGATTCTCGAGAAAACATTAGAATTCAATATTGAATACATCACCTATTCGTCGACTTCAAGGCCGCATACGACAGTGTCAAGAGAACAGTGCTATACCAATCAATGTATGAGTTTGGTATACCAGAGAAACTTATCCGACTAACGAAAATGACAATGTCTAACTTAGAAGCCACTGTTAGAATACAGGGAGAGAGTTCTAGATCCTTTGAGATAAAGGATGGACTCAGACAAGGAGATGCTCTGGCTTGCCTCCTATTTAATATTGCCTTAGAAAAGGCAGTCCGAGATACAAGAATTAGGGATGTCGGTACTATTTACAATAGATCGATACAAGTCTTAGCATATGCTGATGACATTGACATAGTAGGGCGTTGCAAGCGAGATGTTTTGCAATATTCTCCTAGAATGGAAACATGTGGCGAACACAGGTCGGTCTAGTCACAACGAAGACAAAAAACCAAGTCATAGTTTGGACGATGTGACAACTTTCAAATACCTTGGGTCGCTATTGACTGCTACCAATTAAACAAACGAAGAAATCAAAAGACGAATAAATCTAACAAATAGGCATACTATGGACTCCAAAGCATTATCCACCTCCATAGAAACATTCAAAGAAAAACCTAAAATATATATTATATACAAAACATTGCTGAGGTCGGTCCTACACATATTGGAGTCAGAAACATGGACCCTCAACTCAAGAAAGATGAAAAGACTTTTGGGATTTTTCTATTTATTTGTTAAATGTCTGAGCAAAATACTCCCGCAAAATAATTGAACCTGTAAAGACAAGGGCAGTGGCGCAGAAGATATAATTTTGAATTGTATCAGCTCTTTGATGAGCCAGATGTCATAACGTCATTAAAACACAGCGACTTAGATGGGCTGGACACATAATACGAATGCCAGAAAATACCATTGCTAAAAAGCTAACCACAGAACACCTGTAGGAAAAATGAAGCAAATGGCCGACCGCGAATTAGTGTGGTTATGTATGGTAGTAGAAACCGATCTTAGAATATTAAAAATCAGAAGATGTGACAAATGTTGCCCAAAAAACCGAACAGAATGGCGACGAATCTTAGAGCAGGCCAAGATCCACAAAGGATTGTCGAGCCAAAGATGATGATGATGACATAAATATCTTGACTGATAATGAAGATATAACTTTTTATTAGACCCATTAGATAGAGCCCATTTATAGACCAAATTTTGTTTGAGTTCATTATTTAGTTGAAAATAGGAATTATCAGTACAATGTGGAGTAATGTCAATAACTCCATTATGAGTGATACATTTAGTTTTGTTGTAGTTGTCAATGTATTATCATTCTCTAATAACGTAACATATAGCCAAAATAACTTCTATTGAAAATTTCTTCTTAGAGGAGAAACATTTGTTTAACATTTGTATTATTAAAAAATAATTTTCCCTTATCATTTATAACTAAGGAATATTCCACAATCAAACGAAAGGAACAGAAATCTTGGAACAATGCTGTAAAATCTAAAAAAGGAACAAGATTTTACAGCATCCCTAAACAATAATATGAGGTAACCTCATTTCGAGAGTTCTTGTTTTATTGCCACATACCAAGTCATAATTGAAAATGTCTATATTTTGAGTCTCGGACAAATGAAGCCATAATAAATTTTAATAGTGCATAACAAATAATATACAGAGTCCTTTTAGTATATTTAAAATTTTACCGAGGGGGAGCTTATAATTTCAAGGGGAGCTGGAGGGATAATAAGCTGGAGGGGATAATATTTTTATACCGTAAATTGTTAAATTAAGGAATAAGAAATCGACCTGTTTCAGGTTGTTTTCAGATATACTTCTCTGTTTTTAAGCCAGGAGGAGTAAACCAAAAAGACAGATTTCACACGCCAAGAAAGTTACTCCGAAAAGGTCACCCAAGAATAACATCTTTTTTTGGTTGATTCCCTCGGCCCTGCGGTAATCGAGAGTAATCAATATCGGAACAATCCTACACATCAATTTTAATCTAACTTTGTTGTAACTTATAGTGCACCAACAAAGCTAATTACAACGGCATGTATCAAAAAAGTTAGAGGGAGTTTCAGAAAGAATATCTGAAATACTGTTCTTTTAAACTGCATAGACCATATTCTTATTCTGGTATGATCAATTTCTTGAATCTAGTTTTTTTTTTACCAAAAGAGTTGACTTTGATCATTATTTTTAAGCTTAATAATCCAATCTCTTGAATTGCTTCAGCCACTTTGTTTTAATATTCCTTCCCGTTCACACTGCTTTAAGAATTCACTTTTCATGTTTCCCATTACAGAATAAAAATTATGGTTCACATATAGGTGTGGTCCTACTTTTTATGCATGGTAATCAGTTACCCCATTAGATAGATTTGTTTAACTTATGTATCAATATCTTAAGGTTCTATTTGAAGCACTAAAATGCAAAAAGATACTTTGTATAAATAAGTGTGTACTTACAATTTCTTTAATGCTGGATTCTTGTTTAATTTTGACAGTGAGTTTGTCCCATTTGTTATCAATAAATCAAATTTACTAAAGAATACTGGATTTCTGTAAGATAATCAACAAATTGATCTATTATATTATATTCTAGCATAATTTTGTAATTTTCTTGTGATGATCTACAACCAGGAAGAACAAAACCAACGGTATCAATACAATCAAACTAAAACACAACATTACTTTAATAATGTTCTTTTATTGCGATGAAAACAAAATGAAAATGCTTCTTAACAAGTATACACTAAAATTAAAAGATACTTGCCGTTTTTCTTAGGATAATAACACACATTTATAAAATTATAAACACTTTAAACTATATTTAGTATAAATATCATCTAGAAAAAAATCACATTAAATACTATTCGCATATCACCAAGTCCAAGTTATTACAAAGAAACGAGTCAGAAATCGATTTATATATTAGAGGAAAATACGAGTAATAATCAGTGCATAATATATATTCGGGATGTACGTAAAAATAAAAATTTAATAATTTTTAATTAAAAATATCCTCTTTATTTATGTCTTGGTAAGGTTCATACACAACTACACCATTTTGAATTTCTTTATTTAGTTTTTTAGTAAAAACTGAATATATTTTAGATATTTGAGTAAGAAAGTTTTGTTTTTGGTCAGCAGTCCAATGTATAAACCATTCTTTGAATAATTTCACCTAAGAAATATCTATGGTAAGACATGCATAATATAGACAATAAGTCAATCATTCTATATAATTACCACTAGTACTTGGCATTGAATCCATATTGTTATCTTAATGACACTAATATGTTGCTAAATAGTTCTGAAAAGAACTGCTTTTTATATAAATGCAAACGAAAAATCTAAAAATGTAAGGAATAACGCAGAAAATACAAAAAATCGTCGATATAAATTTTCAATTTTAAAATTTCACAAATGTCATTAGTGTCAATATGTCATAATTTAGTGGAGTAAACTTGCCTGCGATTGGACCAATTACAAACAAGCATTAGGGCGTGGAAAATTTGAATTACTCCTCCTGGTTAAAAAACAGACCATAGTACATAATAACGCTAAAAATCAATTTATTTATTTATGGACCACATGATACTTCAGAGTAGAAATTAACAATTTCTAACTTCATATTTCAACCGCATTATAAATTAACATTTATATAAAGAATATTTGCTTTTAATTAATGTCATATATATGTATATTCCACTAATGCTAAAATGTTACATTTGTGATTCTGACGTTAAAATCCAAAATGACGTTAATACTTGACCGAGTTGGGAGCGAAACGTGCAGGGAATAGCGCATTTTCCATTTAATATAATGTCCATTTCGCGTTTAGTATATGAAAGAAAAACTAATTGATCCCATTAATCTTTGTTACTGTCACTAACAATATGTAGTATTATTGTATAACTCTAAAATCTATTTCGATATCTGATTCCGGCCGAGTATATATTATTTTTTGCGGGTGTTCAATACAAAAGGAACTCGCCATGAAATAGATTTGGTGTACGATTCGGATTGGAAGCGTGGTCAAACTCGACATGAACAAGTTTTGTGCATTAACGCTATGGACTGCAAATTGGGGTTCGTTTATATTTTTTGGCTCGTTTTCGTTCGTAAATGTCCGTTTTAGGAACTGATTGTGCTCTGGATATACAGGCTTATGTAAGGAAAAAAAAAATAATAATATGGAACGAATGTGCAGCATTCGATAAAAATGTATGGTGTTATAGTCGCCTCGTATTTCGGTGAGACTGTGTAAGAATATATTTTTCCGCAAATCGCCAGGAAATTTTGACATTCCTGTCAAAATTTCTTGAAGAAAAAGTCAGGACTTCCTTACTGTAAGGAAATGTCATTTCCTTACTGTAAGGAAATGTCATTTCCTTACTGTAAGGAAATGATATTTCCGTACAGTTGTTAGTGTTCTACATAAATGATAGAAAACACATTGTTTATAAGGAATTAATTTATATTTTGAAAACATCAAGTCATTGCTGAATACATTTTTAAGATCAATTTGTTATATTTACAATAATTTGACAGTTAGTACAATTATTGAACATTGGAGGAACACTCTTAGAACTATGAGAAACATTTTGGACAACATGCAGGGTGGAAGTGTCATTTTGTTGAATATTTTGTACTGTGAAAATTTTATTTGCCACCTCAACTTTATTGTTAAGCGATTCTTCGATATATCCTTCAGCAACGTTTGATGACTTCCATCCGCCATGCCTCTTTAAACTAGTTATATCGTCACCAGAGTCAACCAATATTGTTGCAGAAGACCGACGAAAGCAGTGACCAGTATATTCTGTCGAATTTACCAAGTTCAAATAAGTAGCAATTATTTTGGGCATTTTTCTAAATTGATGAATTCCTACCACTTGTCTACAACCCTTTCCGCTTTGATATTTAAAGAAAAAATCGGTCACTGTTCATATTTTCTGGTCTTAACGAAACATACTTTCGATAAACATTCAAGTAGATCTGATTAATTACAAATGATCTTGGTTTGTTGGTTTCCGAATTAGGTATGCTGATTAAAAGCTTAGATTCTAAGTCTTCTATATCGTGTACAGTCATTCGGACTAACTCATCCATTCTACAGGCCCCAGAAATACCAAATATTACAACCACATAAAAAATAAATAAAGCTATAATCTAAATAGAAATTAAAACCTTGTAAATTACCATAATCATTAAATTTTCTTTATCTGGAGCTTCTTGGATAAATTTTTCAATTTCTTCCTTCGTTAAAATCTTAGATTTCTTTGCCCTATAACCTTGAGCTTGCCGTTTCAATAAAGAACGAAGTTTTGAGTATGTAGATATATCTACATTGTGTTTAAGTGCAAGGGTTGACTTCAGCATTGAATAATTGGCCTATAATGTTGAAGATTTCATCTTTAAACAAAGGTCTAGGAAGTATGCCATTACAATATTTTCTGAGAAAGAACTCGTATTTTTACTCATGCGATAATCCATAAAACGTCTATATGCATTTTCGTACTTTTCTCTTGATTTCTTTGGCAATAATTCTAATGAAGCAGTATTCACTGCCTCAACCAGCTCTGGAGGAGTCCTAGGAATGGAAATTTCATCATCACTTATTATTTTACTTTCGAGAACACCAGCAATTAAACTTATAAGCGTCAAGTTTGACAATTCAACCTCAATACGTTTCCATAGTAACCCAAGTAATTTTATTAGGAATTTCAAAGCACCATTTATTTGGGAATAAAATTATCGCGTTTTTTTTTAAATCAATCAATATCTGTCGAATTTTAAACGATTTGCGGAAAAAATAGTATGTTTACCTCGTAGGAAAAGCCACATTCCTGGACTCTGTGTTGCTAAGTCTCGGCTTGCGCCTCGACTTAGCAATCTTCTGTTATAAAAGCAGGCAATAAAAATTAAAATAAAAGTACTCTACCAGGAGTAGTTATTAACTGCAAAATTACCAATGACAGATGTATTATAATACAAAGTTTTAATATTCCCATCGATATTTACATTCAGATGTGCCTGGTATTACGTTTGAAAAGATGTACAGTAGCCCAGATAAAGTTATCATCGATGCATTCTTTGCCTAAGATAACAATATTTGCCTGAGCGGCCGAAACCATAAAGTAGTTTATCCAAATAAATTTCGTTTCGACCGTCCAGTGGTTTACACTTGGGTAGGTAGGTCTAATATTTTACCTTATTTTAAACTTTATTTTTAAACGAAATATTGTTTATTTGGATGAAATCTGGTATGGTACTCATGACACCGTGAAACAAAGTTTTTGTAAAGTAAGTTTTTGTTCTTTGTTATTTTGTATTTATCTTTATTTTATTTTATTTTGTCTTGTATTTTTACTATCTATCTATCTTGTATTTTATTTTGTATTGTTATTATATGTAAAGTAAGTTTTTGTTCTTTGTTATTTTGTATTTATCTTTGTAACTAATTAAATAGTATCTCTTTTGTATTAAATGTATTGTTTGTGGTGAGAAAACAATAAATGTTTAATTTATTTCTTTAAACCATTTTGTCTATTTATTTTAGAAAGTCTCCTAATCTCTCTTTTGTGTTTTTTAGGGCGGAAGAATATTTTCGTGCATCCAGCAGGAAGTTTACGCGAAGCGGCGTCCCGTTTTAAATAGCTAGAGATCCTTCTTGTGTTTTGTCTGCCCATTTGTCCAGGAGATTCATGTAAGTACCCCTTTGTATCCTTTTTGTAGTTGCCGCAATCCAATCCAATTGCTTTATTCAATTATCCATAACCCCAGCTCTCTAGGTAAACCCTGAGCACCGTTCGCATAAGTTTCGTTTATTTTGCTTGCCCTATCTCCACTCACAGTAATTTCTGTCCCCAATTTTCAACCCCCATAGTAATATTCTATGTGATAGGCAAAATATTTCGTTACAGTATTATTGAGTGTATATTATCCAGTGATAAATAAGTGTGTTACGAGATAATATTAATATCGTTTACTATTTTGTTCAGGCTACAAGATTTTATTCAGCCTACTACTTCTTTTACTAGCTTGTATATGTTGCAATTTTCGTGTTTTTCTTCAAGCTCTTGTACGGCCCCAAAATCGGTCATCCAAAGCACAATAAAACCAATTATAAGTACACGTGAAAACAATTGAAAGTTTTTGAAGCGTTTTTATGGGACACTTCAGAAGTATTAGATTGATATATTTTAAACCAGCACTCTATGTATTCAAGATATTTGTTTCTTAAAATGTTTCCTTAGGGAAAACCCTGTAGACGCTTGAGATGTTTCCCAATTTCCGCCAAGAAACACTGCCTATTGTCACCCTTTAAACGAGGTATAAATCAAAAAATAATTTCTGGTGGACCCGTCGACGAAATTTGGGACTAAAATAATTAACCGGCTCAAATTGATTCGGAATAGAACGTTTATTGTCACAACGATAAATTTAGAAAATGTGTCAGCCAATCCAGTTAATTACATTTTGTGCTTACTTGATAAAACTATGCAATAACTAATTTGCAAAATTGCATTAGTATACAAAAATGCGGTATATTAAAAGTTATGTTGAACGCTCTAGTTGCGAATATATTTAATGGAATTATAAATTTAATGTTATTTGCATTTTAAACAAAATTCACTATTAATTTGGAGTTATCAAATAACGGACAAAGTTAGAGTTAAGCAGAGACCATTAAAAGTTCTCTCATAAAAGGTAATAGTTTTTAATGATTTGGTAAAGTTAAATCGAATAGTGGAATTAGTAATTAGTAAGAATTAGATGTCATTTGTAAAAAGCAGTCGCCTAATCAGCTTAATGAGCCACGTGCTTAAAGCGATTTAAAAAATAATTCATAAGCGGATTCATAACAAATGTGGAGAGAAAACGGAATTTTGAAATAGAACACTCAGTTCGATTTCAAAAACAACTTCTTCTTTTTCTAGTGCCGTATCCACTTATGAAGGTTAGCTCGAGCATAATTAGCGTCTCGACTGACGTCTCGACGCTAAAAAACGCTCTCGAAGATAAAGTACAATTTTCTCGCCTTGTACAAAAAATAACTATTACCATCCGATATCGAATCTGCAGATTGAATCTTTGGTTACTCAGAAATGTCCTCATCTTCGAAAAGGCTGCTCTTGATTGCTCTATTCTTGAGCAAATTTCTAATTTCGGATTCAGATCTCCCGTAATCCAGACTCCTAAGTATTTCATTTTCTTCACATGCTCCATATCTTCCTTTTTTATCTGAATCTTTGTAATGACTTTGCCCCTTTTACTGATAACCATGGTTTTTGTTTTCTTTATGTTTATTGTTAAACCAAACTGTTCCACAGTATCACAAATTGTGTTTAGTAACTTCCGCAGGTCTGTCTCACTTTTATCAATAATGACTGTATCGTCAACATAACGGATATTATTTATATTTTCACCATTTATCTTGATCTTTTCTGTACAGTTTTCAAGTGCTTGCGTAAATAACTAAGAATATATATTAAAATAACTCAGAATATATATTAAATATTAATGGTGAAAGTACACAGCCCTGTCTCACTCCTCTACTTATCTGTTGCGCATCCGTGCTATTTCCATCTAATGGTACCACAGCCTATTGGTTTCAATAGAGTTTGTCACTATGTTAATGTCATTGAGTCCTTTTCTCTTTAGACATTCGATAAAAATGAGATCTGAGAGTGGGCATTCTGATTGTTTATTATTCTGTGGTATTTCCTTGTTCTTAATTGTTTATTTTATGAATGGCAAGAACAATTTTTAGATAAAATTACACCAGCTTATGCTATGGGTGATATCTCACACATTTTCTTAAAACAAAGACAAAATATCACCAACCATAAAACTTTTAGTCCACCAATTTGCTTAACAGAATTAAATTATGTCATAAAAAACAGAAAGAATACATTACCTGGATATGATGATATTAGATATCCTATGATATTCCAATTACCAAATAATGCCAAGATGTGTCTAATCAAAATTCTGAATGATATCTGGATCAATGGGGAAAGAATAGAAGAATGGAAAAAGGCTATTGTAATACCAATACACAAACCACACAAAGACCCCCACCTATGTGATTCATATAGACCTATTGCACTTGCCTGTATACTCAAGGTTTTTAAAAGAATTATTAAAACCGATTGGAATGGTGGTTAAATACAAGCGGCGCTCTGCCAACTACACAATATGGTTTTAAAAAAGGTTTTGGCACCATAGATGCGGTGACACACTTAGTTACAGACATACAAATAGGCTTAACTGAAAACGAGTATAATGAAACGATGTTTCTAGATGTGAAAGGTGCCTACGACAATGTCAACTGGTTCATCTTACGGGAAAAAATGATACAATTACAAATCCCTCAAGAAGTTGCCAACACGATATGCAAATTATATATAAACAGACAAGTAGGGCTCAGAGGACATTATAGGTGCCCAGTAAAATACCGAATTGCAAATTTAGGTCTGCCACAAGGATCAGTCCTTGCACCATTACTTTTTAATATATATACTACTAATTTACACACCTCTATACCTAAAGCAACTATTATACAATATGCCGATGATTTTGTTGTTTATACACGTAGCAAACATCTTGACGAATGCATTAATCGTTTGAATTTAAGCACGAAACTCGTTTTAAGCTCCATAAGTGATTTAGGGCAAATCTCCGCAGAAAAATCCAAAGTTATAATCTTCACCAGGCATAACATGAAACCGATGCAGAAAATTACAATAGATGGTATAGAATTTCCGGTGGATACCAATGTCAAATACTTGGGAATCACATTAGACAGAAAATTAACCTGGAAACTATTGAACAAATAGAGACAAAATGCAATAAGGGGCTAAACTTTTTAAAATCCATTATGCGAACTTGGTGGGGTGCAGAACCTCAAACAGCTCTACTCTTCTATAAAGCTTACATAAGATCAATAATTGATTATGGTTGCATACTCTATGGAACAGCCAATAAAACAAATCTACGTAAGCTGGATATTATACAAAACAAATCACTCAGAATATGTCTGGGAGCAATGAAATCTACACTAGTTGAAACGTTAAGAGCTGAAGCAATCGAACCTCCATTAGAACTGAGAAGATCATGTTTAGCTGAAAAAATGATTATTAAGTCGCTAAAGAAAAACTCACCATTCATTAGCCGCATGTATAAATTAAATGGATACGACCTAACTAAGCCTTTTTGGATTCATAAACACTCTCCTCCTATTTGTGATGGGTTAAGAAACGTGGCCTTAAAACCACAACCAAAGTTAGAGACCGACTACTTTGATCACTTTGTTTCCTGTGATGTGAATATACCACTTTATTCGGAGTTAGCATCATTAAATAGTATAGTCATAAATCAAATTTTAGAGGAACATCCAAATTACGTCACTATATACACCGATGGATCAAAAAATACCGATGGTACAGGTTGCGCTTTCGTAATACCTAAACGTATACAGAAAAAATACAAGTTAAACAAAAACACATCTATTTTCACAGCTGAGGCAATAGCAATTCTAAAAGCATTAGAATATGTTTATCAGGAAGAGGATCAGAATGCTATAATCTTTTCCGATTCACTTTCCGTTCTTAAAATTTTAAAATCAAACTCAAACACAACTAATGATGTTATTTTTAGCATCCAAGCAATACTTAAACAATTACAAGATCAGAATAAATATATAAAATTCTTCTGGGTCAAAGCACACGCAGGAATAACAAACAATGAAATTGCAGATCAAATGCAGGTAATGGGGGAACAAATAAATTACGAATTAACTACAGACGAACAAATAATCATAGCAAAACAGAGAATGATGAAGAAATGGTCCTATTTATCGCAAGAGTACAGCTTCACAAATTCAACACGTTACACCAGACTTGAAACCAAATTAAGGAGAAAACCTTGGTACAATGAGTACGAAAAAGTTGAACTACTATCAGCAGAATGAAGTTTGGTCACGCATGTTATCCAGCACATTTATTTAAAATAAAAATACTTGAGGGTGATCTTTGCGAAGCCTGTAATAAAATCGGTGATCTTGACCACATCTTTTTTGATTGTTTAAAATATAGAGCTCAATCTAATGAGCTTTTCAGTAAACTTTTAAAATTAAACATTGAAAGCCCATTTAATATACTGCATATACTGCAGTAGAACAACGAATATACAAATATAACCACCTTTGTTAATTCCTTACGTCTTTCCTTAATGTATGCATACCTATCTGTCCGAGGCCTACCTTTTATCGTTTATAAAAATGCCCTGATCGGCCCCTGGGCGAGAAGAGTGTAATCCCCTTGAAATCCCTGTAAAAATTTGTGTCTGGCTGTGTGGGTATTTACCCTAAAACCAATAAAAAAAATGTTTATTTTAGGTTAGTTTAGTTTGGGCTGCGAAGTCATATGTCAGGAGAGGGTAACATTTTTGTGTATGTAAGCTGTATTGATTTTGGTGTATTATTTCCTATATTTTTTTAATTATTACATTTATTTTCTATTAAAACAATTTGGTTGTTTTATTTATTTCCTTATATGTTTTATTGGGCAAGCTAATCTAAGGACAAAAAGGTATTTATGAAGTCACACAAGAACCCCGAAAGTAAAAATTAAATTAGTAATAAATAGAGAAACAAATTTTGTACCTAGTTTACAGCGCTTTTTTATCGCTACATGAAAAATTACCAACAAAAACCTTGTTCTAATTACTTTACTAAAATCACCATACTCCATCCTCATTCGAATAAAGCACCAATAGAAATTTCCTACTTTAGTGCCCCATTCGTCATGCGACTTTAAGTGGATTTAAAAATTTGCCGCCGACTATTTCAACCCTTCTGCGTGAAAATCTGATTTATGCATCAGGTGTTTTTCTTGCTAACAACGGCGAGGGTTTTAAGGTCGCACTTTTGACTGATGGACTCGAAAAATTTATGTCCTGAATTTTAAGAGAAAAAAAAAGGTGTGGCGATTATGTTACGCTTTGTGAAATTTATTAAGACTGAACTTTTATGCGAGCAACTGTAATAACTGAATATAATTTTTTTAATGAATAATTCTCAGGAACGTATTATAAAAGAGTGTGAAATTTTTGAAATATATTATGCTTAATATTGATTTATTAAATAATGAACTACAGAAGTTATAGAAGCGCAAACATAGGCATTTTCCAGTGATCTCAACATTAAGGGCTGGAATTTCACACATCAGCATGAAAAAAAATGGCGCAAAAGAAATGTAATGTGCAAAAAGCTGAGAGATGGAACAGTTGCAGAACTGTATTTGAAAAACATAACCCACAAGCAAAGGAATTAAAATATAAATAAAAAATGCACTGACTGATAAAAAGGTGAAATAGGTACAAAACTTAAATAATAGTAAAAATGATTGGTTTGACGATAAATGCAATAATGCTATAAAAAAACAAAATTGCCTAAAGAAAAATGTTTATTGGACGACCTAGAGCAAGTGTAAAGAATTATGAGAAAAAAAGAGAAGAACAGAGGATTTACAAAACTAAGAAACGAAACCGCTTAAATAAGGAACTTAAATATAAAGAAAACCTTAACAGATAAAAAGAATTCATGAGAAAGTAAACATCAACAGGAAAGAATTTAAAGCAAGTACAAACCAAGGCAGGAAAATAAATGGTGACCTATTCAACAGAAATGAGTGATGTACTGAATCAATAGGTATAATACTTTAACTGGGTAGTTTATATGCAGAAATAAGAAAAAACCTGAAAGACGAAAGAGGGAAGAGAAACCACCAACGATTTTTGAAGTTAAAGACGCAGGTAAAAAACCAACCAGCAACAAATCAACCGAAATAGATAATGTCCTATCAAAACTATATAAAGAAGATGGCCACGATACCATAATGGCACTATGGAGGCACTATCATAAAGGAAATATGAACGCAGAAATCCCTCCCCAATGATTGGAATATTGGAATACTTAGCACCATACAAAAAAAGGATATATCTTTGAATTCTGTAACCATAGAGGAGTTACATTTCGAAATGCAGCGTATAAAATATTCACCACTATACTAAGACTCTGTAAATAGAAGAGATATCTTCAGAACAATGAAAGAGCAAGGAATATCAAATAATAAATTTAACAAAACTAACAGTCTAACGCATACTGCTTGGTTTCTTTCCTGTATACTATTCAGTCTGGATCTGGAAAAAGTATGTCACAAATTACAACTACTGGTTCAATATATAACAAATCAGTGCAAATCCTTGCCCATTAAGATGACATTAATATTGTTGGGAAAACTAAAAACACTGTTCAAAAGGCGTAATATTAAAAGAAATGACTAAGCACGCAACCACAAATCCTGTAGCCACCTGTTATAGAAAATAATGTCATCAAAGCAGTAATTTTAAATTACTAAACAAATATTGACATTTAACAAAAACATAGCGTACTATGTTTCTTTTAAATTGATAAGAAATAATTTCTTTTATATTCTCTCTGCTTCTTCTTCTTAGAGTGCCGTCTCCCTACGGAGGTTGGCAATCATAATGGCTATTTTTATTTTAGAACTTGCTGCTCTAAACAAATCAATCGATCTGCATTGGTACCAATCACGTAGATTCTTTAACCATGAGTTCTGCCTTCGGCCAACAGATCTTCTGCCTTTAATCTTTCCCTGTATTATCAGTCTCAAAATTTCATATTTTGGTCCCCTCATCACGTGGCCTAGGTATTCCAGTTTTCTGGTTTGTATAGTGGTGATTAGTTCTGTTTCTTTACCAACCCTCTCCAGTACTTCTTTATTTGTAATTCTATCAGTCCATGATATTTTCAATACTCTGCGGTTATAACCAGAGTTCGAAGGCCTCGATTCTTTTTAAATTACATTTTTTTAATGTCCAAGTCTCTAGCTCCATATAATAATATTGAAAATATATAACAGCGAATGGTACGTAGTCTGATCTCCAAATTTAGATTTTTGCACGTTAGGAGTGGCTTCATTCGTATAAATGCTGATCTGGCAATCTCTATTTGTCTGTTTATTTCTACAGTATGATCATTGGTTTCATTGATCAAAGTTCCCAAATACTGATATTTTTCTACTTGTTCTATCACGTTACCATTTATTGTCAATAGGTGATGTATATTTTGTGGCCTTTTTGTAATCAGCATGTACTTCGTTTTTTTAGCGTTTATAGTAATTCCCATCTCAGCACTATTGATACTCAAGCTTTCGATAAGATGTTGTAGATCCTCTATACTCGTTGCTAAGATCACAGTGTCGTCTGCATATCTTAAATTATTAATTAATTTTCCGTTAACGGTGAATCCCGCTTCGATATTATTGAGCGTGTTTTGGAAAATTTCTTCAGAATATAAGTTAAACAAAAGTGGTGATAACACACATCCCTGTCTAACTCCTCTACAGATCCTCATTTCTTCTGAGTGTTGCCCATCAATTTGAACTACGGCACTTTGGTTCCAATATAATGTTTGCACTATATTTATGATTTTACTGTCAATGCGCTTGTTCATAAGTATTGATATTAGTTTTTCATGTCTTACTTTATCGAAAGCTTTTTCGTAGTCAACGAAGCGCAAGTGTAGATCAACATTTACATCCCGACATCGCTGAATTAATATGTTGATGGCAAATAGTCCTTCTCGAGTACCCATTCCATTTCGGAACCCGAACTGCGTCTCGCTAATATCCTCCTCTAGCCTTTCGTATATTCTCTTATGTATTATTTTTAGCAGAACTTTTAAAGTATGACTCATGAGGCTCAGTGTTCGATAATCAGAGCATTCTTTTGCTGCTTGTTTTTTAGGGATGGTTATAAATGCTGACTTTAGCCACTCCTGTGGTATTATTCCCGTATCGTACACCGTGTTGAATAAATCTGCCAATACTTCTAAGTTGTCCTCTTCCACTAGTTTTAAGAGTTCTACTGGTATTTCATCTAATCCAGCTGCCTTATTGTCTTTAGAGTTTTTGATAGCATATTTGATTTCATCTATCGTGATCTTGTGTATCTCTAAAGGATTTAATTCTTGTATTTTCTGCATTTCACCTCTTTCATCTTGGAAAAGTTCTCTAACGTACTCCTCCCATCGCCTTAACTTCTCTGCTAAATCTACTAGTAGTACTCCTTTTTTGTCTTTTATGTGTCCTTGCTGTCTATTTCGACCCATTCCAGTCACTTCTCTAATTTTTTTGTGCATATTTCTCATATCATATTTTGTTTCTAAATCTTCTATCTCTTTACATTGCTTCGTCAAATAGATTTCCTTAGCTGTTTTGATTTTTTCCTTAATTATTCGTTGTATTTCTTTATACTTTTGTAGATCTTTTCCTTTATATTTCCTTCTTTCTTCCAACAGTAATAGTATTTCTTCTGACATCCAGTGTTTTTTAGCCTCTGATTTATGTTCTATTAAACTTTCTCGAGCTATTTTCAGTAATGTGTTTTTTAGATTACACCACTTTTTATTTACATCCATAATTTGTTTGTTGTCAGTTAGTGTTTTTTGCATATTAACATTCACATTATTTTTTATTTCGTTTAGTATTTAGCAAAACAACGGTACACAAACTATTAAAACTTGAAAAATGGCATCCTTATTAAATTAAACTTGTGCAGGAAATAAACAAAGATGATTCCGATAGAAGAATGCAATTTTGCGAAGCAATGATGAATAACTGCCACCGATACCGTCTCTTGGTACAAAACATTATTTTTTTCTGATGAAGCCACTTTCTCGATTAAATAGTTATTAAATGTTGATTAAATAGTCAGAATTGTAGACACTGGGCAAAAGAAAACCCCCACTGGATGCGTGAGCATCATACACAATACTCGCAAAAGGTAAATGTATGGGCTGCAATTGTTAGAAATCGTTAGAATCGAATTTATCGAAGGTAATTTAAACGGGGCAACGTACCATGAGTTTTTAAGGGGGTATTGTAATTTGTTTCGCAGCAGACGTAATCCTGGAGGTTTTGATGCAAGTTTATGGTTGCTACAGGATGGTACACCTCCACATTATGCTGTAGATGTTAGAAGGTACCTAGATGAAATTTTTCGGAACAGATGGATTAGTAGACGTGGACCTATTGAATTGCCAGCGAAGTCACCAGATTTCAATCCTTTGGAGTATTTTATGTAGGGCCATCTGAAGAATGTTGTGTATCAAACGAAACCAGCAAATATTTAAGAGTTAAACAGAGAATTCGGACAGCAATAAACATATTTTTCAAGACACAATAAAGAATAATAGGTGAAAAGACAGCAAATATTTGTGTTTCGAAACTATTTTACGGTATTTTTGATAATATTGTTAATTTAACTAATGCGTTACTTTATAAACACACACAAAACTATTGTATTTTTGTCCCCCTGTACCAATTTAAATCAACATGTGATACATTTTTGGAATCAGCTCAGCTAGAGTAATCGAAAATTGAGACAAAATGGGGGTGTTTCATTAAAAAAAATGACGGTGACGTCATTACTCGAAAGTAATTCACCCTGTATATTAGAATATTATTTTAAAATACGATTAATTAAAATCAAAAATCGACGTATTTCAGGATTACTTCTTAAAATGCTCTGTTCAGCTAAAAAAGAATTTGTTCCATACTTTACGGACATAATGAAAACACTTTTCCACAATTAGGTATCACATTTAGCCTTCCCCTCGTATATACACATTAACTTTGCTCTCAACAACAATAAAATTAATTAAAAATATTTATTACGAATATATTATACAACAATTTTAGAATTAATTTATGTACGTATTGTAAAATATCTATGTAAATAGGTAAAATAATAGAATTATTTTCATCCCATTTAATACGCTCTAATACCATTAATATATATTCCATTTTCATTGTTGAAATATATTTTTAATCCATTAAATCCATTAAGAGATTGAATATTATAAATATTGGTTTATATAAAAACTATTTATATGAAGAACAGATTAATGATAAAATAAAAAACCTATTAATTAAAAGTGTTGTTTTGAAAATACGACTTCTTTTTTCTCATTTGGTATTTTAAATTTGTATTTGAAAATTCCAATTGGCTCTAATCTATTTTGTAAGGTAAATTTAATTTGTATAGTCAATATTGACTCGGAAACGTTATTTACATATGTTTGAAGTATTCAACTCAACTTACCTTTCAGAATATATTCAAGTTGTCAACAAATTGTTGTAAACAGTCGTTGTTTGATGACAAAACTTAACACTAATAACGAGTATTGCCTCTCCTTACTTGACCGCTTTATTAACTGCTTAAAATTAATAACGTAACTAAAATCATAGTTTCTATTAATTAAATTAACGAGACAGCTTTGGTTTATGTTCATCTACTTGGTAGTTGAATACTAAGATAGGATACTGTGGCAATGTGGGTTTATTGATGTTGGAAACGACACCTATACACTACAATGGAAAGCCCCAGGTGATGTTGTTAATAATCCTAAATTTTTAAGAAATAAATCAGATTACACATTTTCAATATACACGTTTCATATACAGAGTGGAGCAAAAGGCTATCATGGTTTTGTTGACTGCTCTGCGGAACAGCTCCATGGAGGTCATCCGAAACCATTGTCGGAGGTTTTTTAACTACGAGATACGACGGCGTCGCAGACCTCTCCTGTCAAATACTTTACTCTGCATATCGAGTTGAAGTATTCGATATTTTTCTTCGTTCTGCATCACGTGTCGGAGGTACTCAAGCTTACGTTGTTTCACTAAACTAAGCACTTCTTTTTCTTTTCTTATGCGCTGTAGGACGTCAACGTTGGTGACATGGTCTACATATGATATTTTTAGTATCCTTTTGTAGATCCACATCTCCAAGGGTTGAAGCGAATTGAGCTTTTCTGTAGCTTGCGTCAGTGTCCAGGCTTCAACTCCATATAGTAACACTGGAAGAATGTAGCACCTCACTATCCGCATCTTGGTTCACAAACTGAGATCACTGCAGCCTAGCAAGGATCTCAACTTGATAAATGTAGACCGTGCCATTTCAATTCTATATCTAATCTCTTGAGCGTAGTCCCATTGTGAGTTGAGAGTAGTTCCAAGGTAAGAGAATCTGTCGAATTTCTGGATTTCTTCGCTACCTGCTATTAGTGCCCTGGGATCTAAATTTGCACTGCTGACAACCATGAATTTAGTTTTCTTAATATTAGGGTCTAGTAACACCTGTTACAATAGTATGTGACTCATTGTCTGTTATGTTAGCCATTGAAACTTTAAATTTTTCTAGTAATAACTCAAATATATATGTCTTTCAAATTAAAAAACTTGTTTATGACATTTATAAAAACCGTAGAGTTGTTCATTTTTTGTGGATTAAAGCATTTATAGGTCTTAAATACAACGAACATGTTGAGCTACTAGCTAAAAAAGCCATTGATACCGGAACGCAAGCTGGTCACCAAATCTGTAGATAAGACGCATTAACAATAATTAAAAATAATATCAATAGTAAATGGAAACAATCTTGACATAATTAGAATAAAATTTGGACATGCCTGCTATCCTAGTCATCTGTCCAAACAAAAAATCGTAAATTCAAATTTATGTCCAGACTGTCAAAAAGAAGATGATCTAAATCACATTTTCTTCGAATGTAAAAAATACACAAAATAAACTTAAGATCTAATAAAAAATTTAGTCAACATCAAAATTTTTCTTTCGTACAATATGTGCTATCTGCTATCTCTAAATATAAGAGTTGTAAATGAATGGTTGATGGAATTTATTTGCAAAAGTAAGCTTAATATTTAACTATAAGTAGAATCCTAACCTCTATTTTACCCCATTTGGTATTACCTTTAATCCGTGACCTAATCTAGTTTGTCTTAAAAGCAATGACTTGATGGATTCCTAGACGAGAAACGAGTGTCCATGTTTTATCCCTATCCTATCCTTAATAATAATTTTAATGCTTAAAATTTGTAATGCTACTTAAGTTTGAATTTTATATTATCTTTTTATATTGTACTACACAATCTTCTTTCTGGGTAGAATATTTGCATGTTGTGACTGGCTGTATGGCACTGGCCTATGCAAGTGCTAGTCTATATGTTACTCTCACAGTTCTCACTCGATCTAGTAAGGCTTGTAGATTATTTAGGCTGGTTGCTAGTAACACAATGTCATCGACGTAGTTAATGTTATTGACGTATTCACCGTTCACTCGGATTTCAATCTCCAGGTTTGTAAGGGCTTCAGTAAAAATTTCCTCAGAGCTGTTTTAGTATAAATTCGTAATGATCTGAATGTCCTTCTCATCCAACCCTACTCGGGTAGGGCGGCGAACATCTTCTGGTGCTGACAACGCTCAAATGCCTTAGCGTAGTCAATAAAACTAATATAGACATCACAACTGATATTACGGCAGCTCTGTACCCATAAAATTGCGGAATCCAAATTGAATTTCACCGACATTTTCTTCGCATTTCTTGTAAATTCTGGCATGCATGATTTTACGAACAATCTTAAGTGCATGACTCATAAGGCTGATAGTTCGGAAATCTTCACACGTTTTCGCAGATCGTTTTTTTTTTTGGTAGTGTTACAAATGTTGACCATAGCCATTCCTCTGGGTTAATACCTAAATCGTATATGGCGTTAAACAGTTCAGTTAGCTCCTTTGTGCTTACTGCACTCATCACCTTAATAAGTTCAACGGTTATTTCGTCCATTACCATTTTAAGACTGTTTTAAAGCTGCTTTCATCTCACTTTCTAGTATTGACGGCCATGTCAAGCAATTAATTTCTGGAAGGTTACCTCGGTAGTGCCAGAAAAGTTCTTCGATTTTGCAGGTCACCAACTTATCCTTAACTGTCGTTCCCATCTTTGTTTCTGAGGAGGTGTGTTTCTTCTCTTGTATTGACCAGTGGCTTCTCGAATCTTTCGGTGGATATTTATATGATTGTGTTTCACATGGAGCTCTTCAATTAGTTTACATTTTTCTTGCATACATGTCTCCTTGGCTCTTCGTATTTCTTTTTTAATTTTTTGGTTGATTTCTTGGTATTGTTTTGCGTATTATTGTTTAGCGGTTTCAAGTTTTGATTTCATTACATCTTTTACGTTTTGATGTGTTTTGTATGGTTTAGCAGCTACCTATATCTTGGGGAAAATAGACGTGTTTGAAAATACAATATTACGTATTTGCCTAGGTACTATGAAATCAACACCAGCCAATTTGTTATATGTTGAAGCATTAGAATTTTAACTCAAATATAGAAGAGACTATCTTAGTCAAAAATTTCTGATTAATATTCGTCATAGAAACCTTATCCTTTATTGCAGTATTAACAAACTTAATAATGCAGATTTAACAAATAAATATTGGATCCACAAAAATTCTCCTCCACTTTGTGACACTTTTAGAAATCTCTTAAATTGCGATCACACCAAGTCGTACATATATGATAATTCAAACTTTAAAGAATATTACGCCTTTTTGCAAACTATTACGGTAATTAAACCAAGGTACCATGTATATACTGCAATCTGCTACAATATTTTAAGGAATTTATTAGAAACCTGACCAGCATCAACAGTTATTTATACAAACGCATCACAGTCTTCTCTTGGCACTAGGTGCGCTTTTTATATTCCTTCACAAAGTATAGAAAACAGGTTTACTCTAGATCATAATTTTTCAATTTTTACTGCTGAAGCCATAGCAATTTACTAAGCATTTAAGTATTTTAAGAATTCCAACGACAACTCCGCAATAATTGCATCTGATTCTTTGTCGGTTCTTATAGCCATTGAGACTATGTCTTTTCCTAGCAAAAGCACAAATATTTACATCGTTCTAATCAAAACAAATATTTTTAAATTACGCCAGGAACAAAGAACAGTTACATTTTTGTGGATTAAAGCTCACATAGGGCTTAAGCATAATGAGTATGTAGATATATTAGCTACGAAAGCCATTGATTCTGGTGCGAAGACAGGTTATAAGCTCTGCTTACCAGATGTATTTGTAACAATCAAGAATATTGTAAAGAATCAGTGGAAACAAGAATATGATGAATATAGTCAACACTCTAAATCACAATATGCACTCATACAACCCTCAGTCCCGACTAAATTTTGGTTTAAAAATTACATTGTTCCACGTAGATATATTACATCTATTATCAGAATGAAATCAGGACACACATGTTATCCGGCTCATCTAGCAAAACTTACAATTGTAAATTCCAATGTATGCGAAGTTTGTCAAAAAGAAGCAGATTTAAACCACATTTTCTTTGAATGTACAAAATATATACAACAAATTGACGACTTAATAAAAAATTTAATCAAACATAAAATTCGTCCACCCGATAACATTTGTTACCTTTTGTCATTAAATAACAAAATTGTATATAACTACTTAGCAGAATTCATTTCGAAAAGTAACCTCAATTTGTAAGTCCAGTTAAAAAATAGTAACCTTCGTTTTATCTCAAGCGAGTAACCATGTTTGTTCCATGGATAACCAAATAACCAATATTTTCTTTCCTTTTCGAAGAACTTAAAAAAGTTATGACTGGCTGAATGGCAAATGCCTATACAAAAAAAAAAACTGATCGTGATACGGATGGGTTAATTAGACTTTCGCAAAACCAGTATCTACAATATATTTTTTACCCTTATACCTCTATATATTATGTTCTATTTCATACACACCCCATTTAAGTATAAAATTTAAAACATATTCTCTTTGCCAGCGCTGTCGACGATCCACAGTTGCGTCGTTTATAATAGATCCAGGCTTGTGCAAAGTAAACCAAACGGTAATTATTCCAACTAGATAGCGGTGCAAAATATGGAGGCATATTACACGAGACAAGGAAAGAAAACACAACTACACAATTGCATAATGCAGGAGAGATAACGTTAGGTGAAGTTATATTTTCTTGCGTTATTGCACGTAGGAAGTACAAGGAGTCTTATCAGTTTTCATCTAAAGCAAATGGTAATGGGAGGTGAGTGTAAGAATAAAATGCACGCGTTAGAAGTAGCTCCTTAAATTTCATTACATTTCATTTCATTTTTTTGTAAAGACGTTTTGTATTTTGAAGGCTCTTTTGTAAGGAGTTTTCAAAATACAAAAGAAAATGGCAACTGCTGAAGTTCTAGATTGATTGGAGTTGAATTATAGTATATATACTTAAAAATAAAGTAGGTACACTGAAATAAGGAAGATTTTTAGAATGTATAAGGTTAATTTAATAGGTGTGGAGTCATTAATTGGTCATAGTGTATCGGTTGCAAATATCAATATACGACTCAAAATAATTCATAAGAAAATGGTCCCAAGATAGATATAAGACCACTAAGAGAAAATAATATTCAGAAAAAAGTAAAAACCGAGATTAATAAGAATTTTGCAAAAATAGTTTAAGACACTACTAGAGGCATAGAAGAACAGTGGAACGAAATGAAGACAAATATCACCATAATTTCGTACAAATATCTAAAATTAAAAAGAGCGGTTCATCTTCTTGTATTTGTTGAGAGCCAGGAAAATGGGTCTTCAACAGCTCTCTAATAGTTTCCGTTAGACTCTTAGTATAGTCACCATTCGACTTTTTGATCAGTCCGATTTCATTTGTGTGATCTGAGAACCTTTTGGAGTCGTTGTGCAGGGGCTAATTCTGTTATCCCTTCGCACATTTTTCTCCACGAAATTCTCTTTGATTTTCTTAGTTTTTTTGTACTCATATGTGCATAAGACTATACTAAAAAAGATTAAAGGAGCAAAAGAAACATGGCTGACAGAGAAGAGTACCGAAACTGAAAAATTACAACGCAGACATGACGATTTCCATATGCACAAATTAACTAAGAAGGTACAGAACACCAAAAAACAATGCAATACTTACAATAAACATTAAACACACGGGCAAACACATCCTTCAGTGATCTACCTGGTCGTCATCATCCATTCCAGATAATTCGGTTTTCTGGTTCTCTGTCATGGCTGCATCATTTGTGAGACGGGTGTAAAAAGCCATTTGGTTCATAGGAACGAATCGTGTTGCCAACTGCATTACATCTGCATATTTGGCTTTCTTGACAGGTATAGGATTGCAATAGACAGGAATATCAGAAGAAGCTGAGAGGCCGCTGTCAAGGTTTCTCAAAATTTGGAATAAGTACAAACTCGAAAGACCTGTATATATACTGACTTTTTTATAGCCCTTTTTCTATCCGAATTGTCGAATAAAGGCCTCTCGCATTTCTCGCCATTCATCCCTGTTGTGTGCTAGGCGTTTCCACATTGGTCCTGTGACTGTTTTGATATCGTCGCTCCAGCGCATTTGAGGTCTTCCTTTTGGTCTCTTCGCATCGTACGGTCGCCAGTTTCCGACTTCTTTGTTCCATCTACCATCTTCGAGACGTTCGTTGTGTCCAGCCTATTTCCATTTTAATTTAGCTGCTTGTTTCGCGGCGTCCTTTATTTTTGTTTTGTTCCGGATTGCTTCGTTCGTTTGCCGATCTATACGTGAGATACCAAGCATCTATCGTTCCATGGCTTGCTGAGTTTTTCGAATCTTGTCATTGTTCTTTTTTGTGAATGTCCAGGTTTGAGCTCCGAGGGTGAGAACGGGAAAGATACAAGAATCAAACACTTTGGTTCGAAGGTTTTGGGATATCCTTTTGTCTTTCAGTATGAGTTTCAGTCTTTGAGTTTTCCAAATGCGGCCCATCCCATTCTTACTCGTCTGCTTATTTCGGTAGTTTTTTTTTCAGATACTGACTTTAGTACTATCTAAATGTATAATATATTGTTGTACTGGAAAATTCGGGATTTGAAAATCTGGAATCTTTGCTTTTCTGCATCTGTAATAACTTTTTTAAAATATCCTTTATAGTAACCACTATAGGACCACAAGTTCACGATCATATTTTCATCCCAGAATGGAAATAACTGTTTGGATGATTGTTTAACAAAATCAGTATATTGTTAGGGGCTAAAAACGTAGTAGTTCTTCCTTAAAAACTCCAAAGCAGCGATCACATGGAAGAAAGCTATGTCCTGGCTCAGGAAAGGTGCTTTATTTTGTCAATAGGCCTAGTTCTTACCAGCAAATACAGAAACTGAATCATTACTGAGTTTTGACACTATCTATAGTACAAAAATGACACTACCTTGTTTGGTGACTTTCGAGCCGTAGTTTCATCATACATATAAAAGTGTCCTTGATTTGTCTTACCATAATGGATGCGAAGTTGTAGGTCCACAACTGGCGTTTGTAGAAAGCTTCCCCAGCAGAAATTTTTGGAAGTGGAAGATTTTGTTGGAAGTCAAAGGTTAGAACCTGCACTTCGTCGCTATGCTTCTTCTCCTTCAGCTCCTTGAAAAACAAATCGGCCTTAATTTCATGCAACTTCTTTTCGCTGCTAAAACTTTTTCTTCATTTTCATCGAGGGTCACATCTTTAAGTTTGTTATCTAAGACATCATATTTTTTGTACGTATCTGATTAAGGTAAGTCTATTTGTATACTTTCCTTTGTTACTAGGTAGCGCTGCAATATCTCTATCACAAAAAGTTTGAACGAAAAATTGTAGGAAGCCCTTGCTCCATTTAAACTAATGAAGCAAATATTGACACAGAAACAAAACAAAAATTTCTAATCTTTGTAATGAAGAAACAAACTAAAATATACAAATCAATACGGACAAGCATTTACATTAATTAAAACCACTCTTTATATTTTCCTTGATTTAAACCCCACTTTGTATACACAAAGACCATTTGAAGGTTTTCTTTTCGCACTTCTCGCCGTCGTTTGCGCCTTTGCTGGAAAAGAGCCGTGTGACCAGAATTCAATATTTTCTGCAACGTCACAAATCACACACCTCAGTACACTTCACTGATATCGTTCTTAGCTCAGAAGAATGTTTATTACCGTTTTGCCGACATTATTCCGGAAATAATCTTGAGTTATTTCTCTTTTGCTGTGAACTTTGTGCTCTGAATCAGATATTTCAATTTAATAAGTTCGTAAAAGTTCTAAAGTTTGTTTTGGATATTCTCTATAAATTGTCGTGGTGATATTCATAAAGGGGAAGATTGATTATTGGTATTGAAGCGGAACTAGAAATCGGGGATTAATGGAAAATAAATTAAAACGGTCTATGGATCCATTAAAACTATAATAAAATTTGGACCGTAGCGGTATTTATGGCCCAAAAATATTTGTTTGGGAGTTTGATCATTTTTCAGAGAATTTTTAGTTTAATATCAATTTATTAGAGTGGGTTTCATTGATAAATATTTATATCCATATTGTTTACAAAGTAATTACTATTTTAATGGGAATGAGCCACAATTGAAGTTTAAAATAATTTTATTGACGTTTCCATTTTCTACTTCGAAAATCGTTTTCAAAATACAAACATTAATAAATTCAATAATTCGATTAATAATAATTCAGAAGGTAAGAAGTATGAGAGGAGCTGAAATCGACTCGGACCATTACCTCGTTAAAGTCACATGTGTGAGGAGACTGGAAGAAAAAGAGAAATCGAACAATAAAAAGAAGAGAAAGTACAATATTGCAAAACTTAAGGAAGTAGAAATAAAAAATAAATATGAAGAAGAAATAAATAAAATTCTATAACAATGTGACCAAAATTTACAGACATATCAAGCCTGGGAACAAATTAAATCTGCCGTAGGAGAAGATAGCGAGAAAATAGTTAAATGCGTTTCCAAGAGAAGTACAAACAAAGATTGATTTGACGAAGAGTGTCAGGCGATAGCAAAGGGAAAGAAGAAGATCGGACAACAAATATTAACAGATAATAGCGAGTGTTAAAAAAAAGAATATATAATTGTTCGAGGAAGATTATTATTATTTATTATTATAATATAAGCGAGGGCAGAGGAACTAAGTCCCTATTATGCCCAAAAACAAAGAAATTTCATTAATCACCTACTAGTAAATAACAAAAATTACAACTAAAAGAAATAAAATTACAATTTTTGGTTTAAAAGAAAAACAATATTTTAACTATAATATAAAACTGTCGAGTCTGTTTTTGAACGAGTTGGTAGAGGAAGCGGAGACAATGTTGTCGTTGAGGTTATTCCAGCACTCAAAAACTCTATTTGGAAGAAAGTTCTGTTTTTGTCTTATAGAAAAATTTTCTTTCTTTAGTTTATATTGATGACCTCTGAGGCGTTCATCTTGGTTTATGATAAATAGTTCATCGAGGTTTCCAAAATTGAATTTTAGTATTTTGAATGTTGTAATTAAGTCTCCACGTTGTCGGCGAAGTTCAAACGTAGTTAGGTTAGCCATACTAAGTCTTTCTGCATAAGACGGTCTTCTCGGTCCCAAAGAAATTCGAGTGGCTTTTCTTTGAACGTTTTCCAACAGAGTCTTGTCTCGAACCAGATCGGGATACCACGTTGGTCCAGCGTATTCAAGTATGGGTCTTACGTACAAAGTGTAAAGTTTGCAAAATAATTGCATTGAAACTCTCGAAAAACACCTGCGAATAAGATACAGTCTGGAGTTTGCACGTTTACAAATAGAGGTAATATGATCGGACCAAGTTAGGCTGCTGTTCACAATAACACCAAGATCGTTATACGAAAACACAGATTCTAATGGCTGCCCGTTAACAAAGTACGGCACAAGTGGGTTATTTTTGCCAATTCGAAGCACTACACATTTTTCCGCGTTTAAGGGTAGTAACCACTGGGAACACCAAGTTAAAATAGAGTCCAAGTCCATTTGGAGGGTTAGCTGGTTTGTGTTTGGATTGGCATATATTTTTGTGTCGTCAGCGTTAAAACGATATTTTACTTGAGACATAATAAGGAATATCGCTGGTGTAAACCGTAAAAAGCAGAGGTCCAAGGACAGAACCCTGAGGCACTCCACTTTCCACTAACCTGTCCTGTGAGAAAGATTCGCCAACTCTAACTTTGTAATATCGATCTGTCAGGAAATCATTTATCCAACGAAGTAAAGTACCGCGAACTTAGAAATGTTCTAGCTTATGTAGAAGTCTGCGCTTAGGTACACGGTCAAAGGCTTTAGAAAAATCTAGATAAACAACGTCGACCGGCTGCGAACTGTTAAGGGATGAGGTCCAGTCGTTAACACAGTGTAGGAG
Source organism: Diabrotica balteata (assembly GCA_918026665.1). NCBI lineage: Eukaryota > Metazoa > Arthropoda > Insecta > Coleoptera > Chrysomelidae > Diabrotica > Diabrotica balteata. The sequence continues at coordinate 176,085,540 of OU898278.1, read as the reverse complement.
ATTGGATAGAGTCGAGCGAATAGAGACAAATCAATGTTGTTGTGTTGGAATAACATGTTCCTGGAGAAGGAATTTGGTCATCTCCTCGGAAATAATGGCTTCCATAACTTTGGCAACTACTGGCAGCAAGCTAATCGGACGATAATTGTTGGGGTTGAGTTTGTTGCCTTTTTTAAAAATAGGGGTAACGGAAGCTAATTTCCAACTAGGGGGTAAGGAGTTTTGGATGAAAGAGGTTTGCATAATTAACGTTAAGGGTATTGCAAGCGTGTCTGCGCACCTTTTTAACAGTTTTGGTGTTAAACCATCTAAACCAGGTGAAGCGGCCGTGCGAAGTTTAATTAAGTGTTGTTTGACATGATCCACTGTGAATTCAACTTGCTGTAAGGATGCGCCGACACGATTACAGTTAACAGCAGGTAGATAACCATAATTTAATTCTTTAGTAAAAACCTGTGAAAATGCTAAAGAGAGAGTTTCAGAAGATTCTTTGTCAGAAGAGCATAAAGTCTGGTTGGATTTTTGAAGTAGCGGAATGGAAACTTTAGATGTCATGGAGGAACGTATGTATTTATAGACTTTTTTAATGTTACCACTTTCAATAAAGTTTGCTTCAAAATTTTGTCTTAGGGTTTTTAGAGATGTTTTTAAGTTATTTGAAAATCTGCGGTGGCTTTGGAAATCACTAAGAAGCCCGGTGTGTATAAATTTTCGCCATAGATGTCGTTTGTGATTGATTTGTTTAATTGCTGTTCGATTTATCCAGGGTTTGAGGTTGTTTTTATAACTCTTAAGGAAAATAGTATTTGTAGAAATTATATTGTAGACTTTATCGAGAAATGCAGTCCACATTAATGAGGGGTCGTTTAAGTCTGCAAAAAAAAGTGCCAGTCGATTTGAGAGAGTTCAGTGTCAACTTCAGAAAAGTCGGTAGTAGCATATGTTACAATGTTATTTTTGCGGGGTAATATTTGATTGAACTGGATGTGAGCCGTTATAACTGCATGACCTGACTTTCCTATGGGAGAACTGACTTCGAGAGATGAAATCAGCTGTTCGTCATTAATAAGCACTAGATCTTGAAGATCGTGAAGATCTTGAAGATCTAAGATTGAAAGTTCTGTGTAGAAGGAAAAAGAGAAACCACAACGAGTTAAAATTAAAAGAGATAGAAGAGAAGTCTAAAAACAAAGAGGTGAGGTCGTTCTATCAAAAAGTTAAAAAGATGGGAAAAGGTTACCAAAGCCACTGCAGTTATATGAAAGGTAAAGACGGAAATTTAATTAGCGATCCGGCAGAAATAATAACGGAATGGAAAAAACATTTTGAAGAATTATTAAATGGTGAGGAAGACTACGAAGCAGTAGACAACTGGACAGTTGGAGAAGATGCAATAGTTAAAAGGCAGCCTACAAAGGAGGAGATGGTGACAGAAATACAAGAAATGAAAAATAACAGAAGTTCTGGTAAAAATGACATATGCATAGAAATGATCAAGTTTGGTGGAGAACAACTACAAAGAAAAATATATTAGCTACTAGTGCAAGTATGGGAAAAGGAATTAATGCCATCGAAGTGGTATGAGGCACGCATATGCCCTCTGCATAAAAAAGGAGACAAAAGAGAAGAGGATTTTCTTCTCAAAACTTTTAAGTTTTCTTTCCGTTTCTTTGTTCAGGGTTCACGTCTCACAGCCATACATGAGCACCGATCTAATCACCGTTTTATATATTCTAATCTTTGATGTTCATGTTAGGCTTTTAGATTTAATAGTATTGTGGAGGTTGTACATACATCTGTTTGCTACCATAATTCTTTCTTTAATCTCTTTCGCGATATCGTTATCTACAGTGATTGTGCTCCAAGATATTTAAAACTCTCCACTCTTTCAAAGTTATATGGGTCTATTGTAACATTTTGCCCTAATCTATCTCGTCCCTTTTGTCTGTTGATGCACATGTATTTGGTTTTCTCTTCGTTTACCCTCAACCCAGTTTTCTTTGCCTCTACCTCCAATTTATTAAAAGTCTCCTTCACATTGGTGACTGTGTTTCCCACAATGTCAATGTCATGTGCGTATGCTAGTAGTAATTTTGGTCCATTTACTGTCAGTAATTCTGTTTAAAGTTATGCTGCTCTTACGACTTTCTCCAGGATGAATTAAAAAGGAGAGGTGACAGCACATCTCCTTGTTTCAGGCCACAGCTTATTTAGAAAGATTTTGAGAATTTGTTACCTATCCATACTCTGGATCTACAGCTATTCACATATAACTTAATAAGCTAGATAATTTTTTTTGGAACTGAAAGTTCTGCCATTGCATGCCACATCTGATCCCTTTTAATGCTGTCGTATGCTTGCCGGAAATCTATAAAGATAATATGGATAGTTATACTGAATTACCATCCTTTATCAAGCAGCTGTCTTAGAGTAAAGATCGTGTTTATGGTCGATCTATGTTTTCTGATGCCGGCTTGGTATTCCCCCATGAAATTTTCTACAAATGGTGTCAGCCTACTTAATAGGATCTTCGATATGATTTTATATGCCGTATTAAGTAAGGAGATTCCTCTTTAATTAGAGCACTAATTCCACTAATTATTACACTTTTGTGCCATTTTGTTGGTATTTTCTCTTCGTTCCCTATAAGTGTTATTAGTTTGTGTATTTGTCTATGTAGAGTTTCTCCTTCGTACTTAAGGAATTCAACAAGTATATTGTCAGAGCCTGGAGCTTGAGACGTTTAATCTATTTTGGGATCCTCTACCGGTAGGTCCACCCCAAAATATATATTTTCTCCATGTTCTTCCTCTTGATGTATGTTTAGTAAAGTCTTGAAATTTTCTTATATGTTTAAAGCAATTCTTTTTCATTTATTATAGGTTCATTATTTTTTCTGAGTACAGATACGCATCTAGGTCTGAAGCCTTTCTTTCTTTCGTTTGACATTGATTTGTAAAATGCTCGACTATTTGACTGTTGCCTATTCCTTTCCATTTCTTCATATTTCTGTTGTTCGTACTTCTTTTTTTTTTCTGTCTAATTAATTTTCTTGTTTCTTGGCGTAAAGTTGGATAGTTTTCTTTACTTTCTGCTATTCCTTGTTGAAGCATACTATATCGCCTTATCTGTCTGTCGTGTAGTTTTTCTTGACATTCTCTATTAAACCATTTCCTTGTTCTCTTCCTGCTTTTTCCTATTATTAGTTCTGCTGACTCCGTAATTGATTTTTTCATTTGTTGACACAGCCTTTCGACATGACTGCTCTGATCTGTTGTATTTAGATGCTGTTTAATTTCTTGTTTGTAATTTTCTCAGATTTGATTTCCTCATTGTGCAGTTTCTCGATGTTCCACTGTCCCAATGCTTCGTTGACCTTTATTACTTATTTGGTTATTGTTTGATGGTTGATTATTGCTAGAGGTATATATACGAAGAAGGTTGCGTTTCGATTTAATTTGAGTCTCTTACCACTCCCTGACACGTGTTTCTGGGTCTACCCGTCATCAGAAGGAGTTTGTAAGAAGACTCAAACCAAATCAAAACGCACCGATTACTCTGGCAATTACATGAAAATAACTACCAGAGTATGCAACTAGAGACCTCTGGTGAGAAAAGATGAAGATACGTCGATAGCAATTAAAGTAAACTGTCTACCCAGGCTTAAACAAGCCATTCAGAGCGATACTGAGAATAAACATATTCCACTATGCACCAACAATTTACCCATATAAATTACCATCAATTTTTGTACTCATTGCGTCGAGTAGGGACGATAAATATACGAAGAAGGTTGCGTTTCGATTTAATTTGAGTCTCTTACCACTCCCTGACACGTGTTTCTGGGTCTACCCGTCATCAGAAGGAGTTTGTAAGTAGACTCAAACCAAATCAAAACGCACCGATTACTCTGGCAATTACATGAAAATAACTACCAGAGTATGCAACTAGAGACATCTAGTGAGGAAAGATGAAGATACGATAGCAATTAAAGTAAACTGTATACCCAGGCTTAAACAAGCCATTCAGAGCGGTACTGAGAATAAACATATTTCACTATGCACCAACAATTTACCCATATAAATTACCATCAATTTTTGTACTCATTGCGTCGAGTATACATTTAGTACTCATCGATAAATATACGAAGAAGGTTGCATTTCGATTTAATTTGAGTCTCTTACCACTCACTGACAAGTGTTTCTGGGTCTACCCGTCATCAGAAGGAGTTTGTAAGAAGATTCAAATCAAATCAAGAGCTAGAGGTATCTCTATTGTGTACAATAAGTGGATAACTTGTCTAATTATAAATATAGCGTAAATGCATGATCTTCCCGTTGTTCTTCTGCTAGGGTTATAATTTCAATTTATGCTAGTTTATTTGTTATCTCTTTGATTGTGAAAGTTTTATTCTTCTTCTTCTTCAGCCTGTGTTCGTCCACTACTGGACATAGGCCTCTTCCATTTGCTTCCATCGATTTTTACTTTTGGCAATTCTCATCCACTGCTTGCCCGCGACTTGTTTGATATCGTCTGTCCACCTCTTCTGCGGTCTGCTTATTCCTCGCCTGTTCTTTCTTGGTCTCCAGTTTGTTAATCTTTGTGTCCATTTTTCGGGATTATCTCGGGCAACGTGTCCGACCCATTGCCACTTGAGCCTTGCAATACGTTCTGAGACATCAGTAATTTTTGTTCTTTCACGAATTACGTTATTTCGAATCCTGTCTCTCAAACTAATCCCTAGCATGGCCTTCTCCATTGCTCTTTGGGTTGTACTGAGCTGCTCTAAGGTTTTCTTTGTGAAGGCCATGGTCTCCAGTCCATATGTAGTTACAGGCAAGATACATTTGTCATAAACTCTACGTTTTAGACACATTGGTATATCTTTATTCTTCAAAATAAAGATTAATTTGCCGAAAGCTCCCCAAGACAGTTGTATGCGTCTTTTTATTTCGGCTATTTGATTTTCTTTGCCGATTTTAATGGTATGTCCAAAATATATATAGTGGTCTACATTTTCAAGACTGACGTTGTCAATATATTATATTTCTTTTTAAGTTTAATTATATTTCTATATTAAATCAAGCATGTTACTTATATAGTAACTAAGTTTAGAGTTTTATTCTTTATTATTTCAATTTTATTCTTCTACTTTATCATAAATTCCTTTCAGTATTTGCTATAGATAATCGACTTAATTTTGAAATGCCTAAAATATATATTAACTAATTTTTGATCCCTAGAAATATTGACTAAATGTATATGCAATGTTTTTGTAACACTCTTTTAAAGTCATTCAAAAAAATACAATCTTGAAAGTATATTTCCGAATAGTTCACACCACACGCTCTAACGCTCAATTTCGAGGTTGCGCTGAACAATGCGGCGTTTAGTCAGAGGTAAGCCGCTGCCACTGGTACACACGATCTACATTATTAACATGTTCTGCCGTTTGACAGACACAAAATCGTTAGATTAATGTCTTCGTTCAAAGTCTGCGGATAGTACGCTGTTATGTATGCACTCATATCAAAGCGGAGATACGATAAAGATCGTGAATTAATAAGGAGCTAGTCCAGAAAATTGATTGAGGCATAAACATTGTACGATATGTATTTTAACCAAAATATATCAAATAGAAAATATACTTAGATAATAAAATTATTATTTCAACAAAAATTTGTATGAAAAAGATTTTCGAGCAATTAAGGACTTTCTTGCTAAAAGCGCAAGAGGCAGACTTTTTTTTTCATTAAGAGGGAATGCGCAAAATTTCGAGCCAATGCTTTTTAAATGCATAATTTTTTTTCGAATCCTAAACTAATAAATATTTTTAAAAAATTTCAACGCAAAGTAAAAGATTACGCTATTACCGAGGGCCGAGAGACCCTAAAAACTTCTATAATGTTAAATTTAGTAGGTTACAGGGGTGAAACAGAAGAGAAAATTAAGTGTGATTTTTAATTTTAAATATCTTATTAAAAAGAAACTTTTTGTTTATTCTAAGGGTTTTTCGGCCCTCAGTAATAATATAATCTTTCATTTTGCGTTTAAATTTTTTTAAAATATTTATTAGTTTTCTCAGGATTCTCCTAAGTCCTAAAACCAACACTTTGATCTTCACGTGCAAAAGCATAAAATTGATCTTCACGTTCTTTTGCAAGTGAAGATTGAAGTTTTGGTTTTTGAACTCAAGGAGAAAAAAAAAGAAAAATATTGACTGCCGCTCGTGCCCTTAGCAGATAAGCCCTTAATTGCCTCGAAAATCACTTTCGGAAACAGAAATTTTCACCATTTTTTCAAATAATAAATATTTGCTTGTGGAGTTCGTTTTTATTTTTTTTTTTGTATTAGAAGATGTCGCATCCACCAAAAGGTTATTAGCGACGGAACAAAATATAAAAAACAAAGTTAAACACCTACAGATTGTACAAAATGTTTATGGATCTAAGATAATTCACTATATTGTTACAGGAACAGTTTTGACCTAGAGCCTGTAGTAGAGCGTTTGGGATCTTGTAGCGCTGTCTTTCTTGGTCATATTTACTAAAAATTGTTAAAAAATGTTCGACTGTTAATCGGACATTACACTGATCACATATAGGTGGATTTTTCTTTGTGAAAAGGTAGGAGTACGTTAATCTGGTATGTCCTGGACGTAAACGCGCAACCGCAATTTGTTCTCGTCTATTGAGCGACGATGGAAACCACTGAGACACAATATTTTTGATTTTATTTAGATTAGAATTAGTTTGAGACCACTCATTTTGTCACAAACACCACACTTTATTTTTAAAATAAGCTTCTAAGTCACTGGAGACACACTTGTCTATCGGCTTTGACAAATCACTTAAAATTGTCTCTCGTGCAGTCCTTTCAGCTTCTTCATTTCCTGTTATTCCGACGTGTGAGGGAATCCATAAAAATTGGACGCTTCTTCCATGTTCATAAGAAATAATAATATTTGGAGAATATTTAGATAAAAGAAGCTGTAGCATATGGAAACGATGAAAAAATCCATCAGTGTTCCATTGAAGTATCGAGTTGAATGTTGTTAACAGATTCGGAGTTAGATGATACTGAACAATTGTCTACAGAAGAGTCACTATCTAAGTCAGAAATCTCTTTCTCTAAATGGTTGTGTAGTTTCTTTTGAAGTTTTGTAAACTTGCTTTTTGTAGATCTATCATTTGCATATTGATAGCTGCTTTGTAAAAGATGGAGTAAACCATCCATATCAGTTGTAAATTCTTTGACGACGCTAATAGTGTCGTAGGAGCCTTGGACATTATCAATCAGTAAGGACAATTGGTGGTAATTTAAAACGGATGGTGGGGTATGATTATCAATGAAATTTTGAAGAGTTTTCTGTGTAGATGGGACTTTAGATGAGCGCGGTTTTTTTAGTTTAGAAGGTTTGGTCTTTGCAAACAGATTTTCTGATGAAATTGCTATTAGAGTTTTCACTTAGATGCTGTAGCTATATTACATTTGGAAGTACTGGAGCAAACTCCTTGGTAGTGACAGAACTCGATTGCCATAATTGAATTGGTGATTTACTAGACATTTCTAAAGGACTATAGTAAAAGAATGCCGCATAAAAGGAAGTTATAGATCAGCCGCTATAATTTACAACAATTATTTCTTATAGACATCTACAGAGATTTTTAATTTATAATTGTATACACTTACCTTTTTTTCTACGTAGTTTTACACCTGAAACAAAACAAAATATAAGTAATCCATTGAAGTCTTTTTCTTCTGTTGGTTTAACATCAAAGTGTTATATATATTATTTTTATTTAAAAGTTTTTCATATGATAAAAAAAAATGGTAATGGTGAGAATTTACAATCCATTTTAAAAAACCGGTTTTAACCCGCAGTCAATCTGTGATAAATAACCGGGAACGAAAAAGGTGGAACGAAATCAAGAGATTCGTCGACCTACGGAAAGCCTACGACAGCGTTCCACTGAAGAAGCTGTGGCAATCAACGAATATTAATATAGAATTTATAAACGCTGTCAAAGAGCTATACAACTAATCAATAACAAGAATAAAAGCAGGGACACAAATATCAACAGGATTTATAACATCACAAAGATTAAAGCAAGGATGTTGTCTCTTCCGCACTTTATTTAAAATATACACAGAAAGTGCTTTAAAAAGATGGAAACAAAAATGCAGGACAATGGGAATACCGCTAACCAACAATATGGTATATACGCTCAACTTTGCAGACGATCAAGTAATAATGGCTCAAGATTATGAGGATTTAAACTATATGGCACGAAAATTAATTAAAGAGTATGATATATGGGGTCTAGAAGTAGATAAACATAGAACCAAATACCCTGTGCATTGGAGTAGAACAAAAAGATCTTATATTAGACGATAACACCACGATAAAGCACTGCTATGACAACAAATATCTAGGTATTACTATTTCACATGATGGAACATTAGACAAAGCCATAAGAGAGTTACCAATGTTAAAACAGCATTTTATGGAAATAATCCATCAGCAAAGAAAATGAAAAAAAGATATATGAGACTATAGTAAAAAGTATCACTTGCTTTAAGCCATACTTTACAGCTGAGCCAGCTGTAAAGTATGACCACTGAAAGAAAGAACAATGGCAACGCTGAAAGCAACGGAAATACATATTTGGAGAAGATTCGCAGGAATATCTAGAAGAGAAAGGATTACCAATGAACGCATTAGAGAAATAATGGGAATCAAACAAACAATCACATATGACTTGACAACAAAGGCTTAAAATGGCATCCAAAAGAAAAGAAAACACAAGGTAAACTGAGAAAAAGTTGGAGCGAAGAAATAAATAAAGAACTGAGAGAGAAGGCCATAGAAGAAGATCTATGGAAATTTCTAGTCCCCACTTTCTATATTCTCCTTGTAATTTCCTTGCCATGCACTCCAGATCATCTTTATCGTTTGCTATAACAACCTAGTCATCAGCAAACTGCAATGTATACAAGCAAATCTCTCCAAGGTCTACGCCCATGCCTCTGCATTTTCGTTTCCACTTTTTCAATGTTTTTGCAACATATAATTTAAACAAGGTCGATGATACGCAGCACCCCTGACGTAGATCTTTATTAAGCAGGAAGCTTTACGATAGGCTTTTAGGCTTTTTTAAGGTGACACTAATATTCGTCTGTCGTAACACTTTCCAGAGTTTGTTTGCAGGAACTGTATCGTAAGCCTTCTGCAAGTCAATAAACACGAGGTCGGTTTCTTGATTTGTGCTTAATGTTTTTTCTATTAGTTGTTTGAGGCAAAAGATATTATCAGTACAGCTTCTTCCTGTTCGAAAACCGGATTATTTTTCTTCCTCTTGGTCATTGTCTTCCTTCTCAATCTATCTATCTATCTATACAGCCCTAAATCCTTGGATATAGGCCTCCTCCTCCTTCTTTCATGCCTCTCTACCTTGGGCAATTTGCATCCATTTTGACCCGCCGTGTTTCTTCAGGTCATCTGACCATCGCATTTGTCGCCTTCCCCTTTTTTGTCTTTGACTCCATGGTCTCCAATGTATAATTGTCTTAGTCCATCTTTCATCTTTCTGCCTTAGGGTGTGTCCGGCGAACTTCCATTTAAGCTTTGCTACTTGGGTTGAGACATCTGTCACTTTTGTTTTATTATGGATCCATTCGTTTCTTTTTCTGTCTGATAGTTTAATGTTCAGCATTTGTCTTTCCATGGATCTTTCTGTCTTTGCTATTTTTTTTTGCTTTTTTCCCCTTTTTTTCTTCTACCCTTCTTTTCTTCTTCCCTTCTTTTTCCTTCTCAGTGCGGTATCTAATTATTCGTCTATACAAAAGGCTGAATGTACTAGTGACTGATTTCCATCTATAGTTTTCTCATTTAAGCTTATCTCCTTTATTATGGACCGAAGAAATATAAGCAATTTTCCACTCGTCGGGTACGAGAGAACCATTTATAAAGTGATTTATGCACCCAGTGACATTTTTAAACAATTTTTGTAATCAAATTTTGTTTTTCAGTTCTTTTATAGATTTTCTAACTTCTGTCACTTGTATTGTTGAATATTCTCCTTTAATATTAACCTCTGTTGATGACTGAATTAAGTATTCGTCCCTATTTTCTGTCAGTAGTTCTCCATAGTACTTTTCCCATTTTTGTGTGGATATGCTGCAGTCAAAGCTCGGCTCTAACACTCAAAGACAACGTGAAAAACTATGGTGGAACAAAGCAATAGGAGCACTCGTAGAAGAGCACAAACATCTTTGTTTTATTTGATTTCAAAATTTTCTGTACCTTTTAAAGGAACACCCTTTATAAGATGTAAGTTTTGAAATTTGTAGATAATATAAAAAATATTCTTAAAGTAGTGATAACATGCTGAAATCAAATTTTTCACAAAGTCGATCTTTAAGTAAATGTCTTGTTAAGGTCAAATACCTACACATCGATTGCCTTTATCTAAAAGCTAATAGAATAAATCACGTTAACAAAAATAAGGTCAAACTTCGGCATGCAATTTTACCAAAAATCCAACAATAACTACACCAGTTTGACATTACCTTAATGACATATTCAATTGCACCAATATGCCCGGTCTCGCATAAATTTGGATGAATAATATCATGGAAAAACCACATATTTTATAGATTTCCAGTATGCATTATCAACATCCATATTCATATATCCGTATAAAAACAATACGATTTATATCTGTCCTCTACAAAATCTGCACCGCACATTCGTTTTGATTATCAACAATATTTTTTAAACAAAACGATATAAATCCTCAAATTTGCGATGTCATGATATATTTTTTATTTTTTAGCAGTTGATTATGCGTTTTTATTTAGTGGCAAAATAAATGTAAACGATAAAACAAATAAATATGCACCGCGAACGTTTGTTAAACTATTATGTGGTATTTATATTTAACACCTTGACGGACACCTAAGTTATTCAAAAATAGTCAATTTGTACAGTGTCCTTTTTGTCGATATTATTACCATAATATATTACGATAATTTACCAGATGGGTAACAGATTGGAAGGTATAGATAGGTATTCTACGACAGTGGATTACATGTTACCATGTATTTATATTATAAATATAACGCGGTACAGCGTTCTGCCACGATATTAGATTTTGTTAAGGACGCTTCACAGCGTTCTGTCACAACACAATTAAAAAAAAAGACGCTGCACAGCGTCTCTGTCCATCAACGTGTTAAAAAAGCTTTTATTTGATTACCATACTGAATAGAATAACAATAAAAATATGCTTTTTAGTGGAATATATAAAATGGCTATGAAAAATAAATAAAAAATAATAAAATAGATTTCAGAGTTTGCGGTTTGGTAAAAACATTAAATACCTTTAAATTTAAATAAAACAGAATGTGTGTGGGCTCAAATATTTGCTGCGGCTTCACAGAGTGGTGCGCAACGAAATGTGCTGTTTTTTGATGACTCTGGCGCTCAAATCAGGCTCAGTTTTACCTTGTCATCTTGGCTTAAGTCATCTTTCTCAATATATATATATATATATATATATATATATATACAAACCGGGTCAATCCTGGTTCGCATAGAGTAGCTACCTTTAACCGTAGAATACCAACCATCGTAATTTTTACGACGCCAATGTCGTTTAGTCCAGTTACTGAGGGCTTTTACCTCCGAATTCTATATAACTGAATTGATTCATTTGAAATTTTGTGTGTTGGTACATAATTACTCAACGAACAAAAGTTATATAGTGCCGATGTGCGCTTTCACCCTTGAGGTGTTTGCCACCCTTTTCGAGGGTGGAATTTTTTTTACTTAAAATAACCACGCTTTTCGATAGACGGAAAAATTTCAAACAAAAAATGTGGTAAACATTTTTTTTGCTAGAATAATACTTTTTGGGTTATTCGCTGTTGAAAAGTGTTATTTTTCGTTAAAAAAATTATGTTTTTCAAAGGTTTTTTAAGAATAGCTCTGAAACTAAGAGTTTTATCAAAAAAGTGTAATGACTAAAATTAAAGCACATAAAAAATATAAAGGTTGGCTTTTTAATGAATATTTTCAGTTCAATATTAACTGAGTTATGGCTGTTCAAAGAAGGTTTGTTTTTGTTTTTGTCTTTCAATACGAGTATTTAACGTTAAAAAGCGGAAAACACACAAATTATAAATATTATACAAGTATATGCTCCTACGGCTGATAAAGATGATGATGAAATTGAAAGTTTTTATTACGATCTGGAACAAATTCTAAAATCAATGAAGAAACATCATACTACAGTAGTAATGGGCGATTTTAATGCCAAAATTGGACATGGATGTGTGGACGGTTATGTGGGTGACTATGGATTAGGAGAACGAAACGAACGAGGAGACCGTATGGTACAATTTTATCAAGCGGAGGAGTTAGTAGTTGCTAACACTCTTTTTAAGTTACCTAACAGACGACTGTACACGTGGAAATCTCCGAGTGACACCAAAGGTAGAGTAGTCAGAAACCAAATTGACTTTGTCCTTGTTAGTCATAGATTCCGCAACTCTATACTCTCAGCTAAAACCTACCCAGGAGCAGATATAGGCTCCGATCATAATCCTGTAGTAGTCACATTAAGAATAAAACTAAAGATCATTAAAAAACACATACAGAAACAAATTGACGTGAGAAGACTGAATGAACAACATATAAAAGAGAAAACAATAGTGAACACCAAAGAAAATTTACAAAATATAGAGAAACTGAATAGAAATACTGATAACATAGACCAAAAATGGGAGAATATTAAACATGCCGTAATGTTGGCAGGGAGAGAAAATTTAACACCGAAAGAAAGGAAACATAAAGAATGGATGAATAAGGAAATACTACAGTTGATGCGTGAAAGAAGGGTACACAAAACAAATAATCCGATAAGATACAAAGAAACAGATAAACTGATAAAAAAGAAAATAAGAGAAGCTAGAGAAAGATGGCTAAGTGAGCAATGCCATGAGTTGGAACAATTGGAGCGAAAATATGACTTTTTTAATGTACACAAAAAGATTAAAGAAATGACAGGAAGGAGAAGAACAACACAGACAGGACAGATCAAAAATACAGATGGTATAATTATAACAGATTTACAACAAAAAATGAACCGATGGACAGAATACATATCACAACTGTTTGATGACAAAGATAGACAAGAAATCTCAAACGAATATACAGATGATACAGGGCCTGATATAATCAGAGAAGAAATAGAATATGCAATCAAACAAGCAAAAAGTGGTAAGGCCCCCGGTCCTGATGAAATTCCCGTAGAACTGCTCAAACTTATGAACGATGAATCTATTAAAATACTCCTAGATCTATTTAACACAATATATAGAACTGGAATAATACCTAGGGAATGGCTCCGTTCGACCTTTATACTACTGCCAAAAAAGGCAAATACAAAGGAATGCAACGAATATCGTACGATAGCTTTGATGAGTCATGCTCTAAAACTGTTCTTAAAAATAATCCATAATAGGATCTATAGGAAATTAGACGTAGACATCAGTAACACTCAGATGGGATTCAGAAAAGGGCTGGGTACAAGGGAGGCTCTGTTTGCAATGAACGTTCTCTCACAGAGATGCTTAGACATGAACCAAGAAATTTACGCCTGCTTTATTGATTTCTAAAAGGCCTTTGACAAAGTACAACATGAACCACTAAGACAAGTTCTAATAAAGAAAAATATAGACAGCCGAGATATTCGAATTATATGCAATCTATATTGGAATCAAACATCAAATGTCAAGGTTGAGGGCAGACTAACAGAAGAAATTCAAATCCGTCGAGGAGTCCGGCCGGGATGTATCTTATCGCCACTTTTATTTAATCTGTATAGTGAAGCTATCTGTGAACAAGCACTCGAGGAAGAAGATCTTGGTCTGATAATAAATGGTGAGACGATCAACAATATAAGGTATGCTGACGATACAGTTCTCCTAACGGGAACGCTAGTAGAACTACAACATCTCGTTCAAAGTCTCAGTATATACTGTAACAGTTACGGCTTGAAAATTAATTTGAAAAAAACTAAATTTATGGTAATCACGAAATCAAAGAACATCAGAGCTAATCTTGTAATAGACAATACAACGATTGAGCGTGTGCCCTGTTATAAATATCTAGGTGCTTGGATCACAGACGATACTGATCAAACAAAAGAGATTAGATGTAGAATAGAAATCGCTAGATCAGTCTTTAATAGAATGCGCAAACTCCTTTGCAATCTTGATATCAATATAAAGCTACGAATACGAATGCTGCGGTGTTATGTCTTTTCTACCCTGTTATATGGAGTTCAGGCTTGGACACTAAAACAGTTGACCATAAAAAACATCGAAGCTTTCGAGATGTGGTGCTATAGGCGCATTCTCAGAATATCATGGATGGACCGCGTCACTAACACGCAAGTACTCCAAACTTTAGACAAAAGATGCGAAATTCTAAATGAGACAAAAACTAGAAAGATGGAATACTTGGGGCACATTGTGAGAGGTGAAAAGTACGAAGAAAAATATCGTGGCTTCGTAATCTACGTGAATGGTTCGGGTGTAGTTCGATTGAACTTTTCAGGCGCGCTGCTAACAAAGTCGCAGTGGCCATGATGATTTCCAATCTCCGCTAGGAGTGGCACGAGAAGAAGAGAACGGAAAACGGGTACATTTTTCGACAAAAAACTCATATAATATTTTTAAAAGACCTTAAAAAGACCTTTAAAATGTGTGGCGGTAAAAGTCTTTTGCATCAACCATACGTGAGATACGATCAAAAAACCGATGGGTTTCTCAAATTTTTGTAAAAAAACGCAATAAAACTAACGTCATGTTCACATAGATTGAAATAAACTGTTTTCCTTATAGAATTCACTTTGTTTTAGTGTTTTTTGTATGATTCAAAAGTCTATCAACTTTGGAATACCCAGTTTTTGAAAAAAGTACGATTACATTTTTTCAAGAGAAGAGAAAGAGTATAACAGGTTCAAATCGCAGGATCTTGATGGATAGTTCACATTACTTCCACGTGACAGGATCATGCGCTGAAATCGCTCATGCAGAATGTCCACTATGGCGACATTTAGCTCTCAAGATACCACAATGCATAAAAAGTATATAAAGTACACCACTCTTACAGCATTATTAGGAAAACCATTCTTGAATTCTAATCGTCCTTATTTAAGAAATAATATCGGCTTACACTCTACATTTACCTACTAGACTTTAGTGGAGCATCTTCCGATTCGGATTTTGTAGAATCCACTTCCTTTTAGGGCGTTATCGGCATTCCCATTTTGTTTTACCTGCACTAATGGCACTGATGTTCGATTCAAACGAGCTTTGGAGACTAGTACATCGAGGTCAGTGGAGTTCTAATTGCATTCGCAGGAGAATAACATGCATTTATAAGGAGATTTCTGAATTTAAATGAAAAAGGTAAAATTAGAGATGCGCGTTTGATTTTAATATGCTTGTAGAAGCTTCAGTTAATGAGTTTTTTCTGGTTTAATTCAGGATTTACAATGGCGTTACTAACAGGAGATTTTACATACCGTATAAAAAACTCTACATGTGGTGCTTCAGCTTCCAAAGCGCAATTTTTTTTACAGTTTTATATATTAATGTAACAATAAAACACTGAAAACTTTGTTTTCAAAACTTCCACAAAATTTATTTTAACTTATCACTACAGCGGTTTCGGCTGATTGCCTTTCTCAAGTGATCTATTTTTGGCATGCGTTTACATTTTACAGAACTGTTTGTCTCAAGTTAGTCATTCAGAAATATATCTGTGTTTTTTAATTTGTTTATTTTTATAGATTCTAACAAGGATAGCTTAAGGCCTTTATTTTGAATGCAAAGAATTTTAAATTCGTAATTAAAAGAATGATTGTGATCTGGAAGGTGAAGTGCATATGTAGAATCTGTTTTTCTATTATTGAAAGCCCTTTTATGTTCTGCTATTCGTTTATTAAAGTTTCTACCAGTTTGACCGATGTAAGTTTTTGGGCAGTCGCCACATTTAAATTTGTACACACCACTGTGTAAGTGTTTTTTATTTTAGCTCTTGTTGTTTTTGATATATTTGCCTAGGTTGTTATTTGTTCGAAAAGCTGGTGTTATTCCTTTCTTTTTTATGTGCTTGGCTATTTTAGTTAATATTTTGCCTGTATATGTAATCGAGCAGAAGGTACTGGGTTTTTTCTCTGTTTTATTAGCAAATAGCAGTAAACAACGGATACAACGAACAAACAATTAATAAAATCATGAATGTGTTGCTTGTGTGAGTCCATATCAAATAGGTAAAGAAATAATAATAAGACTTACAATCAATTTAATTTAACAATCACACGATCGGTTTCGCTTTCTACAATTTGCAAAGCATCTTCAGGTCTAGATACAAAGTTAAACTAATGCTGCAATAAAATAAACCCAATTAGGGTGGTGTCTAATAAAGATAAAATAAACAAATAAGTTAGTTCATACAAATTATAGTAATTATGCCAATATTACATGTCTGTGGTTTTCAAAATGAATAAATTTGAATATATAAAAGGTATTAACAGACAAGGTAAGACCCACAATTGGTATAAAGTAGTAATATTATATTGTAATAAATTAATAAATGAGCAGATAAATAAAACAATGGTAGGTCATGGTTGCAAAAATCATGTATTGTTGATTGGAGAACTTTAATGTGCTATTGCAGTTGTTTTGACAATAAACGGGAAGTTCTTGAGGAGAACAGATTTGATCCAATTAATTAGAGATAGGTATATTGTGGTTGTTTGTCAAATGAAAGTAATGTTCTTTACTATTGTATTATTTAAATTATTTACACTTATATCAGAGATATATTTTTGGAATGTGTGTTATTTATTGAGTATTTATGTTATGAAGGAGACAATTTTATGACAATGAATAAGAGTAGCTGTACCGATTGTGTGGTTGTGCAATTATTTTGACTTGTAATTATCAAGTCTATTGGCAAAATTAATCAATTATTGTAAAGTCAAGTATATAAAAAAGATTTAAGTATATAAAAAAGATAATTTTATATACTTTTTGATGCTTTGATGCTTTGCAAATTGTAGAAAGCGAAACCGGTCGTCTGATTGTTAAATTAAATTGATTGTGAGTAAGTCTTATTATTATTTCTTTACCTAATTAATAAAATGTTAAATCAAAAACTACACAAGAAAGCCCTGAAATTAGTATTTCCACCACCAGAGAAAAAAACCAGTACCTTTTGCTCGATTACATATACAGCCAAAATATCAACTAAAATAGACAAACATATAAAAAAGAAAGGAATAACACCAGCTTTTCGAACAAATAAAAACCTAATGCAAATATATCAAAAACAACAAGATCCAAAATAAAAAACACTTACACAGTGGTGTGTACAAACTTAAATGTGGCGACTGCCTAAAAACTTACATCGGCCAAACTGGTAGAAACTTTAATAAACGAATAGCAGAACATAAAAGGGCTTTCAGTAATAGAAAAACAGATTCTACATACGCACTTCACCTTCTAGATCACAATCATTCTTTTAATGACGAATTTAAAATTCCTCACATTCAAAATAAAGGCCTTAAGCTATCCTTGTTAGAGTCTATGGAAATCAACAAATTAAAAAACACAGATATAATTCTGAATGACCAACTTGAGACAAACAGTTCTGCCCTCCTCCACCTATTCCATTAGAGACTATAAAATGTAAACGCATGCCCAAAAAAGATCACTTGAGAAAGGCAATCAGCCGAAACAGCTGTAGTGATAAGTTAAAATAAATTGTGTGGAAGTTTGAAAACAAAATTTTCAGTGTTTTATTGTTACATAAAATGAATTTCCATCAAGTTACAGTCGAATCCATCAATCATATATTAGTGTTGGAAAAACGTCAGATACCATTTATTTCTAACTAGGCTTTGGATACAACATTATTTCTATTATTATATTTAGTGCACGTTTCTTGTGTTCTGAGTCTGATGCATCTTTTGAGGCTTGTATAATTCTGAGCACAAATATTTCCAGGTTTCTGTAGTGCTCTTTATGTCTGTTTTTATTTCTCCATTATATTCTTGAATGGCTTGAAATTGTGGCTGTAACTTTCAGGCCAATTATTTACCTTCTTTCAATAGTTAGTGGCTTACATGGTGATTTTTATGTTGCTCTAGTTTTTGACACACTTTATTTACAGTTGGATATATACTTTGTATGTATTTTTTATGTATATATGTTTTTATCTATAATGCAGATACATTTTATTTTCCTGTCGAGCTCCGTTATTTCTTAATTTTTGTTTTCTGTCTGTATAGTATGTTTAATAAGAAGGATAATTCTGTTTTTTGCACCAATTCTAAGGTTTCCTTTGACATTCAATGTTTGTCATTTTGAATTTTACGTCGTGTGTACATATTTTTCTTAGAGATCAATAGGCGTATCGAAATGACAAGATTTTCATGTATCAAAATCGGATCATTTTTTACTAACCGGAATCTTAATTTACCCTGACGATACGATTGACTCAATACCACATCTTAATATCATTTTATAAAGCTCAATATTGAACTTTAACTTGATTTAACATCAAAAAATTTAAAGCTTTGGAAATATGTACCTATAGACACTTGTTAAACAGTTCTTGGTCTAAACGTCAATATTTTAGTAATGTAACTAGAGGAGAGAGATATGCGTCATTTCTGATAATTGTGCAGGGTATAATATGTAACGAAAATATTTTGCCTACCAAAGGGTTCATTAATACAGAGGGTAGAAGATTGAGGGAAGAAACTATTGAGGGTGAAGATAAATCGCTACTTGTGCGAACGGCACTCAGGGTTTGGTAGGAGAGCTGGGGTCGTGGATAAGTAAAAGATAAGTGGGGTGGAATGGGGCAACTACAAAAAAAATAAAGGGGTACTTAATCTCTTAAGATAAACAAAATAAAAATAAACAAGAAACACCTCAATGAATTTAATATAGGGCGCCACTTGAGGTGCCTAATTATACCAATTACAACCACTAGTTGTAACTAGGAAAATAATTAGAAAACATCAAAAACATATCTTTTTCAAATAAGACTCAAAAAAGGGTTAGTTCAAAAAAAAATAAAATGTTAAGAAAACAAAATTCAACATTTATTTTTGTGTCACCACAAACAGTTACAAAATGGAGAAATACAAAATACAAAAACTTGTCGAACGTGTCATCCGCTTACAAACTCCAGGAGTTGGAGATACTACATAATCTTACAAATTTACATGGAGGTTAACCTTGTTTAAAAATAAAACAATCTATAACAGTCAAAAAAATAATAAAAAACGAGCTGTCATAAGTTAACATTAAATTTCAAAAAAAAACTAAATACACAAATTGACAGCTCAACTCAAAACCTAAAATTTACAATTTTAAATGTAACAATTTTTAAATTTCAACGAAAGCAATTATTATTTTATAAAAAAATTGTCTGTCTTTACTTTAAATCTTGAACACAAAAAAAAACAGTTACCTTGATTTTCACTTAACAAAAAAAAAACTCTTTAAACATCTTAAAATCTTCAAAAAAAAAAACGAAACAGTGGTCACTCTTTCTAAGGTGACATATTACATCGAGTGAAAACTCCACCAATTTTGGCAAATTATGCCGGTCACTTCATGACGGATAAAATTTCACGATTACTGCTACTTATTTCCACAAAATTAATCAAAAAAAAAAACAGAAGAACACAAATTCGATGAAGAATCTGTAGATCCATACCTCCTAACACTACGAAGGCCCGAGTATGAATTAATATCCACATCTCACTCTGCGAAGGCCCGAGTATGAATGACGAATTTAAAAATTCGATCTTAAATTGAAAATAAGACAAACGCTGACATAACAAAACACAACCAAATTAGAACGTAAATATCCTTTTGCGACGTATTTGAAATTATAACGCGGCTTCCAATGAACATTAAAACAAATTGCCGAGAAAGTTAAAATAAATAAACAACTTTAAAATGGTTTATATTAACCTCCAGCAATGCTAAGACAAATATTCGTATTTCAAACTTGAAAGATACGAACTAACAAAAACGGAAAGAATTCCTCGTTTTATTTTTTAAACATATATAAGGAGTTTTTAATATATTTCATTGTACGAGGAGCTTTCAATATACTTCAAAGAATCAATGAAATTGAAAATGCTGCAAATAAAGAGATAGAAGTTAAAAAACAATAAGAATTACGAAAGTTAATAGGCATTCTTGGGACGTATGATACGTATCTAAGATAAGAATAGTTTTACTGATTGTTAACCTCCACCGAGAGAATGAAATTATAAGACAACTCCGGAAAATAAACAAAATTAGAAATGACATAACGAACACTAATATCTCAAATAAAACATTTATAAAAAGAGATAATGTCGTTTTGGCTGGGATATTTTTAATAAAATATCACAATTTGTCAAATCTACCAGCGACTAGTAAAAGTTGTGTATTTATCGTGAACCATTTCGTTTTTGAAATATTTAAATACTGAATAGAAGTAGGGCTTACCTTCTTTCCAAACAAAAGTCTCTCGAATAAGAGTATTTCCAATAAACGAGTATAATCGGATTGTCTGCTATACAAGACTCAAAACAGATGGAAGATATTAGCTACGTTTACAACGGCAGACGGTTATTTTCAATATCGTTTTGTTAGTAGCTTTTTGTTTAAGACAGTAAGGCTTAAAATGGATATATTTATCTTCTATAAATGTAATACTTTTAAATATAAATCCGCAAAATAAAATAAAGTAAAGTTGGTGTGCTGGATATTTGCACAAACGTCATTGGTTATACAGGGTGAGTCATGAGGAACTTTACATACTTCTACCATATGTAGAGTCTCGCAGGGAGCATATCATGTGGCCACTAAAAAATGTCAACTCCTCTTTTTTATTAATTAACAGGGTGATTTGTGTAATTGACCATTTATTTTATTTTACTGTAGTGTTTATACGACTCCTTTGATTTTTTTAATTTTTGCATGATACAGTACACTAATATCAAGCATTCGACTGGTATTAGCTAAACTAAAAAATTCCAGGACTGGCTTTGGAAAAATTAATTTAAGGATTCGTATTAAATATTACACCCTGTATATATTTTTTTTAAAATGCAATAAGTGATTTTCAAAGTACATAAATAGCCAATGAAAACGACATATGCGACAATGTTGTCGCACTTTTATTAAATTTTTAGTGAACGATCAAATCTTACCAAAAATAGAACAAACATAATGAAGTATCAAATTATAAGGTAATTAATTTAAACAAATGTTATCAATTTCAAACATTTTAATTGAAATGATCAACTGAGTCACTGCACAACAAAAAACAGTAACTACTAACAATAACGAAGAACAATTAAAAAAAAACTAAAAATATGTACATAGTTATGATAAACCCATAAATTAGAACTGGAAAAGATACAATAATGGTAACAAAATAAAAATAACTCGAAATAGATTTTCGAAATGGAACCCTGCAGTCTATACACATTTTTGTTGCCGAATTGTTAATTGACGTATTGAATTACGGATACTCTGGGGATCGTTTCTAATAGTATTATAACAATATATAATTCTATCAATTAATTGTTGTCGGTTATTAATATTTACTGCGTAAACTAGTTGCTTCAGTCGTCCCCAAATATGGTAATCAACGGGATTGAAATCAGGGGATCCTGAAGGCCACGAAATAGGACCTGCACGTCCTATCCACCTGTTGTCATAAACATTATTGAGACGTTGTCTCACTGCCAGTAAAAAGTGTGGGGGTGCCCCATCATGCTGAAAATACATCCCTCTGATAGCAACGTTCGCGTTGGCAAACAAATTCGGCAAAATATTTTGTAGAAAGTTCAAATAGACCTGCCCTGTTAAAGGACTATCAAACAAGTGAGGACCTACTAATTGGTAATTTATGACACCAATCCACACGTTATCCGAAAACCTTAACTGAGAACAACGTTCTCGAATAGCATGGGAATTTTCTTCTGCCCACATATGTGAATTTCGTGAATTATTTATCCCGTCTCTGGTAAATTGGGCTTCATCTGTAAATAGTGTCCTGTATAGCGTTGGTCGATTATTGTTAATCCATCTACAAAATTCCAACCTATCGATCTCATCTCCAGCATGTAGTCGCTGAACCATTTGAATGTGATATGGGTATAGTTTTTTTTTTTGTAAGACTCTACTTACTTTTGATTGCGTAACATTGAGTTCTCGACTTACTTGTCTAGTGCTTATTGTAGGGTTCATAGTAACGGCGTCCATAATCTCATCTTCCTGCGCTTCATCTACATGTCGCTCTGTTGTTCCACTAGGAAAAGTGCCATTTTCTCGCAAATAATTAAAAACTGACCCAAATGTTGGATGACTGGGAGTTCGACGATTAGGAAATCTCCTGCGATATTCTCTACTAGCAGCCCTGCTATTACCATTACAGAATCCATAAACAAATATTATCTGCATATTCTGTGGTCGAAAAATGTATTCTTGTACACATAAATAACAATTGATAATGACAATAATGACAATTTTGTTGATTGCCAATAATGACAATCAACAAAAACTAATACATACAAGAGGTTTGACTTTTTAATCAATTTAATTTATTATTTATCGAAAATAATGCCCCAATACGATCTATGAGTAAAAATTTAAAATTGAAAAACAATTGATTCTATCGTAGAGTTAATACAAAGTGACAGTAAAGACGTTAATTTTTTACGTATTAGATTATGTTGTAGGAATTCATTTTAATTAAAATGTTTGAAATTTATAACATTTGTTTAAATTAATACCTTATAATTTGATACTTCATTATGGTTGTTCTATTTTTGGTAAGATTTGATCGTTCACTAAAAATTTAATAAAAGTGCGACAACATTGTCGCATATGTCGTTTTCATTGGCTATGTATGTAGTTTGAAAATCACTTATTGCATTTAAAAAAAATATATACAGGGTGTAATATTTAATACGAATTCCTTAATTAGTTTTTCCAAAGCCAGTCCTGGAATTTTTTAGTTTAGCTAATATCAGTCCAATGCTTGATAGTAGTGTATTGTATCATGCAAAAATTTTAAAAATCAAATGAGCCGTATAAACACTACAGTAAAATTAAATAAATGGTAAAATGGACATTTTTTAGTGGCCACATGATATGCTCCCTGAGGGACCCTACATATGGTAGAAGTATGTAAAGTTCCTCATGACTCACCCTGTATTTATACCAATTTATAAGTATTTAACTTTAGTTCTAATAAAGCTACAAAGCTCCAGCTATTATACAATGTAATATATTACACACTTTGCAGTTTGTTCTTTTGTTATATGCCAATTGGTTTAAGTTTCACCTAATAAATAATAATTAATACAGAATCCTAACATCCTTTTTCCAATTCGGTTTATGGCATTCTCCTCAGATTTTCCTGTATTGTTCAGGCTTGGATACCTTCGAATGTTTCCCCTTACAGTTTAATTCTTCCGTTAATATTTAAAAAGTTAAAGTATATAAAAGTTAAAGTTAAAGTAAATTAAAATAGTTAAAGTATATGAAAGTATTTCAGACTTTGAAAGTCTGAAATACTTTCATATACTATCGAGAATCAAATAGTCATTTTAAAATTAAAAGCAAAGGTATACAATGCATGTGTCCCACCTGTTTTGTTATATGAGGCCCAGACATGTACCATTACCAATTATGATACAAAGAGCAAACTTAAAGAAAAACAAATGTTAGGAATATTACTGAGAGATAAAAAGAAAAATGACTGGATAAGCTGCACAACCACAACAACAAACCACATTGGATGCCCTTTAAAATTACAATTAAGATGAGATGGGCATAAAAATAGAGGATCTTCAGAACAAATGCGACCTATTAAACATACATAAAAAGGTTAAAGAAGTGGCAGGGCTGCAAAAAAAACCACAACACAACTCTTTTAGATAAAAACGGAAACACTATAATAACGACTGACGAAAACTAAAACGATGGGAAGAGTATATGAAAAAGCTCTTCGACGACGAAAGAGGAAACCTACAAGACTTGTCTTTTGAGGACAGAGAAACAAGTGTAGAAATTACAAAGCAAGAAATACTGTATGCACTAAAGAACACCAGAAACGAATAAAGCGCGGGGCCAGATCAACTGTCTATAGATATACTTAAAATAATAGAAAATGAGTACATTCATGTCCTCTTAAAGCTTTTTAATAAAATTTATCAATCGGGTGACATACCCAACGAATGATTGACCTCAACATTCATTTGTCTCCCAAAAAAGAAAAATGCTAGAGAATGCACCAACCACCGTACCATAAGCCTGATGTCTCACACACTTAGTTTTTAAAAATCATTCATAAACGCATTTACAAAACACTTGATATGGATATTGAAGAAACTCAATTTGGATTCTTTAATGGCGTAGGTACCCGTGAAGCTCTCTTTGCTTTCAACGTACTAATCCAGAGATGCTTGGATGTGAACCAAGATAGGTACGTCTGTTTCATAGACTACAACAAAGCTTTCGACAAAGTCCGCCACAAAGAGCTAATGGACATCCTCAAAGCAAAACAACTACAACACAATGACCTTCGAATTATAACAAATCTATGTTATAAACAGCAGGCACACGTACGCATTAATGAACACACATCAGAAGAATTCAAAGTTAAAAGAGGAGTGCGACAGGGGTGTGTATTGTCACCACTACTATTTAATGCACACTTTGAAGAAATTATGAAAAGAGCTCTTGAGGGAGAAACAGCAGGAATCAAGGTCAATGAAACACCAATTAACAATATTAGATATGCCGACGATACTATCATAATAGCAGACAACCTACAAGCTAATGAACAAGATAGTTGAGTATGGAGAAGAATATGGATTATCAATAAACACCAAGAAAACCAAATTTATGAGGATATCAAAAACCCAAACTAATGGTAAAAGCCTGACAATTAACGGTAGTGCTTTAGAACAAGTTGAAAACTACCACTATCTTGGCACAATAATTAATCATACAAACGATTACTCCAAAGAAATCAAAGTTCGAATAGAGAAAGCACGTACAAACTTCAATAAAATGAGAAAGGTACTTTGTGCAAGAGAACTAAAATTGGACTTGAGAGTTAGGCTGGCAAGGTGTTATATTTTCTCTACTCTGCTTTATGGGATGGAAGCATGGACACTTAACGCGTTGACTGCAAAAAAGTTGGAAGCATTTGAAATGTCGATGTATAGAAGAATCCTGAAGATATCATGGACCGAGCATGTAACAAACAACGAAGTCATGAGAAGAATCAACAAAAGAATGGAAGTATTGGAAACCATCAAGATACGAAAGCTGCAATACCTGGGGCATGTTATGCGTAATGAGAGATACAACCTACTTCAATTGATTATACAAGGGAAAATCCAGGGCAAGAGAAGTGTAGGAAGAAGAAGAATCTCATGGTTAAGTAACTTGAGAGAATGGTACGGATGCACATCAGTTGAACTATTCAGAGCAGCAGCATCTAAGATCAGAATAGTCATGATGATTACGAACCTTCGTCGCGGAGATGGCACGTGAAGAAGAAGAAGGGCATAAAAATATACCAAAATACAAGATGAATCAAAGAAATTAGCTGTTGGAGACTATATAATAAAAAAGGATCAAAACGTCGACCGCAAATGGGAGGAAACGATGAAAAAGCAACGTGCAGACCCATAAGAGACAAACAGAGAACTGTGACTACACAGCATTGGTTCGTATAAAATTACTAAAGATATGAATGAAAGTTTTTTGGTTGATACAAATTTGGTTATTAATATTCGCATATGTGGCTCAAAACAAGCTGTAAGAGAGTGAGATATAAGTCCTAGATTTTATTATACATAGTATGGTAAATAACGAGGTTATTAAATTAGATGACGATTTATTTGAAACACAGCAATATACTTTTATATAACATTACTTATTCTAAATGCACTTAGTACTTAGTTGAAGGTGCTATGAAACTACCTCAAAATTACCAATACGTGATACATTAAATTGCCATCTTGACGTTAATTTAGTTGTGATCTTTGAGATAATAATCGTTGTCTCTTTAATACTAGTCCTTGCATATATCAGCAGCTTATTGATTAGTAAGTCAAGTTTGTTTTAACGACCTACGACAACCATACGTCTTGATTAGAAATTCTGCTGACTTACACATTCCAATTCGAGGCTATTTTATGAATGTCCTCGATTCGAATTATTAAACATATTTTATATAAACAAATGCGAAATTATGTTACACGTTTCTTTTAACTTATTATTTATATGAATTATAATATTTTAGGGTTAATACCACACTAGGCATCAAGTCTTATGTGCAAGATCGGTACAATAATAAAGTGATTTCTACATTCTTTACCTAAAAGTTTTTTCAACTAGTTTTAAGAATTTTAGTCTCTTTTTACTTCCTTCTAACAAATAACTTATGTATGTGAGTCTATACAAAAAAAAAAACGTTAATGAGTAAACCCATTTTACAAAAATTAAACAACAAACAGGTTTTGTTTATTGCATTTCTAAAAGTAATTTTCTATTATCTTGAGAATTAGTTAACTATTTTATTTAGTTTTACAAAAGGTTTTACTGTCATTTACTGTATATCAAAATGCTCCATTTTTTGCAGGAAAAAGGATCTGGTGCTCTCCTATTAACCCTATTTTTTCTTTCCGGAGAGTCCATAAAGCATAAAACAAAAATCGCTTTTGCCCGGGGGCGTGTTTCTAGTCCGAGGGTGCCGAAGCTTGCGATTTTTCTGCGGGACCGAAAAATAAGGGCGAGCAATCTACAACTTGTTAATGGTGTCTATCCAAAAAGTGACCACTTCGATGTTCTTGTCATTCGGACTGATTTATATCATTTTCTTAATAGCCACTTCCTGTCCCGTGCCATGAATGGGCAGGAAATGCGGAAAATTCGGACTAACTCAGCAACGAAATGGATCGCGTCGAAAAGCGTATCAACAAGATTCTAAAAATGTGTATTTTCTAATAAAATCGTACAAAAACCATATAATTATAGAGAGAAATAGATAAATTATTATATATATATATATATATATATATATATATATATATATATATATATATATATAATATAAAGTTTTATTTTGAGGATGCAGTCATTAAAGTAGGGCAGGATAAGTTAATAGTACATTGTTTACCGGGTAGGAAAAGCTTAACATTCCTGGACGACTGTGAAGATTGCTAAGTCGAGGCGCAAGCCGAGACTTAGCAACACAGAGTCCAGGAATGTGGCTTTTCCTACGAGGTAAACATACTATTTTTCCGCAAATCGTTTAAAATTCGACAGATATTGATTGATTTAAAAAAAAACGCGATAATTCTATTCCCAAATAAATGGTGCTTTGAAATTCCTAATAAAATTACTTGGGTTACTATGGAAACGTATTGAGGTTGAATTGTCAAACTTGACGCTTATAAATTTAATTGCTGGTGTTCTCGAAAGTAAAATGATAAGTGATGATGAAATTTCCATTCCTGGGACTCCTCCAGAGCTGGTTGAGGCAGTGAATACTGCTTCATTAGAATTATTGCCAAAGAAATCAAGAGAAAAGTACGAAAATGCATATAGACGTTTTATGGATTATCGCATGAGTAAAAATACGAGTTCTTTCTCAGAAAATGTTGTAATGGCATACTTCCTAGACCTTTGTTTAAAGATGAAATCTTCAACATTATGGGCCAATTATTCAATGCTGAAGTCAACCCTTGCACTTAAACACAATGTAGATATATCTACATACTCAAAACTTCGTTCTTTATTGAAACGGCAAGCTCAAGGTTATAGGGCAAAGAAATCTAAGATTTTAACGAAGGAAGAAATTGAAAAATTTATCCAGGAAGCTCCAGATAAAGAAAATTTAATGATTAAGGTAATTAACAAGATTTTAATTTCTATTTAGATTATAGCTTTATTTATTTTTTAGGTGGCTGTAATATTTGGTATTTCTGGGGCCTGTAGAATGGATGAGTTAGTCCGAATGACTGTACACGATATAGAAGACTTAGAATCTAAGCTTTTAATCAGCATACCTGATTCGAAAACTTTATCGAAAGTATGTTTCGTTAAGACCAGAAAATATGAACAGTGACCGATTTTTCTTTAAATATCAAAGCGGAAAGGGTTGTAGACAAGTGGTAGGAATTCATCAATTTAGAAAAATGCCCAAAATAATTGCTACTTATTTGAACTTGGTAAATCCGACAGAATATACTGGTCACTGCTTTCGTCGGTCTTCTGCAACAATATTGGTTGACTCTGGTGCCGACATAACTAGTTTAAGGAGGCATGGCGGATGGAAGTCATCAAACGTTGCTGAAGGATATATCGAAGAATCGCTTAACAATAAGGTTGAGGTGGCAAATAAAATTTTCACAGTACAAAATATTCAACAAAATGACACTTCCACCCTGCATGTAGTCCAAAATGTTTCTCATAGTTCTAAGAGTGTTCCTCCAATGTTCAATAATTGTACTAACTGTCAAATTACTGTAAATATAACAAATTGATCTTAAAAATGTATTCAGCAATGACTTGATGTTTTCAAAATATAAATTAATTCCTTATAAGCAATGTGTTTTCTATCATTTATGTAGAACACTAACAACTGTACGGAAATATCATTTCCTTACAGTAAGGAAATGACATTTCCTTACGGTAAGGAAGTCCTGACTTTTTCTTCAAGAAATTTTGACAGGAATGTCAAAGGCGATTTGCGGAAAACTCTTTTTTCTTAAATTAAGCTTTCGCAAAATTTATTTGCTTCATCAGGATATGCTAAAATATGTTATGGTAAATACAATGAAATTAGAATTAAAAAACATTGTATAAAACTAATATAAAAACTTACAACATGAGGTTAAACCATTAAATTATTAAGTTTTTATATTAGTTTTATACAATGTTTTTTAATTCTAATTTTATTGTATTTACCATAACATATTTTAGCATATCCTGATGAAGCAAATAAATTTTGCGAAAGCTTGATTTAAGAACAAAGAGTTTAACTTATCCTGCCCTACTTAAATGACTGCATCCTCAAAATAAAACTTTATTTTACATAACGTGTCAGTCAATAATACCTAACTACTTTCTATATATATATATATATATATATATATATATATATATATATATATATATATATATATATATATCGGAAAAAGGAGTACGACCGTCAATCCAATATATATATATATATATATATATATATAAGGATCACTCAGACGAGTGGTGGCTTCTTATATCGGTCTGTAGGTGGAGAAATAAAAGACAAAGTTGATAGGCTACTTTATCTTCTACTGTCTTCAAAATAGATAAAGTAGCCTATCAACTTTGTCTTTTATTTCTCCACCTAGAGACCGATATAAGAACCCACCACTCGTCTGAGTGATCCTTATATATATATATATATATATATATATATATATATATATATATATATATATATGCAAAGAAAATAATTTAATAATATTAAACAAATTTTTTAAACACAAAGATATACACACATATACAAGAGAAGTCAAAAGTAGAGGCGAAAGATCCATCATAGACTATGTGTTAGTTAATAGATCATCAAGGCAATGTAATAAATACGTAAAAGTAAAACGAGGAGCTGAAATATATAGTGACCACTATCTAGTTGTAGCCAG
The DNA here is from genome assembly GCA_918026665.1 of Diabrotica balteata. Classification (NCBI taxonomy): domain Eukaryota; kingdom Metazoa; phylum Arthropoda; class Insecta; order Coleoptera; family Chrysomelidae; genus Diabrotica; species Diabrotica balteata. The sequence goes on along the minus strand of OU898278.1, from coordinate 176,055,727 downwards.
GACCAGCTTAAGAGTCAAGAATTAATAACGAAAGAGACCAAGAAAACAAGTAAAGCTTATGATACACCCACTATAGAAATAATCAGGTCACATAAGCTAGCGGACAAAGAGACAGCAAACAAGTTTGAAAACTACGTAAATATCTACCTAACACAGCACGCTGAACATGACTGTGACTTGAACCAAAATTGGCAAATACTGATGAAAGAAGCACTTCTAAAGCACTAAGCACTTGTGGTAAACAAGAATGCGGAATAACAAAAAATGACAGAAGCAAAACGTGTACAAGCGGGTGGAACAATGAAATAAAAGCAGAAGTAAAGTCCAAGATAGCTTGGAAAAATTATGTAAGGAACGGAACCGCAGACAACTACCAAATATACAAACTGCAACGAATCAAAGTCAAAGATATAGTACTAGCAGCGAAACGAAAAAGTTGGGAAGAATTTGGAAATTAGATGGAAGAAGACTATTACTCTAACGAAAAGGTATTCTTTAAAACCCTGAAGAATTTCAGAACCAAAAAGGCTCCACAAACACCAAAGCAAATAAGGGACACAGAAGGACACTGACTGCATGACAATGACCACATCCTAGATAGATGGCAGCAATATTTCAAAGATTTACTGAATACCTTCTGAAAGAGCTTCATATAAAATACAATCTACTAAAAATTAAACCGGACTAAATTACTTCACCCTCATACCCAAAATAAAAAGTATAGAACTATTGGTAGTCGAAGGAAATGTAAAAAGCAAAAGACCAAGAGGAATATCTCCAACCGATGGGCAGACCAAATAAAGACTTTGATGGGAAAATACCTAGATGAAACCATCCATCTGGCACAGAATCGCAGCCCATGCTACAGCAAACCAGTAATATTTAAAGTGTCATCACGACTTGACAAGTGCTCAAGAATGAGGAGGAGGAGATTGATCTCTACTATGGTTTAATTATGTTTAGACTCTAAACGTTGTCACTAGATTTAATTATTTACTCGTTTTAAGATAAAATCGTTATTCGCTATTGTAAATTACCATTCTCATTAATAACAGTTTTGCCATTGATCAAAATTAATATTACAGATTACTTACTTACTTACTTCGTGGCGTTACAACCCTTCGTGGGTTTTAACCCACTCGAAAACATGCCTCCACTGTTTTCTGTCATAAGCAACCTCCATCCAATTCTCCACGCCCATAGTGCTTAGATCTCCTGCTATATTATCTCGCCACCGGAGACGAGGGCGTCCACGTGGACTCCTTCCAGTTGGGACTTCCTCCCACACCAGTCTTACTGTTCGTTCGTCAGAATATCTTCTGAGGTATCCTGCCCATTGGAGTCATCTGGACTTTATTTCTTTTATGATATTGGCATCTGGGTAAAGTTATTCGAGCTCTTTGTTAGTTCTTATCATATATTGTCGTGATGCTTTATCCAGCACATGACCAAAGATCTTCCTTAGGATTTTTCTTTCCCAAACACATAGTCTCTCTTCGTTTGCCTTTGTTATCGTCCACGTTTTGCTTCAATACATCACAACGGGTCGTATGATTGTTTTATAGACCTGTATCTTCATACGTCGTGTTAGTTGGTTTGATTTTATTAAGTTTTAGAGGGCAAAAAGACATCTGTTGCCGGCCTGAATCCTGTTGTTTATTTCTTGTGATCTGTTTGTGTTTATCTCTTGTGATCTCAAAGTTAAAGTCATCGATTGTGATGTTCTGACTGATTCTGTCTCTGCTTTGGTTATTGCGGCTCATATACATATATGTCGTCTTGTTTTCATTGATTAGGAGCCCCATCTTCTCTGCTTTCTTCTCGAACCTCCTTCATCCTTAATAGTGTATTATTACATATTGATGGCTGTATTTATCTTTTTTAAAGTCTTATAAGCAACCAAATACGGTATATACTGATCAGCAGGAATACCGGAATTCCATGAAATCGGCAAGAACATATGCGGGAGCAGGCAGATCATAATCCAATAGTAATAAAATTTAAAGTCCGTTAAGAAAATAAAAGCCTAACAAAATATATAAAAAAACAGTTTTTTTCTAAAACAGGCAACAATATAAGAATTGTTAAGAATTAACGAAGGACTAAACAAAAAAGGACTCACTAATAATGAAGATACTAATAAAAAATGAGACTTTTACAGACACTGGTAAAATAAACAAAAAATATCTGAAAATAACTGTATTAGAAATGCTCAGAAGAGAATTATTTGGGGAAAGATGCAGAGAAAAAGAGAGCAAGAGAATGAGAGTTTGATTTTATTTCTATTTTCTATGTTAATGCTAGTTTTAAAAACATTGATTCTTTTATTTATCCCGCCTTGTGTTCTTTGTCTGTACAGAAGTAGAAATAAACTAAGCGTGTCGATCTCTAAGACTAATCTTTGGGGCCTTTAGAACTACTCCAATAAGAAGCCTTCAAGTGCCAGCAGGAGAAATGTCACTATACCTCAGAAGACAATATGCTACGCTTCAAAAATTCTAAGCGCATAGAATACCACCTTTCTCGCAAGTTTGGTATTGGAAGAATCACTAAAACAATACACAAAGTACACTACCAAGACAGTACCATTTTACGAACGAGTTAAAAGACTACCGTATTATATCAATCAAATCACGATGGCAACCATAAAAATATACCAGACATCTCCCTGGACAGTTTCTTTACCAATAGTAGACGTCTCCTTACTTAATCATGATACGCATTCACACATTTCTGCTGCTGTACTGCTACTGCTACTGTACTGTATCAGATAACGTAACTTCTGCCACTGGATTAACTGACGGCTGTAGTATTTATACTGCAGAGCTCCAAGCAATACCTGACGCACTAAATCATTGTAAATCCACAAATTAAAAACAAATACTGAGATTATCAGATTCATTGAGTTCTTTACAGACCATTAAACATGTTAAACATTTATACATTTTTTGGGAAAACCATATCATTTATATGGGTCCCATCACATGACGGAATAACTGGTAGTGAGCTAGCAGACAAAACAGCGTTTAAAGCAATAAACAATGTGAACATTTCGACTACAACAAGTATAACAATATCAGATACTAAAACTTTCTTTAAATCTCATGTAAATAAAATCTGGCAAGAAATATGGGATGAAACAAACATAAATCTTAAAAGCGTCAAACCAGACATATCTTCAAAAAATCGTCCTATACCTACCACCAAAACGAAAAGAGCAGGTAATTTTCTTGGGCATACACGACTTAAGCACGGCTACATAATCTCCAAAGAACCACTACCAATGTGCCAAAAATGTCAAACACCTTTCACAGTCAACCATATAATAATAGAATGTCCAGAGTACACCTCAGCCAAGGCGATATTCAAACATACCTAACAGCCTAAAATAAACACTGGTTACAAAATTCAATGAAGTTCCGTCTTTTTTAAATTACTGTAAACTCTATAATAAATTATGATTTAATTTTTTTTACATGTACATACATATACATTTTACCAGATTGTTGTAAGTCATGATTTTTAATATGTACCTTATTTTCTCTATTTGTATCATTAACCTACCGTTAATTACCCCAATAAAACAAAAAATCAGCGTGCAATGCGACAAGATGTATCCGCCACCTCTGTCTATCCACGCACATATGCTATTGATCGGATAAAAAGTTTTTGAAATTATTCTGCTCGTTAACTATCTGGTGTGGACGACAAAGTATCTGGGACACTACTCTAAAATATAACTAGATTCATTTATCTCTTCCACGTATATCCGGATTTATGGCGACGATAAATATAAAATCGATTTACATTAGTTATAAATCAAAGGATTATAATTTCAATTATTGAATATAATTTCAATAGAATGAATAATAATAGATAATTGATATGTATCATTTAAAATAGATATGGCCAAATTGAGATAACTCGCTGCCCAAATAGCATGCCAGTGCTTACACAGTTTTGGCATTATCTCGCGACGGTTTTGTCCTATATTTATTCATTTAATAAAGTATCGCATTGGAGCTTTAATTAACTAGCACACCAAAAAACAATAAATACATGTTGATAAATTACTAGTTTTAATAAACGAGGAATGCGCATCCATAACAATCTACAAATGCATTGAATCAGCCCTTAATTAATTTATTATTGTAGTATCTGTCTATGTATGTTTCATTTTAATATTGGACATAAGTCATCTCTGATGGTTTCTACTGCTCTCTGATTATATCAGCATTTATCCATCTCAGTTTTGCAGATTTTTAAGTTTGCCCATCGCATCTGCGCCATTTGTTGTTTTCTGTTAGTTTTCCAAGGTTTCCAATGTATAGCTTTCTAAAAAAAACTGATATGAAGTAAGATTTAATCATTGTGAAAATAAACAAACAAACAAACAAACAATTGATTATATAATATGTTAATTCATAAATTGTAATAATTATTACGGTCTAAATTTTTATATTATTTTGAATTCCTGCATTTGATAAATCTATCATTGACATACAATTATCATTCAGAGAAGAAGACAATTTCCTTCCATCTGTCGGGAAGATATCTTTATTTAAGCATACTGTTAAATATGTTCATGAGCGTACGTATCTGTAGCTATCGCTGGTAGATTTTTCAGCGCTTTGTTTGTTATATTGTCTGGTCCTGGGGCTTTTTTTGCATTTGTCAACGTTATTAGTTGTTTAATTTCTTTAGGAGATGTGTGCATTATGCCATACTTTGCCCTTTCTTGTTTTTATTAGTCTTGCTGTTCTTTCTACTTTGGTGAAGTCAAGGTCTTCATGTGTATATTCCTTGTTACTACAGGTCCTTTCTAGTCCGTCCTTCATGACTTCTGCTTTTTCTTCATCCATGTGAACAATGCCTTTTTCTCCATGTAAGGGGGGAATTGGTTTCTGTCTTTTCGGAGACAGAACGCGGATTTGTTTGGGTTTAGCTCTTGGGTATACGAGTCCCAGCATTCGTTCCTGGTTTTGGAATTGTTTTTTTACTTCCCTGTCTAGCTCGTTTGCAATCCTGTTATTTTCTCTTGTTCTTGTTCGGTACACTCTTCTATTCCCGTTTTTTTTATTGGGTTTTTGAGTTGTATGATAATATACCTGAATCTTCCTCTGTGTGTGGTGATTTTTTTCGTTTTGGAGCTGGCATCGATAGCACTTATTATATTTTGCTTTAGTTTTATTATGCTTTCTTCTAGCTTTGGGATATTGTTAATTGTTGGGCTAGTGCCGATGTTCTCGCTCACAATTCTTTTGAAATTTGGACGGGCTTGTCTCCTGTTTGTTGTGGGGTTGCAAATAGTTTGTTTCTATTGCACCCAGGGTCAGAACGATTAGGTTGTGGGTCGAATCGCCTTCATTTAACGAGTGTATTTCGTTAACCCCCACACATTCTCAATTAGGTTTAAATCTGGACTGCAGCTGGGAGATGGTAATGTTTCGATGTTGTTATTTTCGAGCCACAGGTTTATTATATTTGCAGTGTGACCAGGACAATTATCTTTTTATAGGATAAAATTATTTTCTGGATACAACTGTTCTACACTGTGAAACATAACATGATGTTTTCTAGAATATTTAGATAAGTCTGCCATTGGTGCTAAAATGACAAGCTGCTCAATATCTATCAACATATACACCCCAATTTTACTCTTTTTAGAAGATTGAAAAATTTTCTCATCAGTAAATATTATGCTGTCCCAAAAATCTTAATTTTGTAAGTGATGGTTTAAAGCAAATATAAGTCTTGATTTCTTCTTTTGTGGTGTGAGTGTTTGTTTTTTTTTTCTGTAGTTCGATACCTTAGACGCGATGCTTTAATTCTGCGCCAAGTTGTTGTCTTTCTTGCCGAAAACTGTGACACAGTTCTTGCAGTTTTCACATCTTCAGAAGGATTATTTTCTAACCTTTCCAAAAGCGTACGATCTTCATGAGCGGTTTTTTAAAAAATCTAGCAACTCTCAACAAGCTATGTGGAAACTTATTAATGATAATAAACATAAAAATGTTTTCTTCACTGATAATTTTAAACTCAATGCAGATAGTTTTAATAGCCTCTTCTGCTCAACTGTTGAGAGAGTAATAAATGAACTTGAGGTTCCTCACCTAACTCTTGATGACAATTTAAAGTGTATATCACAGAAAAATATCCGGTGTTTTAGTTTTCAGCCAGTGAACTTTAGTGAAGTTGAATTAGCAAAGATCCTAATGGGTTTAACACAACAATTGTTAAAACAATTAAAGATGTAATTGTTCAACCTCTAACAACTTTAATAAATCATTCAATATCTTGTAATACTTATCATGGAGTTTTCAAAACTGCAAAGGTAGTACCTCTGTTTAAAAATAAAGGCTCTATTGATAATTATAACAATTACAGACCCATTTCTTTGTTGCCCATCTTATCAAAAGTTTATGAACGAATTTAAAAAAATCAAATTAATCTACATTTTGAATATAATAAACTATTTGCCATAAAGCAGTACGGATTCCGCAAAAATAAAACAACAACTTTTGGAAGGGTTTGAAAAATATCTTAATACTCTTGCATCGTTTTGAGATTTTACTAAAACTCTTCTTTTCTGCATTGAAAACTTCCTTATTATAATTTTCATAGTGATGCTATTTAACTAATTGATTCATATCTATCAAATCGTGATCAATATGTTGTTTGGTGTCCCTCATGGCTCGGTTTTGGGTCCAGTATTATTTCTTATCTATATTAATGATCTAGTGTACTCTCAAAATAATCCCCTTCTCCCCGTTCCAACGAGCCCTCGTACGTCACGATCGGACCAATAGAAACGAAGATACCTAATAATGCCCTTTCGACATGCTCCGATGCGCACGGCACATACTGCGTTCAACCCCAGTTTTCATCCGCTTACCAACGAGCCCTCGTACGCCATCCTACGTTAAGCCGTTTGGTACTTACGACCGGGGTTGCGATTTTAGGGGTTGCGATTTAGGGGATGCGCTCACGCGCCTGTACTATATCTACTACCATCTATCTATCTATCATATTTGGCTAATTACGATTCTAGCAATTGTCCGATTTAACTCAAAAGCGATGCAATGGTTCGCGAATATTCTTAAAATCCCATGGTAAATCCTATCCTAAATAACGCTTTGGTTTGAACTATAGTTCTTTTTTAAAAAATGTATCCTCGTATTGTAATATGTATTGGACTAATACCGGTACGTACGAAACGCATGTGTAAATAAATATTATTATTTCAGTAACAAATTAAAATTGTTAACTTAACTGCAAGAACAACAAAAATGTTTCACCCATTTTTTGGCAACTTGGCAATAGAATGTTTTTATAGTGGAAACACACACCACAATCAAGTCAGTAAAATCAATCAAGAAGAGACCAAGGATGGTGGCGCCTCTATGACCAGTAGAACTAATTTCAACCCGCCAAATTCAAAAGTTACAGGACTTGTTTACGATATAACTAATCTTCTTTAAATATAGAACATATAAAACCACAATACAACCTCTAATATGATTAAATTATAGTATTACTTACGGAAAATACTATGTTCACTCTACTAACAAATTCAAATGAGAAATAACTGAAATATCAAAATTCCAAAGTTTGGAATATATTCCATCGCTAACGTCAATACGTCGTGTTGACGTAACAGGTTTTGCCACTCATGAATATGTATTTTTGACGGGTAGTTCTCCTGCGAACAATATAACAAGATATAACAAAATCCAAACAATCCCATTGCTGTAGAAATAATTTCATTAGCGTGTCGGTATGTTACTACGGATACTAATGTAGTTCAGGTAGTTATTATTACCCTGCGATGTTAATAAAATGGTAATGCCCGCCCTATATATATTTTATAACTCTCCCAATGTTCTTTATTGCCCTCCAGCACTCCAACACGTGTATTTGGAAGCAATTATACTACAGAAGTAATTTTGTTTAAGTAGATCGCCCCGAAAGATACATCGTCGACAAATTGTTATTTATTTCGTTGATTGGATTTTCGGTGAAGAGGGCCACAATGAGGTGTCTTTCCTGTAATAGACCAGTCTACTGGATAAATATTTTGTAGATGAACTGTCGTTAATGTAAATGAAGCAACTAGTAAACTTCACTTTCGAAAAAAAAAAACAATTAAAAATTTTATTTTGGGGTTCCGAAAAAAAAACTAAAAACGGAAAGTTATTAACAAACGTAATCAATAGCCTGAATTTAACAATGTTTAGAAATGTTTTAGCAATTTACTTGTCTATTTCTGACCCATCGACGTTACTAATCACACACGGCAAACTGTAGACGATTTATATGGAAATGATCATTATCCAATAATAGTAACAAAAATTTCCAACCCCACAACAAAAACCAATAATTTGTAAAAGTGGAAAATGAAGCAAGCTAACTGAAACATTACACAAACATTACACAAACAAAAATTACTGAAGAAATATCGAATATCCCTATAATTGAAGAAGACATAAACTTAACTTTAAAATTGTTTAATAACTTAATCACTGAAGCCGCCACAATTGCAATGGGAAAAACAAAGTATATAACAAAAAACAAAGTTGTTCTCTGGTGGAATCAAGAGAGTAATTGGCAATAAAAGAAACTAAAAAAGCTTCACACACTTTTAAAAGACATAAAACCAATGACAACTTGATAGAGCTAAAGAAAAAAAGGCATTATGCAAAAAAAGAAAATGGCGTACTTGAAGCTTTTGCTGCCAATCAAAAATGCCTCGCAATATTTTTTCACATCAAGGGAGCACATATGATACCACTTGGAAACACCTAATAGTTAAATTAATTACTACATTATTAATAATAGTTAAATTACTAATTACTACATAATTTAAATATCAAAGGACACTGCTTAGCTTTTATTGATAATTTCTAATCAATCGATCATTCCACCTTAAAACTAATGGTATGCTATCACCATAAACAAAACTAGAGAATGGTATTCCTCAAGGATCAGTTTTAAGCCCTACACTTTTTTTAGTAGCAATAAATGATGTCTTAGCCAATATAAACTCATCACTGAAAGGCCTCTTTCACGCAGACGACCTTGTTATCTATGCGAGAAGCCAAAATATGAAGAACATCACGAGTATGCTACAAACGTTTTTACATCAACTAGAGCAATGCTCGCAAAATTGTGGATTTCAATTTTCTACAGAAAAAACACAATTTATATTATTCACAAAGAAAAGCTGCCCCAATCATTCTCCACTCTCACTATTTAACAAGCCTCCAGTTCGAAAAAATAATGTAAAATTTTTAGAAATGACATTCGATGATCATCTAAATTGGAAAGAACATAATTACTACCAAATCTAAAAAAAAATCTTGGAAAAAATACGTTCAAAGCATTCATAGGAATACAAACATGTCATCAGCATGGAAAACAGTTAAGAAAATATCTGGCGTCACAGAAAATGGAATAAAATACATACCTAGAACGAAATCGAAACCTAATTAATGAAAACAAAAAACATTGTAGAAGAATTAGCTGAAACATACAGACAAAAATCTACAAATGAAAATTAGAGAAATAGATTTTTACGTTATTGGAAATAAGAAGATGTAGATCCAATAGAAATTATAGCCAATAACGATGATATAAATGCTCAATTAATAAAACCGAACTATTAGAAACAATCCAAATGTTAAAAGACACATCACCAGGTCCAGATGAGATACCCGCAGTATTCTTAAAACAGTAACCTAACGAAGCTTAAGACCTATTGAATCTTGTTAATACAATCTAGTGTAAACAAAAATTTCCTGACTTAGGGAGACAAGCTATTGCCTTCCTTATACTAAAACCTAACAAACTGGCTACAGCAGCAGAATCATATAGGCCAATATCACTTACATGTTTTACTTGCAAACTGCTAGAGAAAATAATAAATACTAGACTAATGTGGCATTTGGAACATCACAATTTACTTATACCGGAACAAGCTGGATTTCGTCCTTTGAGATCTATAATAATGTTTCACATTTATAAAATCAATTTAATCCGGCTCGAAGGACCATGAACAAATTCGCCTTCGTTGGCTCAGTGGAGATGTTCGTTCAGTTGTAATGGAAACACCAAATAATAGTAGCAGAGTTTATTGATGAGACGTACACTATGGGTGTTGGCCCGGGATTACTTTGAGTAGAGACTGTTGCAGTTGATCGCTGAAGACTATCAAGTTTGTTGAGTAAATATTGATTGAATGCTTCTCTAGGCAAGAGATATTAGTTTTATATAAGTTTTAATTGGGTCAATATATTCGCGAGCCTCGCGTGATATGTGTGTCTAATTTATGTAAATTGTTTAACTTTGTCAGCACTTTTGACTGATGTCCAAATTATATTGTTGATAATTGACCAAATCCGTATGTAACCTAATTAACTACGTGTGTGTATTTAATAACAAATAAATTCATTCGGTCTACTGGGTGATAAAATTATACTGTCCAATTTCGGATATGAATTCTGAAGATTTAATATTGGACAGAAGCCTTCTGTATTACTTTGACATCCACAAAGCATTTGACTTAGAATGGCGACAGAGAATATTAACAAAGCTGCAGACTTGGGAAATTCAAGGAAACATGTTGGCATTTTTAAATAACTTCCAAATGGACGCAAATTTTCAGTACGTAGTAATGGAAAACTTTCTAGTATTAAGAGTCAAGACAATGGAACACCACAAGGATCTGTAATTAGCCCTACACTTTTTTTAATAGCAATGAATGATGTTAAAAAAATGCACAGGCTAGATTATATGCTGATGACATGATAATGAAATATAGAACTACGTGCTTGGCGGAGGAAGGCGATGGGTAAGGACGACTGGAAGAGAATTCTTGGGGAGGCTAGGACCCACACAGGGTTGTAAAGTCAAAATGATGATGATAATGATGACATGATAATGTTTATCAAAGAAAAAAATATTAACTCAAACTTTTACAAAAAGAACTAAATAAAATCGAAAGTTGGTCTAATAGGAGTGAATTCTATTTTTCAGCTGAAAAGAGACAATATATTATTTTTCCAAAAAGCCTATTCCCACTAACATACCTGCTTTAAAATTCGGCACAAAGTTTTTAAAACGAAGTACAGAGATAAAGTATTTAGGCATAACACTCGACAAAACGTTAAGTTGGAAACCACATATTAAAAAATTGGCGATATCATGTCAAAATGGTATAAATTTTCTTAAACGTTTAGCCAAAAAACAATGGGATGCTGAGGGAGATACATTATTACTGTTGTATAGAAGCCTAATCCGATCAAAATTGGACTACGGATGCATTCTATACTCTTTAGCGTCGAAGTCAAATTTAAAAATCTTAGACATTATACACAACAATGCATTACGCATAATCTCTGGAGATTATAGAACAACTCCTGTTGCAAGCCTCTGGACAAACTGGACATTTTTAATGTGTTTAATGTGTTTAATGTGTTTAAAGTGTTTTCATACAAAATATTATTGTTTTCACGTTTATATATTATAATTCAGAGCAGAAAAACTGGATATTTAAATTATCTAAGAGGTGTTTTGATACAGAACAATATTGTTTTACACAAAATAATATTCTATTACCGTTTATATATAAATCAATCAAGAAAAAAAGAACATTTTTTTTGTCTAACAGGTTTTTTCCGTACACAATAATATTATTTTCACGTTTATATATAACTCAGACTAGGAAAAATTGACATTTTTATTGTCTCACATGTCTTTCCGTACAAAATAATATTGTTTTTATGATTATACATAATTCAGACCAGGTAAACTGGACATTTTTAATCTGTAACAGGTATTTCCGTACAAAACAATATTGTTTTCAATTTATTTTATGGCGCAGAAAGTATCTGAAAGAAATAAGAGAATGCCGATGAGATGGAGAAAAACATATACAGATAAAATAGGGTTAAATAAAGGACATACTGTGACAATAACTTGGCAGGATTTAAATATGAAAAGCAAACGACAAGCTTTCCTAACTGGTTTGTCGTCAGGTTTAAAAACCAAGTTTTTTCCAAAAACTATACTTAACAAGGACTAGTTTTCTTTATTTAATGCATCTATAAAATAAGAAAATAATTGTTATGGCCATCTATTCTTTATAAATCCTGGTCTTTTTTTTAAATGAAAACTGCACGCCCTTGACTCCTCGATTTCCTTTTCCCTTAAACCCACAAAGGTCGACATTGAAAAAATATTAGTCACTTTCTACAATTTTGGTACTGTGATGTAGTATTATTCAATTAAGTGAATGGTCAGCCCAAACTAGCATACAGTTTTCTAATCAGAAAACCATTAAAAATCATTCACCAAATTTGATAATAAATGGATTTCAGATTGAAGAAGTAAAATACCACAAAAACCTGAAATTTGCTAATAAACTTAAATGGAGAAATACATCGAAAATATAAAAACTAACTATTTAACCAGAATTCACTTACTTAAATCATTGTCAATGGGGAGCTGGTGAGTCGATTTTACTTAGGGTTTATACAGCATTGGTTTGTTTAAAATTAGATTATGGATGGTGGATTTTCTAGAGGAACTGTCTTATTGAATAAATCTGGTCAATTGTTGCTTTTTCTGGAATAATTCCGGTCTGGTATTTTCCAATTATGCCAACTGTGTAAACTTGCAGCCTTTCGTAGAGAATATTTGGTAGTATTTTGTAAGCAGTTGTTATCAGGGTTATACCTCTGGACTGCCTTTACACCATTCACAGAACATGGTCTCATTTTGCTAGATAAAATGTAAAATCTACGCAGTGCTTGTAGCAAAGTGTCGCCATCAGTCTTGTACAGCTCATTACAAATTTGATCAATTCCTGGGACTTTATTATTTTTAAGCTTTTTAATGGCTTGGACAACTTCTTCAGTGGTAGGTGGTTTTTCGTTTGGGTTAAATAGATTCCAATCATTTCGATCTGCTACAGTGTTATCCGCTTCTTCGATATAATGATTGTTAAATTTTGCGTCGAAAAATTCAACATATCAATTCTAGATTGAGGTCGTATAACTTTTCCTTCTCAATTCTTACAGCTTCCTTTTTCTTGGCTTTAGCTCTTTCCTCATTCTGTTTACATTTCTGTAGAACTTTCCAGTATCGTTTTGATTTCTTATTCATTCTTTACTTTTTATCTACTTTTCTTTAAATTGTCTTTTTTCTCTTCTATATAATCCTTTTTCTTCGCTTCTCAGTGTCCGGTATTCCTTCTTTGCTCTTTTTGTGCATCTAGCTTAATTTGTCTTAAGGTATGCTCTATTTTTGTTTTCTGTTGCTTCTTGGCACTCCTCGTCAAACCATTCGTTTTGTCTAACTGGTTTGGGTTTCCCCAATATTTCCGATGCCTTCTCAGTTATTACATTTCTACATTTTGTCCATAATTCCTCCACATTTTCCCCGCTTCCAAGCTCTCTATTTCCTCATCCAGTTGTCTCCTATACTCTCTTGCAACGGTTTCAATGCGCAGATTATTACCACTCATTATGTTTTATGTACTGAGGTGTGGCTATATCGGAAAATACTTAAGATCCCTTGGACTGACCGAGTCACAAATGAGAAGGTCCTTAGAAGAATGAATAAGAACCTAGAGGTACTGACCACCATTAAATCTCGAAAGTTACAATTCTTTTAACATATTATGCAAAATGAATCCAGATATGCTCTCCTTCAAGTCATCCTGCAAGAAAGAATATTTGGAAAGCGAGGTCCAGGAAGAAGAAGAACATTTTGGTTAAAAAATCTCATAATCTGGTTCAATAAAACATCTGTGCAGCATTTCTGCGCTGCTGCAGATTAGATAAAGATTGCCATGATGACCGCCAACATTCGTAACGGATAGGCACATCAAGAAGAAGATGTCTTGCTTCATATGTTTATCCTTCTTTAGGTTTGATATTCTTTTTCTGATTTTTGCCATTACCAGAGAGTGGTCACTATCTATGTTTGAACCACGGTAGCTTAATTACTATTTAACTGGGAATAAGCCACAATTAAAGATAAAAATACGTTTATTGACGTTTCAATTTCCACTTCGGAAACGATTTCCGAAGTGGAAATTGAAACGTCAATAAACGTATTTTTATCTTTAATTGTGGCTTATTCCCAGTTATAAATAGTAATTAATTTACAATGCCACAAGAAAATAGCTTCACGGTAGCTTCTGACATCCATGAGGTCGAAAGAATGCCTTGAATCTATTAGGATGTGATCTATCTGGTTAACGATTTCGTTTGTCAGGTGATTTCCATGTTTCTTTGTGTATTATTTTATGGGGAAATCTTGTTTTTTCTACTATCATTATTTTGGTGCTTGCAAAGTTTATAAGTCTCAATCCGTACGTTTAAAATGCTATAATACGTTTAAAAACTAAATACAATTTTCAAAGTCTTCATTGATTCTCTCTACAACTATATGTACATATTAAATTGTAGAGTGTTTTTTTATGTACCCAAATGGGTGTGATGGTATTATTTAAAAAAAAATCCACAAGGAAAACAATTCCTGTAGCTGGCTGTATACCACGTATCACAAAAAAGAGGTTAGTCTTCGTAAGTGGTTATATTTATTTAAAAACCCTTAAAAGGGCTATATCAAAAAAACAATCGTTTTCGGACTAAACAGTCCATCATCAGGTTTAAATTTTAAAATTGCTAGGTTAAAATGCCTGAGCCACCAAAATACATTGGTAAAAACCCTTTAAATTACATATAGTTGTAAAATATCATATATCATGTTGTTAAAAAACTGTGATGTTCAGTACTAAATTAAATATGACTTCAGGTTACATACATGGCTGAAGTAAGTTCCAGAGCCCGAGAGTAAACCTCTACACATGGAGAACAGCTGGAAACTGATTGAAAAATATACCTATGAACGGTATCGAAAACAAAGTGTCAATGTAACATGGAACTATATTAGTTGTATCTAATATTACTACAGCCAAAAGATTAAAAAAATTATTTTGATGATTTAAAAAAAAAATAATAGCAATTTAGGTGTTGGGATTTAAAAATTTGGATTTTAATAGATGTGAAATCAACGATGGTGTTAAAGTCATGTTTAAGAGGATGACCTGTGTATTAGGCAACCTATGTTACTTAGGTTGTAAGGGTTACCTGTAGGGTTTTTAAATAAATATACTCACTTACGAAGACTAACCTCTTTTTTTTATTATTTTTTTGTTTTATAGTATAGCCTATACTAGAAAAGTACTGTCAGCTTTTTAAAAACTTTGGAAACCACTGCAAGAAGACTAATAGGACGGTAGAGCTGTATATTTTGTTTTCTTTTCCTGGCTTTAGAATCATTATTATCTGTGCTT
Organism: Diabrotica balteata; assembly: GCA_918026665.1. Lineage (NCBI taxonomy): Eukaryota > Metazoa > Arthropoda > Insecta > Coleoptera > Chrysomelidae > Diabrotica > Diabrotica balteata. The sequence continues at coordinate 176,040,363 of OU898278.1, read as the reverse complement.
ATTTCCACTGTGATAGGTAATGACCTAAATTCAGTATGGGGGTAAATAACTGTATCAGAAATTGGAACCCTTTTTCTGGAAGTTGCTAAAGACTTTTTCCAGTATTAAGTTAGGATCTTTTTTGTATCGATGTTGTGTTATATAATATTGTTTACTACATTATTTGATCATCTTTTTTCAGGAAGTTCTAGTTGCTAAGGTTTTGTGAGTAATGAATTAATCTCTTCTTCGGTTTGTATTGAGTAAATTTCGTCATTTGGTGTAAAAACATTTTTTAAGGTGTATTTTTCGACCATTTTCCTATTTCTGTTCCTAGTGGTGAAATTGTATAGTTCTGCCTTCGTAAGGTCCTTGTAGCCATCGATAACAAGTAGTCAGTGGCTTGAGCTGCTGAGTTGCATCTAGTTTTTGTGAGTACTCCTAAAAAATCGCATTTTTCCTGCCCTTATCAGTTTTGTAGTTCCTTTTGTGCTTTTTTTTGGTTTTTCTCTGAGGTGACTCTGTTAAGTGCCATTGTTTTCTAAGCTTTCTTAAAAAGCACAGTCTAATACGGTTAAATGTAAAAGAAATACAAAAAAATGCACAGGAGAAATCTAAATAGATACACATAGCCATATAGCCAAATCCAGTGTTATCCAGCCTTAAAAAGAAGAAAAACATTGCAACATTGTAAATGTAAATTTTTTAAAAACTTCTAATTAAAATTTTTAATTAAAAATTTAAATAATTATCATTCCTTATCAAACTGCTACATTATATAGAAGTGTAAGCAACGCAATTTTTTCAATAGAATAAAACCAGTTACTTTACTTCCACTCTTTCCACATTCGCTTTTTTATCAAGCATATAGATACGAATTTTTGCATTACATTTAATAAATATATTAGTCCAGGCTGTGAGGCCGCTCGCGTTGGGAAAATGTTTCTGATTCGGTTTCTTTGCGGATTCCGGTTCAAAAATGTCCCCTTTAAACAAATCTAAAGGGTGCCGGGCGAAATTTTTGGGCAGAAATTGTTTAAACAATTTTTTTAAACAAATTCCAAAAATATTTTTTTTTAATCTGGAAAACGTTTTTTTAGTTGGGCCATTTTAAACAAAAAAAGTCTCTTGTCATTTTTCTCTAAAGTTGATAGTTTTCGAGTTATAAGCGATTTAAAGTCTGAAAATCGCGAAAATACGCATTTTTGAGACTTGAAAACACATATGTAAATTATTATTTTTGAGGTTACCAAGTGTCTAAATTGAAGTTTAAACATTCAACTTCAAGATTGTGAAGAGTAATCGGGGCTTATTTTAATTTAGACCGTTGTTTTTTAATTGGTGAATATGCGCGAACACTCGATTTTTCAGCCGCCGTGGCGCGGCGCGCTAGAGTGCGCTTCTATCGTACTTATGCATAGTTTACATATACACTTACGCAAAAAAAACCCGAACAAATCCTTGAAGTTTATTAACATAGTTTTTTCCATAATTTATTTATGTAGGTATCAATTATTGTCATTGGGCTAATTAAATAAATCAATCATCGCAATGTAATAACCGTATATAGTTTTTTTTTCTTCCAAATTTGAACAATATAATTATTATTTATTGAGTATATATTTATTTATATCAATTGTAAATAATATTTTTAAATTATTATTTAAATAATACAATGCAGTAAATATTAATATTAGTAAACTTAATCTTAAATTGCGCGGTGTTTAAAAACAATATACTATCGCAAAAATGCAAGTTTTTACCTGTTTAACAATCGCGCACTCATACTTGATTTGTTATTACTTAAACGATCATTAGGAAGACTATTGTTTAATGCCCATTAAAAGAGTATTGTATTATTAATTTGTTATTAAAAAAATTGTGAATGGATTTAAAATGTCTTTTTCCGTACCTCTTCTTAAATGAAAACTTACCGAAGAAAATTTAGTTTGTATTTTTTGTAATAACATCAACAATATTAAGTTAGTGCAAAAACCTAAAGTAGATTTTTACATCACAATACAAAATGCTGTTCTTCGACGAAAAGACAGTGTGACTGAAAAAATTAATTTAATCTAGCCAATATACCTTGTACCTCTGACGCACTTTACCAACACTTGTTAAGAGCTTTCGCTAAAACATATATTTAGCGAAATGCCATATATTCCCGCTATCAAACTCTCGATTTTACACAATATGGATATTATATGTCTGATAGTGGTGGGTTGGGAAACCGTGCAAATGCAAAAAGACTTGCAAAACTAATGCTTGCAACTGCAAGAAAAATCATGTCAACTGTGTACCATTATGTGGATGTAATTTAGATTTTTGTGAAAACATAGATACTTTTACTGAGTGATATTAGTGTGTTATTTAACAATCTTTTTTGTACAATTATTTTATGTAACTATTATTAGACTTTAGACGAAATTTATATTATAACTCAATTGATATAAATAAATATATACTCAATAAATAATAATTATTTGTAAGTATATGTAAACTATGCATAAGTACGATAGAGGCGCACGGTAGCGCGCGGCGCCGCGGCGGCTGAAAAATCGAGTGTATGCGCATACTTAACAATTAAAAAACAACGGTCTAAATTAAAATAAGCCCCGATCACTCTTCAGAATCTTGAAGTTGAATGTTTAAACTTCAATTTAGACACTTGGTAACCTCAAAAATAATAATTTACATATGTGTTTTCAAGCCTCAAAAATGCGTATTTTCGCGTTTTTCAGACTTTAAATCGCTTATAACTCGAAAACTATCAACTTTAGAGAAAAATGACAAAAGACTTTTTTTGTTTAAAATGGCCCAAAAAACCTAAAAAAACCAGATTTCCAGATTAAAAAAAAATATTTTTGAAATTTATTTAAAAAAAATTGTTTAAACAATTTCTGCCCAAAAATTTCGCCCGGCACCCTTCAGATTTGTTTAAAGGGGACATTTTTGAACCGGAATCCGCGAAGAAACCGAATCAGAAACATTTTCCCAACGGGAGCGGCCTCACAGCCTGGACTATATAAAATTTTTAGTTTTCTTTATTTTTAATCTATTTTTTATTAAAGAAACATTTGTGACATTACCACGGTCTTCACAAATGAAATAGTTGTTTGTTGTTTCTCACGTAAGAGCTCGAATATATGGAATATTTAAAAACTTTCATGACCTTTCAGCGAGTTTTTCAATTTGATTTTTGTGTTTATTGGACTGGTCTGTTATCGTGTTGGTTATCCTGTTGGATTATTATTCATTCATCAAAACGGGCACGGTTTGTTTGGCGAATAATGGAATTACCTCTACCACCGTCTAGAATTACATCGGAATTATTTTGTAATTACTTCGTAATATTCAAATCTAGCGGTCTGTGTCCTCTATCGAATATTAAATAAAAGGGAAAGTATGTGAAAAGGGAAGTTGGGGTGTGGATTTGTTTGTGAGGCAGAATGGGTTTGTTGGATTTTCTCTGTGTTACGCAAAACCAACTTTGATTATATTATATATAATACAGTAGAATATTTAAAGCATGAAAACCAAGTTGTTAATATAGGCAAGATTGTAATTTTTGATAAAGAGAGAAGTAATATTGAAAAGTCGTAAGTGTAAAGGGTATTATCAAGATAGTACAGTATACATCCTTATACTTCAAAAAACAAAATTATTTGAAACCGATCATCATCATCATCATCCAGCCTCAAGAGTCTTGAACAGCACTGCTGAACATAGGCCTCTTCCTCATGTTTCTAACCCCATCTATCTAGCGCCGCTCTTATCCAATTTTTATTGATTCTTCTTAAATCGTCAGTCCATCTTGTGGTTGGCGACCGACGCTTCTCTTGTCTTCCCTTGGCCTCCATTCCAATAACCTCTTTGTCCATCGCCCATCTGTCATTCTGGCTATGTGTCCTGCCCATCTCCATTTTAGTCTGGCTATCTTCTCGATGATGTCAGTTCCTCCAGTTCTTCTCCTGATGTCTTCGTTGGTTATTCTGTCTCGCAGAGTTATTCCTAACATGGACCGCTCCATTCTTCTCTGCGTGACTCTCAGTTTGGTAGCTGCTGCTTTTGTTAAGGTAAGTGTTTCTGCTCCGTACGTCAAGACTGGGAGGACGCACTGATCAAATACCTTTCTCTTTAGGCATGTGGGCAGCTCATTTTTAAATGTTTCTCTCAGTTTTCCAAATGCTGCCCACCCAAGGCCGACTCTTCTCTTCAGTTCATGAGTCTGGTTATCTCTGCCAATCATAATTTTATGTCCCAGATCCCAGGTATTTATATCTATCTACGAGTTCTATTTCTTTCCCACCAATACTGATGTTCTGGTTTTGCACCAAATTGGTCATGATTTTTGTGTTTTGATTTTGTTTTCGAGATATTTATATTTAAACCTACATTTTCTGTAGCCACCTGTACCATCTCTCTTGCCATACCTAGATCTTCAGCTATTATAAGTATATCATCGGCGAAACGTAAGTTGTTTAGGTATTCTCCATCTATTTTTATTCCCTTTGTCATCCAATCCAAATTCTTAAAAGCATGTTCTAGCACCGTATTAAAAAGTTTAGGTGACATTGGGTCTCCTTGACTAACCCCCGTTCTATTTTTATGCGATTACTGTTAGTATGTAATTTGACAATGGTTGTTGCCTGCAAGTATATTTCGTATAATAATTTAGTATATCTATAATCTAGCCTGCATTCTTTAAGCGCCTGTAATATTTTGCTTAGCTCAACTGTGTCAAAGGCTTTGTGAAAATCGATAAATATTAGAACTAGAGGTTTATTGTATTCCACTGCTTTCTCTATTAGGGTTTTTATGCTTTGTAGATGGTCATTTGTTCCGTAACTTTTTCGGAATCCTGCCTGTTCCCTTGGTTGATAAGTCTCTAATTTTCTTTCCACTCTCTTAACAAGTATTCGCGTAATCAGCTTATATATATATATATATATATATATATATATATATATATATATATATATATATATATATATATATATATATATGGCTGAGGAGGCTAATCGGTCTGTAATTCTCTAAATTTGCACTCACAAATTGAACAAATTTGAAACCGATATATGAAAGAAAAGTAAGTCTTGTTCTGATAGTCTTATACTGATAGTCTAGGAGCCAGGGCTGTTTTATGGTCGATGAAAGACCCAGGAGCTTCAGAATGTATTATTATGTGTTTTGACGGCATGACTACATTTTTGTCTGATTAACACAAACAAAGCATTTAACAGAGTGACTCAAAAATGTAATACATCTTCTGTAGAATAGAGAAGTTCCTCAGAATATGATCTTTGTTGATGTTGATCTTTTATCAACGTCTGTTTGCCTTGCAATTTTTAGAAGGCTCAGATTATAAGCAGAAATCTGAATTGTGTTTCGAAACTATTTTACGGATTTTGTAATTAGATGTCGCTATCGCGTCCGTATTGAAGTCATTTTATTGTTGCTTCTTAAAAGACAGAAAATATTGATTTTTCACTTTGAGAACACCTATGAATAACTGTTCTGATGAGACCTATTAGGTCGAAATACGTATCAACAGATACATAGGAGTTGTTTGCGTGAAATCAAATATTTGCTGTCTTTTTCAATTCCTCAGAATATTTTAAAAACGATCGATAATATCTACCAACAACAACAAAATGAAAGTCAAAATAGATGGAAAACTTACACAACCTATTAAAATAGGCAGCGGAATAAGACAAGGAGATTTATTGAACCCTATGCTCTTCAATTGAATCATGGATTAAATTATCAAAACCGTTAACAAAGGAAGAGGATACAGAAAGAAAAACAAAGAAATTAAAATACTCTGTTGCCAAAAATGAAGATAGTTTGCAAAGACATAGGCCTCAGAAACAAGGAGTTCCCTGTAGTTTTCGATGAGTTCCTGAATGCGACCGAAAATGTTTTACATTATATTAATAATACATTAGATGTTCGTTTTTAATACTTCATGTAACGTTTTATATTGATTTTTTTAATTATGTGTTCTTATTGTATGCCATACGATAAATAAAAAAAAAATAAATATGCTGAACGGCCACGTAAATTGCTAGACATATCAGTACTGGGCAAGTTAAAATCCACATTCGATAACAGTGTATAGGACACAATATCCCGAGAAGGTGAATGTTTGGGCCGGCATTATAAACAATCAAATTGTAGAGCCATATTTTTTTGATGAAAACATAACTGCTTCTCGTTATCTACAGTTTCTTAAGGATTATCTATTGCCACAGATGAATCAGCTAACTCCAAATAAAAACGATTTGTGGTACCAACATGATGGAGCTCCCCCACACTACGTCGTCGAGGTACGAAATTACCTTAATAACGGTTTCCCAGGTAGGTGGATTGGTAGAAGGGAGCCCATTGAATAACCATCATGGTCTCCAGATTTGACTCCGTTAGACTTTTTGGGAAATATTTCAAGAGCAGAGTGTATGAAAATTGACCAAATAATGTAGAAGAGTTGAAGGAGCGCATCAAAACAGAAATTGCACAAATAACACCTGAAGTCATCGAAAACGTTGGAAAAGAATTTATTGCCCATCTTTCACATTCACATTTCACATTTAATTTAATTGTATTTAAGTAAAGATCTATTGTAAGTTTTTTAGTAATTGTATTAATAAACCAACAGTTTTGGTTAACCCTGTAGAAGTAGAAGTATATTTCGAACTTCCTGTACATTAATATTAAGTTCTCATTTGTGGTAATTTCTGGTGTTTTCGGTTCTAGCGTCATTTTTTCTTGCTCTGTATAGAGCTTTTTTAGGTAGTTAATCCACCTATCCTTTTCTATGTGTTTTAGTTCCTAGCTCCGTTCTTTGACCTATTATAAAACGCCATATTTTCTTTTGTGGACCGTAGAAATCATATTCCATTTCTTTCGAAAAGCGTTCCCAGTGATATTTTTTTTATTTTTCTTAAGTAAATTCTTCTTAAGTAAATTCTTAAGTAAATGTGTTTTGTTTCTAATTGTCTTGTAATTATGGTATGCCTCTTGTGTTTTGGTTGACATATATTTTGGGTAAGCTTTTTTCTTTTCAGGTAAGCTTCAGGTACGCTTTTTTTTCAGGAAATATGTAAACATTTTTCCTTCAATTCTATACAAAACTATGGAGTTCTTCGCCTTGGGAACGATTTATTTTTATTTAGGTTTCTTTCACCAACAACTTTCTTGGCTGAGGGTACGATATTAGACTTTTTTTGCCCAGCTTTCTTCTACTACTGTCATTACTGTCTTCTACTACTGTACTATTGAAGCATGTTCATAATTTCTTGAAATTATTCCCTTTAGTAAATTATTTTCACGCCGCCCATGCCTGCATATCTTCCTCAAATAACCGACACTACCGAGCGATTCGTTACGCCTTTTTTTAACAAAGAAATAACTTCGCCAAATGTTCCTTTTTCTTTTTATCTTGTTTTGGTACATAAAAATCTTTCCTAATAACAAAGGAAAAAGGCCCTATTGTGAAATCTCCGAGCTACCTTCTCAGAAAAACAGAAGAGTTGTTTTTCGTAAAAAGTTCACTTTCCATTAGTAAAAGCTATGAAAATGAACCCCACTAGCCCGGCTATTTAATGCCAATTTGGCGTGGCATCCTTCAGCCAATATTCCCTCCCTATTTTCAACCTTCGCTTGTCTAAGCCCTTCTAAGTTCAAAATCCGATGTTCATTTCCAAGTTGGTTCCTGTGGCAAGCGGTCTTATCTTGGACAATCGGCGGTAAGTGGATTTTCAATTCACCCTTATTTATCTTTACACAGTGTGTCATATTAATTATTTTCTCTTTTGTCAAACAGGCGTCTTCCAATTGAAGTAACTTCTGTTTGCCGTTCAGATTTTACACCGTTCATAGTTTACACCGTTCATACATGTACACTATTTACACATTCACCGCTACGTTGGTTCACCTCGATCATCAGTCATCTTCATTTTATCTCAACTACCTGTACTACTCCGGTCTGGCTGCCTCTTTTCGTCGGCATAAGACAATCTAAGGGATTACGTTAGGAAGAACGCAATTCGTTGTGGGCGTGTCATCCCAACTACCTGTTGTACGGACCGAAGTCAAGTGCCTTATTGAGGGCGTAATACCATTATCTGAATACACCTGTTTTGTGAGTATAAATTTTATTGACTAAACTGTGATAACGAAATCTTTAGAAGTTGATTTATGACTCCAGTTCAGTGTACCTTCTTATTTATGGAGGTTTAGTTTGACTGAGTATAAAAATACAGGATAATATATACGTATAAATAACGTACAATTTATTTTATATGTAGATTATATTTCTGATAAATTTTATTCTTAGATTTGAAGTGATCACGATCAAAAACCTAGTAACTTTATGTTTAGGTATCCTCAAGGTGATAAATTCACTTGCTGGCCAAATATTGACGTAGATATAATTATAATGTTCCTTACCTTTTTCTAATTCTTGGAGATACTAAATTATTTATAACTATTTTTCAAAGAGATATTTTTTGTTTGTAATTAATAATAAGTTGCGCAATAAACATGCCATTTAACTGTTCAATAAATATTGGTATAGTACATTTACCTTAACAAATATACCTAAATATAATTTTGTTAAAGAACTATTTGCTTTTATTTCTTTTATATTTTTTTATATAATTTGAATTTATATTTTTGTGTTTCTCTTCCAGGCATTTTTTATTGAATTATTTGTTTGATCGTAAATTTTGAGTATATGTGTCGAAATATTAGGAGTGTACCGCATAATACCGATACCTTTTCTCTCACGGTTTACTTTATTCTCGCGTGAGTTCTCTAGCTGTACCTTACCTTTCTCGTCATCCTTTTCTATGTGCCTTAAGGTTTGCCTGTTCCTGTAAAAATAGAGTGGCACCCAAATAACTTTTCTTCTCTTATCTCTTATCTTCTGTTCTAACTTCTTGTCTTTGTGTTGTGAGTACTTCTTTAATTGATCCGTGATATTTGAGCTGTAACAAGAACCCTGACCAAGATACCTCTACCAGACTGAAGCCCGAGCCTAGTACCGTTCTTTGTGTAACCCCCAATCAATCATTAAGAGGGTACACTATCACTTTCTGTGATATATGCGTTTCTATTTATCTATTTTCGGTTATTCTTTTTTTATTTTGGAATATTCTTCTTTCGACTTTTATCTTTGTGGTGTATTCTGGTGTTTTGTTATCACATATATGTATTTTCATTCGGATTTTGCACATTACCAATTTATGATCGCTTTCTATTTCTGCTGATGTTAGTGGTCTTACATTCAAGATTTGAGGGCTGTAACTCTCTATTCGATAGAATTTAGTCTATCATAGATCTTTATCCTCTGTTGTTTTCAAAAGTGTATTTGTATTGTTCTTTGTGAGGTAAAATGTATTATTAATACATATCTCGTTTATCTTGCAGAGGTCCGACGAAAAGTTTCCGTTTTTATTTCTGATTGAGAAAATTGTGGTCATACTGTATATTATAAAATACTGCCAGCTGCGCCGTATTTTCTTTTCTCTATTAAATTATTTCCAAACATTTGTATTCAGCTTTCGGGGTGTTTTTCACTTTGAAAAGATTCATTTACCAAGTTCCTCGAAAGAAACTGTAATCAGTCAGTATATGTTCTTGTTTGTTTGTTTAGTGTATGAAAGAATTCCATATCGGACTCGGCATTCATAACACATCAGTCAGTTTTTAGATTTTTCTTTATCAAAAGTCAGACCACGTTTTGCGTTATTTCCTTTTTTTTATATTTCAGCGAGGTTTTATTAGATTTGCCGAATAAGAATCTCCGAACAGCTTTTTGGGTCAGTAGCCAAAGGCGGAAAATCGACTTAAAACGAGTTAATTAAAGTAGGCCTGTTACGGCATTTTTCGATGTATTCCGAACGACATTTTAAAGACTTTATTAAAGCTGCGAGTCTGCTGGGAAAGAGAAACAGGGAGAAGGACCGTTTTGCATAATTATCTCAATATTCGATTATTTATAATTAGGGGTTTACGGAATTGTTTGTACCTGATTATAAAAACAGGGAGATTCCATTCAAAGTATGTATACATAATGAGGTTAGGAATTAACGAGACAATTTATTAACGCTCGAAAAATTTTGAATAAAAAATGATGGGAAGGAAAAGGTAATGAAAAATTTTATACCATGAAATTTCATATATTTCGCCAATAAAATAACAAATATTTTAAATGAGAGATAAAAAACTCACATAGAGGACCAGACTATGAAATAGTATCTCCACCTAGAGATATATTGGTAATCTCAAAAGCATCAACAAGATTAGATGGATCAAAATCACGGTACCGCAGTCTATCTGCAACAAAATCGATTTCATGTTAAAATGTTATACAGGTTTTTAACTAATCCTTCAAAACATACTGCTGTCTTTGCTTTGTTTTTTTAAACGATCAAAAAATAAAAATATATATCTGTACCCCGGAGATAAAGGTTACTATGTCCATTTTTATCAAAATTGGGATTATTGCACTTTTGAATATAACTTTTCTGGCTCTACATAGAGGTAAACCATACTATGTCCAGAGACAATTTTACGGCAAGTTACAGACTTTTTAATAAACGCCAAGTCCACTTCCAGTCAGAGGTAAACAACACTTAGACTTGGTATTGTTTACATCTACTAAATGTGTGCATGTTGTTTAATAATTGTAAAATGGATCCAAACTCTCAAGGGAAAAAAATACTATAATAACTGTCGTGTAATATTCCTAATGAAACAACACCTACAGTTACCTAGCTACAGCTACAGCTACCTCAAATATTTGGTATGGTATATTCTTTTGTACAGATCTCAGAATTTCAAACAATACCTACATTTTCTGTATAGTTTATTTCACGAAAAATGGTTGAGTGCTTAATGATTGCAATAAAACCCGACCGCAAGTATCCTAGCTTAGTCAACATTAGTTGAGCAAGTAAGTATTCAGGTAAAATTGAAGCTACTGTGGAGTGTCGTTATCTTGTTTGTATCATAATTTCCTGGTAATATAAAAACGATTAAAAAATCGTATAAAATTATAAATCGTTTAGAATACATTTTATTTCATAAAAACATTTTAACAGTGTGTTTCACTATCAATAGCTGATCTTTTACTGACCACAATAAATTTGTTGATCGTTAAGTATTTCCTGGAATAATTATATAGGTTCCCTCTATTCTGTATAATTTGTAAAATTATATAAAACCAATGAGATATTTATACCTATGAAACAGCATTATGTGGCGTCCGTAGAAAAACATTGATGGTGCTTCTTTCAGTGTCCCAGCAAAGAAAAAGCATTTATCTGCTGACACTAGAGAAATCGTAAAAACAATATATAGTTCTTTACTTACAATAGGACTTACTGCTAATACTGCTGCCAGTGAAATATCTGATTTAACGAAAATACCTCTAACCACAGTGAAACGAATTACATCAAATCCCATTAAGTCAAGAAGGAAGCGTAAGGATGCCGGTTCTACCAAATGTTTTGACGAAAGTGATAAGGACTTAATAAGACGAAAAATTTACACAATGTACGAAAAGCAACGGATACCTACATTAGATGCTTTAAAACAATGGCTTACTAATGATGATACACAAATAAACTGTAGCTGCATTAGTCTTTGGAGTATTTTGTCTAAAATGGGCTTCAGATATCGTACAATTGATAAAAGGCAAGTGCTTATGGAGTCCCATCGTTTACAAAAGTGGCGTACTGAATATATAACTTTCATAAGAAAGTACCGTAAAGAAGATCGACCAATAAGTTATCTGGACGAGACATGGTTTGACACTCATGAAACACCATTCAAAGGATGATCCGATTCTTCCAACAGGTGTCAAACAAAATCTCCATCAAACAAAGGGAAAAGAATAACAATTTTATATGCAGGATCAGAAAACGGTTGGATCCCAAATGCTTTATGGCTTTCTGCAAAGAACATTAAAGACTCCTGCGTGGACTATCATGAGGATACAACGGCAGAGCTTTTTGAACAATGGTTAAATAATTGTCTTATACCTAACCTTCCTCTATAAAATAGTGTGATAGTAATGGACAATGCAAGTTACCACAGTTGTCAATTACATAAGTCGCCAAGTGCAAATAACACAAAAATTGAAATTCAAAACTACCTATTAGAAACCGATATATATTTTAAAAAAAGTTATTTAAGAAATGAACTGTTAGAAGTGTTAAAATCATTTTCTATTAAAAAAGTATATAATTGATGGATTCGACCGTTACTTGATGGAAATTCATTTTATGTAACAATAAAACACTGAAAACTTAGTTTTCAAACTTCCACAAAATTTATTTTAACTATTATCACTACAGCTGTTTCGGCTGATTGCCTTTGTCAAGTGATCTATTTTTGGCATGCGTTTACAATTTATAGTCTCTAATGAAATAGGTTGAGGAGGGGAGAACTGTTTGTCTCAAGTTGGTCATTCAGAATTACATCTGTAATAGATTTAGCAATTATACTTTTTTCAATTTTGTTAGAGATGTGTGTAGTGAAACTATGAATTCCTGTTACAAAGAGAATAAAACAGCAATTTCAATTAAAAATAAATCAATAGAAAACAACATTGTGTTTACAAAAGCAGACAAAGGCAACACTACTATTGCTATAGATAAAATAGAATATAATAACAAAACAATAGAATTCTTAAATAATCAAAATATTGAAACTTTACACAAAGATCCGACAGAAAAATATCAAAAACAAATTAAGCTAGCGTTAGAAAATTCAAAATTAATAGTAAATCCAATAGAACAGAAATACCTTAATATCATGAACCCACAACCTCCTAAATTATACTCTTTGATTAAACTACACAAACCGGATCACCCAATAAGACCTGTAGTTTCTTTTTATACAGCTCCATCATATAAACTTTCAAAAAAACTGTTAGATATTATTTTAGAACACACTAAATTTTCACCTAAATTTACCATAAAAAACACAATAGAATTAGTTAATAAAATACAACATTTTCAATTACCTAACAACTCCAGATTAATTTCATTTGACGTAAAAAATCTTTTTCCTAGTATCCCTCCTACAGAAACTTTTATTCTAGTAAAAAACCTTTTAGACCAAAATAGTACAAATCCAATAATTACATCTGAAATTTTACATCTTCTTGAAGTTTGCATAAACCAGGACTACTTTGAATTTAATGATCAAATATATACAAATAACAGTGCAGGACTTATAATGGGCAATCCTCTAAGCCCATTACTATCAGATATTTTTATGGACCATCTAGAGACAAAGATTTCAAAACATCCCGTATTCAAACAATTTCTATATTGGTGGAGATACGTAAACGACGTACTGGTATGTTTCACAGGAACTAACAGGCAACTCGACCAATTTTTATCGTATATTAATTCACTTCATAGTCATATTGAGTTTACAATAGAAACAGAACAAAATCAATCCATAAATTTTTTAGATATAAAAATCATCAGACTTAAAAACAAACATGACTTCTCCATATTTCATAAACCTACACATACTGACACGACTATACACAATTCATCATCCCATCCAACACAACATAAACTGGCAGCTTATCATAGTATGCAGTATATTACACAGATTAACAGAAATTCCGATGTCAAAATACAACTTTGAGACAGAATTAAATATAATTAAGCAAATAGCAGTAAACAACGGATACAACGAACAAACAATTAATAAAATGTTAAATCAAAAACTACACAAGAAAGCCCTGAAATTAGTATTTCCACCACCAGAGAAAAAACCCAGTACTTTCTGCTCGATTACATATACAGGCAAAATAACAACAAAAATAGCCAAACACATAAAAAAGAAAGGAATAACACCAGCTTTCCGAACAAATAACAACCTAGGCAAATATATTAAAAATAACAAGAGCCAAAATAAAAAACACTTAAATAGTGGTGTGTACAAACTTCAATGTGGCGACTGCCCAAAAACTTACATCGGTCAAACTGGTAGAAACTTCAATAAACGAATAGCAGAACATAAAAGGGCTTTCAATAATAGAAAAACAGATTCGACATACGCACTTCACCTTTTAGATCATAATCATTCTTTTAATGACAAATTTAAAATACTTCACATTCAAAATAAAGGCCTTAAGCTATCTTTGTTAGAATCTATGGAAATCAACAAATTAAAAAACACAGATATAATTCTGAATGACCAACTTGAGACAAACAGTTCTCCCCTCCTCAACCTATTTCATTAGAGACTATAAATTGTAAACGCATGCCAAAAATAGATCACTTGACAAAGGCAATCAGCCGAAACAGCTGTAGTGATAATAGTTAAAATAAATTTTGTGGAAGTTTGAAAACAAAGTTTTCAGTGTTTTATTGTTACAAAAAAAGTATATGTTTGTGATGCATTGGCCGAGGACATGGGACATACAGTGTTATGGCTTCCGCCCTACTAATGTTTATTTAATCCCATAGAGCATATGTGGCACCAACTAAAGTCAAATGTTAAGTCACAAAATGTTTCTCCGACTTTAAGTGGTAGTGTAGTCGAATTAATAAGGAAATGTGTTGATAATATCTCCCCAGAAAGTTGGAAAAATTCAGTACGCCATGTAATGAACGTAGAAAATTCATATGTTACTTTGAATCACATAATTTAACCAATTGTTATTAATCTTGAAGAGGATAGCGACAGCGAAACAGGATTAGGTATTTAGGAATTTATAAATATATTTTGGTTATTTTGGGTATTTTTTTTGTAAATATTAACTTGTATATGTTTTTCTATATTTTTTTTAATTCATCTATTTTTTGTACATTATGTTCTCGTTTGTATGTATATACTGTAAATAGAACTATTATTACTGTACATATTTAACGATATCCGATTAGGAAGAGCAAAAACTTTTAAACACGCCAGTTTTTTGCTGACAGTCGTAAGCCTGTAAAAAGTGTGAAGGAAAGTACCTTTCTGAATATAGATCCATATACTACAATTCATCATCATCATTCAGCCCATACTCGTCCACTGGTGAACATAGGCCTCCCGTAGTTCACACCACAAATTTCTGTCCTGAGCCGCCTGCATCCAATTTTGATGTGTCCGTTTCAGGTCATCCGTCCATCTTGTTGGTGGTCGTCCTCTATTTCTAAAGGCATCTTGTCTGGGTCTCCATTCAAGAATGCGTTTTGTCTATCTGCCGTCCTTCGTTCTCGCGACGTGCCCTGCCCAGTTCCATTTTAAGGTTGATATTCTTTTGATTGCGTCGGTTACTCCCGATCTATGGCGCAATTCTGTGTTGGGTATTCGGTCTCTCAGGGTTAATCCCAACATGGACCGTTCCATTGCCCTCTGTGTTGTTCGAATTTTGTTTGCGGACGTCTTAGTAAGTGTTAGCGTCTCCGCACCATAGGTTAGAATCGGCAGCACACATTGATCGAAGACTTTTCTCTTCAAGCAGATGGGAAGGGCTGATTGGAAAACATCTCTTAGCTTTCCATAAGCTGCCCATGTCAACCCTATTCTACGTATTAGTTCATTGGTCTGGTTATCTCTACTTAAGCGAATTTCGTGTCCCAGATATTTGTATGCTGATGTTTGTTCTATACTTGTTCCAGCTATGTTGATGTTCTCACTCAGAACAAGGTTTGTCATCACTTGTGTTTTTGAGTTATTGATCTTTAAACCCACTTGTGTAGAGGCATGGTAGAGTCTTTCGCACATTTCGATGGCATGATCTATGCGGTCTGTTATCAGGACTATATCGTCCGCGAACCTGAGGTGACTAAGCTGCTCTCCATTTATGTTTATGCCCTTTTCGTCTAGGTTTGCACGCTTACACATGTATTCCAATAATGTTGTAAACAGTTTTGGTGAAATGGTGTCGCCCTGGCGAACTCCACGATGAATGTTGAACTTGTGTGTATCTTCATGGAGTCTGACGCATGCCGTGGCATTATCATAGATATTTTTGATGACAGTGGTGTAGCGGTGATCTATTCGGCACTCTTTTAAAGCTTCTAGCATTTTCTGGTGGTTTACTGTGTCTATACTACAATTATTCACGTAGAAAAAAACTACTTTCTTCATGTTAAAAATTGCTCAATTATCAAGAATATTTACTTGAACAACCTGAAAATACCATATGAAATACCTTAATAAATTTTTATAATCGTGTATTACACAGCTACCAATGAAATATATTAAACAACAAACTTTCTGAAGTGCGACCCTGTGTACTTCGGTAGTTTATTGAGACTCTTGTATACATAATAGGATCAACTCAGGCAACCATTAAGCACTCAACCATTTTTCGTGAAACAAACTTTAACTACCGTTAAAATATAAGTATCAGAGGAAATCAGGACCCTCCCAGCTGACGATAATTTGTTTAAATAATTTAAAATAATCATTTATATTGCAAGATTTTCCAAATTTTACTTTTCTGTGATTGTTTCATAGAAAAGTCTATTAAATGATGAGTAACTTAAATATTTATGAATTATAGTTATAAATAATACTTCGTAAACATACAAAAATTAATTTTTTATTTTAAAATCGAATCTATTTCTAAATAATATTAAGCTAATTGAAAAATAATAAGCATAATTTAAGAAAAATTAACACGTAGGTATATACTTGATGTTTAAAGAAAAAATAAATTTCTTTAGTCTACATTCCTGTTATGAAATATAAATTAAACAAAATATAAATGACTGGACCTTCCATTCAACCGTTTAGAAGAAACTCTCCTTTCTTCAGCGTTGTTTTTGTGCAAATATTATAATCTGCAGCCGTCATTCCTCAATTAGTAAAGTTTAAGAAGTATAATTAAAAATTCTAATCAACTTGGAAATATTCTCATCACGTAGAAAGTAGGCCCTTTACTTCCCTTTCCTTTTCCCTTCCTCGAAAAACAGCTGTTTATATAGCTTTTTTAAACTTTATTTTACTTCCGGAATGAGTGCTTTTAAGTTGTATAATATACCATAAAGGCTATTTAAAATACGAGTATTATATTTACTTTACAAAAATTTTAATATTATAAAGATTTACGAACACAGAATTAGCAGCAGCAATTATATATTGCTTGGCAGACATCCAAAGCAGAAAAAAGTAATATGGAAAATATAATGACGAAACTTCGAGGAAATAGTAATAAAGTTTATGAAATAAAGATTAAAAAGATTATTTAAAAATCCTTAATAAAAGGTATATAAATAAAACACCCTATCACATTCCATCATCAGTGTATTCTACAAGTATATAACCACTTTGATTAAAGAAAACATGAAATTTAAAATTTTGACCAAGGTTAATACAAAATGTGTTTAATATTTACAAAACAAGAATGCTGGAATATTTAGGCCACATTACCTGAGGTGCGAAATATGAGATATTAATGCTCATAATGCAAGGTAATGTATATATCTATTATATTCAAAATTATTTAAAAATTATTTTACGCTCTACATTCTTGTCGGCAACAACGACAAGGTTGTTGCCGACAAGATTTTTTTTTATTTAAACATGCAAAACCCACATCAACACCAAGGGTTATTAGTGGGGGGACATACACAGTAGTACAGTTTGATAAATTAAAGTTTATTATAAATGTTTATGTCTTTTAGAAACTGCAATAAATCCGAGATATTTGTCGTAAGCGCACTTCTCAGGTTTCCACTAATTCCTTGGCATGTTCTCTGAGGTTGGAACTGCGGACAGTCGACTATCAGATGCTTCACGGTGAGTTGAGTAGAGCAGTAGGTACAAATTGGAGCTTCTTCTCTTTTTCTCTTCTTTTTTCTTGTTGTGGTAGGCTGGTGTCTACTCGAGGCTTTATTGTTTTCAACTTAGAGTCTGTTCTCATCCCAGGTTGCCTGCCATAAATATATTATATGATTCATGGACTGTCGTTTATGGTCGGTGTGGGGATATTAAGTAATTTCTGGAACATTTTCATTTTTGATTGATCATTGGATTTTAATGCCAATTGATCAACTTCCTCGTTGCCTTTAATGCCAATGTGTGAAGGTATCCAGATAAATGTAACCTTTTTATTTATATGGTGTAGTGCATAAAGTTCATTTCTTATATTTTGTACAATAGAATGGCTAGGGTGAAGTTGAATAATTCCATAAATTGCGCTGAGTGAATCTGTGATGATTAAAATATTATTTTCAGTCGTTGAAGAGGAGTTTTTGATAGCTTCTAATATCGCTGTGGTTTCCCCGGTGTAAATGCTGCAGTGCTGTGGAATTCTAATGGCATATTAATTAAGTAATTTTTATTTGTGAAGGCTGCAGCATGGCCATTTTCAGTTTTTGATGAATCTGTGTATATTATGTGGTGATTTGGATACTTCTCCATAATTTCTTTGAATGCATTAATGATAAGGTTAGGATTTGTGGTATTTTTTGGGTTCTGTGTTTAAAGTTAAATCGGTGATAGGTAAGGGGGTAAGCCATGAAGGGAAGTCTAATTTTGTGGTTATGGAGAATTTGAATTCATTGCAATTGAATCCTTTTTGATTATTTCCCTAAAGGGTTTGTCTTTATATTGTTTGTTTCTATACAAATTGGATGAGCGTGCGTTAATAATCTCAGAATATAATGGGTGCTTTTTATTGGAAGATATTCTTGCTGCATAATTTAAATTAAGTAGATGTGGTCTTAGGTGTAGAGGGGATTCTCTTGATATTACTTGTAAGCTGCTTACAGGACTAGTTTTGAAGGCACCGACGGCTAATCTTAGAGCTGTTGTTTAAATTGTGTTAAGGTTTTTTAGGAATGTTTTATTTGCTGTATCGTAGCATATTGCACCGTAGTCTAGTTTACTGCAAATAATTGATTTGTAGAGCTTAAGCCGAATACTAGAATCAGCTCCTCATATATTATTGGATAGAATTTTTAGCAAGTTTATTCTATTTTGACAAGTTTCGACAAGATTTGATTATTAAAATTGTGTTCGATATATGCCTTTAATTTTTAAAGTTTAAAAATAGTTTTGTTAAAACATTACGTTTTAACATCGCAACCCTACCACACTCTAGCTGTCATTCTAAGGAAAATATTACCTTTGTTGCGTCTATCCAGCATATATTGTACGTGTTGTTCCTACATTCATTTTTTATCCAAGATAATGCCCAGATATTTGACATGCTTTTAACAAAATGCCTAGCAATAATACTTCTATAACTAACAACACATAAAACTGTATTGACAATGTCAATCAATATCTGTCACGTCATTCGGTCTGATAATTACGTTAAATAACGACCAACAGACAAGCCTTATAAAAAAGTAATGTCATATCACTATACTTTGAATAAGTACGTATGTAAACATAGATTAAATAAAAATTAACTGTAAGCAGAAACTTCAAAGAAAAATGTAAAAAACTAAGCAACCCAGTTCTGCTTATGTCGTAATATTCCCGTTTGTGTTGACTAAAACATACATATTTTAAGTTTCATGCGGATAAAGTTTTTATCCAAACATTGTTGTATTGTACGAAGCGACGAAATAGCTAAAACAACTTTATTTCTCACCCGGAAGTTCTTGAAGTTAGAAAACGCTTTTAATTTGTTGGGGAATATACTTTAAGTTTGCAACACATTACCAAGTTTTGTGTACACATATCAGAACGCGTAATGTTCTCATTTTCGCAAATCTTATTAACGTTCAACTTCAAATTTAAGATAAATAATTCATTCTGTGCCGAGTTTGCGTTCTGATGTGAGTTTAAAATTCCTATAGTATGTATTTGGGAAAACTCGAAATGTCTAAATTAAAAAAGTTATTTAAAGGGAAATGTTTTAAATGAAATCGTAGGCTTCCACGGCCAGAGTCAGAATTATAGTTTATTCGTCTTCCGGGTTTGGACCGTGTCATTTGTGAGTGACCCAAAAGTGGGTTCATCTCGACGTTTCGCTACAATTATATGTAGCTTCTTCAGGAGAACAAAGAAAAGGAAAAAAGAAAACAAAAAAACAGGAAGATGGGTAGTTAGCAACGGTAACTCAGTTACTCAACGCAACCAGAGGCGAATACTAACTACCAAGATGGGCATTTGGTCACAGTAACTCAACTACTCAACGCAGCCAGAGGTGAAAACCAAATGCCAGGACAGGGATTCACGTCCAACAGCTCAGAACACTAACGCGTCGAGAGGCGGGGAGTGAATCCCAATTCACTCCCCGCCTCTCGACGCGTTAGTGTTCTGAGCTGTTGGACGTGAATCCCTGTCCTGGCATTTGGTTTTCACCTCTGGCTGCGTTGAGTAGTTGAGTTACTGTGACCAAATGCCCATCTTGGTAGTTAGTATTCGCCTCTGGTTGCGTTGAGTAACTGAGTTACCGTTGCTAACTACCCATCTTCCTGTTTTTTTCTTTTCTTTTTTCCTTTTCTTTGTTCTCCTGAAGAAGCTACATATAATTGTAGCGAAACGTCGAGATGAACCCACTTTTGGGTCACTCACAAATGACACGGTCCAAACCCGGAAGGAAATGTTTTAGTACATATTTAATGCTTTAATCATTAATATCATCATTAAAGTATTGCAATCCCTTCATAAATGATTTTCTAAGGTAAACTAGATCAGGAAACACCAAATGGCGGACCGTGGTCTGCATCTGGACCGTGAGCTTGTTTTTTGCCGATGGCCATTGAATTCAAAATATTATGTTTACGTTTTTATTCTTTTTATTGTGTTCTAGTTAATACTTTCAAGTGTTGTTTTCTATATAGTTCTAGCGGTGTTTATTGCTAATTTATATTGGAATCAAACTGCCAAGGTAAGAGTTGACAGCCAGTACACCGAAAATATCAAAATACAGAGAGGAGTCCGCCAGGGTTGCGTGCTGTCCCCACTACTTTTCAATGTCTACAGTGAAGCGGTATTTCTAGAAGCGCTCTCAGACTCAATAGAAGGTATATCTATCAATGGAGAAGTTTTGAATAACTTACGTTTTGAAAACGATACAGTAATAATTACGGATAACAACAATGATTTACAGAACGTAATGCAACGCCTTAATGAACGCTGTCATAAGTACGGACTGAAGATAAATTTAAAGAAAACTAAATCCATGATCATGACTAAATCTGCACATGCAAATATCCAATTGACTATTGAAGATACTGCAATTGAGAGTGTTAATAACTATAAATACTTAGGAACAAGGATAACATCAGATGTAGACCAAACCAAAGAAATTAAGACACGTATTGAAATAGCACGTACATCATTTATTAAACTTAAAAAGTTTCTTTGTTGTCGGGATATAAGGTTAGAACTATGACTGAGAATGCTTCGATGTTACGTGTTCTCTACTCTTTTTTATGGTTTGGAAGCTTGGAAACTAAAACAAGTTCATCTGAATAAGTTTCAGAATCATGGATTCAAAGAATGTCAAACATGGAAGTAACTAGAAGGATAGGAAATGAGGCGGAAATAATATTAACTATTAAAAGACGAAAACTTGTGTACTTGGGACATGTGATGAGAGGACAAAAATACGCATCATTACAACTTATTATGCAGGGCAAAATCCGAGGAAAGCGAAACGTGGCAAGACGAAGAATATCCTGGCTTAAGAACTTAAGGGAATGGTTTGAATGCAGTAGTGCAGAACTTTTTAGAGCGGCAGTCAATAGAGTCCGCATAGCCATGATGATTTCCAACCTTTGATAGAAGATGGAACTTAAAGAAGAAGAAGAAGAAGGTGTTTATATTTTACATTTATATCAATATGGAGTAGAAAAAAGAAAAATTGAATCGGAAAACAGGCAGTTTCAACCTGAATGATCCGATTTATATTGTTTCACTTTGCCAAGCCGAGTTGGAGCAGTACCTGTTTATTTGATTTGCTATTACACTGTGGCAATAATTAAAAGTTCGAAGGTTAAACGGCATTTCGAAACAAAACATAAAAATTTAACGAAGAATACAGAATAGGAACTCTAATTCGTAAAAGACTTGAGAGTTTACTTTTAAATTACGCTACATCTTTGGGAATTAGTCGATCCTTGACTGATGAAGAAAAATGTTCTTAGGCTTCTTCAAGCATTTCCTGGATGCTTGCCAAACATATAACACCATTTAGTGACGCGGTTATCGTTAAAGAGTTTTTCTGGAAGCAGGAAATTCATTATTTGAAAATAAAAAGGATGTTGTCGATACTATTCAGCGTATTCCAATATCTACTACTTCAAGCACAAGGAATGCCCAGGTATTGGCAGATGAAACATACAAAACATTAAAACTGATCTTGGCTGTCATTAAATATTTTGCTTTGGCATTGAATGAGTTATGCGACATTACAGATACAGCACAGCTTGTTACCTTCGTGCACTACCTGGAGAGAACCAGTGAAGAGTTTGTTGAAGAACTTTTTACTATTTTGGCAATGTCAGGAACTACTACAGGAGACGATTTACATAAAACTATAGTGGACTATTTTGGCAAGGATAGTTTGAATTTGAAAAAAGTTATGTGCATATGTTATGTCCTATGTGCAAAAAAATCTGATATAGTTTCATTGTATTATTCATCACATTGTGTTGTGTTGCAGTTTAAATTCATATCTTAACAGTAAAATGAAAATCGGTATGAAGATAGTGCACTTAATACGTACATAATCATCTTTGAGGCAATTATCAATTCAAATCATTCCTAGAAGACACTAATGCTCAGTTTGACGATTTGTTTCTTCATAACAACGTGAGATGGTTGAGCAAAGGTTTAGTACTTGAAAGATTCTTTGAAATTTTTGACAACACAAAAGAATTTCTGTTCACTATTGATAAGGAAGCTTTAAATGATCAGTTGAGCTTCCTATTGGACACAGAAAACGTTGCAACAATCGCATTCAAGGCGAATATCTTCAGACATCTGAACTTCATGAATTTAAAACTACAATGCAAGGGAAAACTTGTTTGTAAACTTCTGTCTAGAAATTTTTCTAAAAACATAATACCCCCCTCCCCCGCCTGGTATAGTGCTAAGTGTCCAGACCTCACACGTGTAGTAGGATTTCGAAACAAACCCACAGGGAACATAATTGGTGACCCCTGAACTAGATCATTCCTCTGCCCTTTGGCAGACTGGTGACCCTGCCATTTGGCATTTGCAACCGGGGGTTGCGATTTTAGGGGTTGCAATTTAGGGGTTGCGCTCAGAACTCTGATGTATATCTACTATTATCAGTTATAACTTGTGTGTTTTTGCAGTTGCCTGAAATTTTTGGATCTTGATTTTATTGCGCCTATATCTTCTGCTACTTTGTCCAGCTATCTGTATAGTCATTTTTCGTACGGGGACCATAGTGCTGTCGAGTTAGTTATTGTTTTAAATATATCTATCTGTGGTTGTTCCAGTATGTCTCCAAGCCATAATTACCTTAGAATATTTTTTCTTTCTTTAATTCTTCTTTAATTTCAACATTTTCATTCTTCTTTTTCTACCTCCATTTACACTAAAGATTAGTATTGTTGTCATTATGTTTCTTTTGAATTTCGAAAAGTTGATTTAAAAAGGTTTGTTTTTGATTTCTTACTTATTTAACAAGTTTTTTTGTTTAGTTTTTTCAAACTTCCACAAAATTTATTTTACTCTCTTATCACTAAGTGCCTTCTCTATTGAGGTTGGCGATCAATATGGCAAATTTCTCTCTGTTCTGGGCTTGATGTATTAAGTAATTTCCTGTTGTGTGAGTCCAATCTCTGATGTTTCGGAGCCAGGATTTATTCTTTCTTCCTATACCTCTTTTACCCTCGATTTTGCCTTCTAATATTACCTGGAGCTGCTCAAATTTCTTATGGCGCATTATGTGTCCTAAATATGACGTCTTTCTAATTTTGATTGTATTAACCAGATGAGGTCGTGTGTTCATTATTTCCAGTACCTCTTCATCTGTAGTTTTGCTGGTCCAGCTTATTCTTAGCATACGGCGGTACATCCACATTTCGAATGAATTCAGTTTTTTGACGTCATACTGTTTTAATGTCCAGGTCTCACAGCCATATAGTAGTAGAGACCGCACATAACACTTTAGTGTTCTTAACCTTATTGTGATTGATAGCTTGGGGTTACAGAGCATTTTACGCATGTTCATGAAGCCAGATCTTGCTATTTCAATACGTCTTCTAATTTCTTTTGAGTGGTCTAGCTGACTGTTTAGCTCTCTACCCAGGTATAGGAAGCTTTGGGAGCTCTGAAGGGTGATACCATTGATTTGTATGTTGGGTGTAATTTGTTTATGGGGGTTCTTGTGGAATACCATGATTTTGGTTTTGGAAAGATTAATATCCAAACCTAGTCTGTGACTTTCTTCTGATAGTATGTTCATCAATATTTATAGTTGGTCTTCTGTTTCTGCTAATACTACGGTGTCATCGGCATATCTTACATTGTTAATGATAATTTCATTGACTCTGGCACCTTCAGGGCGATCTTCAAGAGAAGCTCTGATGATATTTTCGGCATAGACATTAAATAGAAGAGGGGACAGAATGCACCCTTGACGCACTCCTCGTTCTATGTTTACATAATTGGTATTTTCGTTGTCTGTTCGAACACATCCTGTGTGGTTCCAGTATGTATTGCTTATTATAGCTATGTCGTGTCCGTCCAGCCCTACTTCTTTTAGCACCTCAATCAATTTTTCGTGTCTAATGCGGTCGAAGGCCTTTCTATAATCGACAAAGCACACATACAGCTGTTTTTGAACCTCGAGATACCTATTGCCCGCATAACTTCTTCGGTTAGAATACTTAGTTTTCCATCATTATCTATTTGTGGGGGCGCTTCTGCTCTCCGATCACCAAACAAATCTTTAAGATATTGTTCCCATATTTCCTTCTGTTTTTCAGGGTCTAATTCCATTTGGTTTTTCGTGTTTGTTACAATAGATAAATGTTTGGGTTTCCATATCCCAGCGACTTCTTTCACCTTTCTGTGTAATTCTCTATCTTTATGCTTTCTTTGCAGATCTTCTACCTTTTTACATTTTTCTTTCATCCACTCTTCCTTAGCTACATTTATCTTTCTCTCAATTTCCCTGTTAAGCCTTTTGTATCTTGTTAGGTTTTTGTTTTTTACCATCCGTCTCCTCTCCATAATTTGTAATATTTCGTTTGTCATCCATGGTTTTCTTTGTTTACGGTTTTCTTTCTGTATATTTTGGTTTGCTGCCTCCAGGACAGTATTTTTAATTTTTCCCCACATGTCTTCAATGTTTTCTTTTATTGTCTTCTCTTTAGTGGGAGCTAATGTCTTAGACTCTAACTGCGTGTCTACCATCTCTTTATACATATGTTTTTGTCCCTGGTCAGCACTACTCCATGCTACTCTCTGACTGGGTTTAGCCTTGCCTACTCTTTGAAGTTTTATTCTGACAGTTGCAACTACAGGATTGTGGTCTGAATTTATGTCACAGCTTGGGACGTTTTTACATTTAGAATACCATTACGGAACCTTTTATTAATTGTAATCTAGTCGATTTAGTTCCTCACAATATTTCCTTCGCAATCTTGAGAATCAATGCATGACAATAAGAAAAAACGCACTTTTAAGAATACAACTGTAAATAGATGGTGCTCCAATTGATCAAATGGAAACATTTAAATACTTGGGAATGATGATGAATGACCAATGGGATTCTCAACAAGAAATAAAATGCCGTACCGAACAAGCAAGATAAGTTTTATCAAATTTAAACCGCTACTATGTAACCGCAATATTTCCTTCAATCTCCCCTACAGGATGGTTAATTGCTGTGTATGGTACATATTGTTATACGGCATAGAAACATGAACGTTAAGAGTACCTTCCATTAATAAGTTGAAGGCCTTCGAAATGTGGACTTTGCGAAGAATGTTCCGCATACCATGGACAGATAGGCTGAGAAACAAGGAAGTCTGAAGAAAGGCAAATACTGAGAGAGAACTAAAATTGACTGTAGTCAATTTGATTAAAGTACGAAAAATTGGATACCTCGGCCATATTCTTAGCGGAAAAAATACGCAATCTCTCAACTAATCATCCAGGGAAAGATTGAAGGCCAGAGAGGAGTAGGTCGCAAACAAATGTCGTGGCTACGAAAAATAAGAAACTGTAAAGGCATAAATAACACTGGCGGTCTTTTGCATGCCGCAAAAGACAGACAGTCTAGCCTTAAGATAATTCGCCAACGCACTATAGGTGCACGACACTATAAGAAGAAGAAGTATATATTTTCCAGTATATATTATAACTATCGTAAAATGTATTGTCATTAAAAAACTTCTGCTGGTATACAGCTCGCTACCTCAACAAATGGCTTCTAGCGGAAGTGGTTAACGACAATATTTCTACTATGTGTCCTATTTTATTATATGTATTAGATCCCTAAAGTGGATTGTGTCCATTTAGATCTCCCGTTACAATCTTGACGATGAAATTTAGGAACGAAAAATAAATATTAATAATTTTTATAAGTTTTTATTGATAGTGCGACTGCTTCATGGTTGATCTTTAAAGGTATTTGTATTTGCCTAAATTTCAATGAATGATTAACATAAATTGAAACTCCTTCATTAGCCTTTAAAAATAACGTCTGTTTTTATGATAACCTATAAAGGCGTTTAAGTTTAATTTGTTATTTTTGTTTATTGTTAATAATTGGTCTAATATAATCTGACCTACAGAGTATCTGATTGTTCATCATCGTCGTGTCTCAACTCTCGTTCCCATTCCACCATTATAATATAAATCCCGTGTTTATAAAACCCGTGTTTATAAAACCCGTGTTTATAACACCATTTATGCCGTTGACTATCACCACTCAAAACTCGTTACACAAATAGGTCGATTTTTCAATAGAGCGCGCCGTTTGCGAGGGGGCATGAGCCCACATAGTTAAACTTTACAACGCAGATAACATTTATCTAAGCCTCGTAATCTTTTCGCATACAACATCAAAAATGTACTTCGTGTAAGCGCCTCTTGTTTATTAATTAACACCGTCGTAATGGCGTACATTTCGTTGCAGAAAAGAGGAAATTAATCGGTGGATATTGTTACGATTTTAAATGTTATGGCATATAGAACTGTAAATATTTTATGACTAATTCTTTTATTGATTCTCGTAATTTCTAGGTCAAAAATCTACCTGAATCGAATGTTCTGGGGGCGACAAGCCGATAAAAAAAGCATGTTTTGAGACCAGTCGCCGCTGTGTCTACATCGAGAACAGCATGGTCTGTTCTACACCTTTCTGTTTACCGGCTTGGAATTATATAAATAAGGGAATACTTTCATTGAGGGGCCAGTCATAAGAAGATCGGTAAACGCGGTACTTGTAACGAAACGAAAATAAATTATTTGTAATATAAATTAGAATTAATAAAGACTTTAATAAATTCGTAATTAGTTATCGTGAGTTTTAATAAATTAGATTATAGACAATAAATTAGAATAAAGACAAATAAATTAGAGCAATAAAAAGACGTCACAGTGGTGCAGAAGTGGGGTTGTAGATAAATTTAATTTGAATTTTTGAAAAGAAGTGAAATTGGTGAACGATGGCTACGATTTACGAGCTCACAGTTACGAATCTAAGAAGGCATCTTGAGGATAGAGAATTAGCTTCTACCGGAAAAAAGGCTGAGTTAGTCCAACGACTAAAGAATGCTTTGGAGGAAGAGGGTTTAGATCCGGAAACTTATATATTTGAAGATGCTGTCATCGCGTCAATTTCAAAATTAGAGAATAAAGTTTCTGGCGACATCGCCTCTTTAGAAGACAAAGTGTCTAACGAGATTTCTTCTCTAGAAAGCAAAGTCTCTGCTAACATCTCCTTGGAAATCTCTAAAGTCACTTCGGAGATGTCTGCTCTCGACGATAGAGTGTCTTCATTAAAAAACCAAGTTGCTGCCGATATGATGGCCTTCGAAGAGAAGATATGGAAAGAGTTGGAAAGGAAGATTGAGGGAACAGGAACAACAGAGAGAGTAAACAATCCAATTACCATAGAGACAAAAGAAGACGAGACGAAATGTAAGTTGGAAACACGGCCGAAATGTGAAGGAAGTGGAAGTTCCGTTCATGTCAAAGTCCCAACTTTCGACGGAAAATCATCATGGAACAACTACATGAAACAGTTCGAATCAGCTGCAAGAGCGAATGGATGGTGTGAAAAAGAAAAGGCTGTAAACCTGACTATCGCTCTTCGAGGAGATGCCTTAGATGTGCTCCAGACCATAGCCGTAGAGGAGACGGATGATTTCGAACAACTGAAGAAGAGGTTAAATATGCGATATGGCCACGAACACTTGGAGCATGTATATCAGTCGCAGCTTAAAAATCGAAGACAAAAGAAAGATGAGGCTCTTCAAGAATATGAAGTAGATATCGCCAGATTAGTGCGATATGCTTATCCAACAGCTCCCGAAGACATGATGGAAAAGTTGGCCGTTCAAACGTTTATTGATGGTCTTCGTGATCATGAGATGCAAAGAACACTACGATTAGCTCGTCACAAGACGCTGATGGATGTCTTATCTGCCGCCCTCGAATACGAGTCAGCTACGCAGGCCTCTGGCGGGTATAGCAAAGTTAGGACTGTAAAAGAGGAAGGAGATGAAGATAAACTTGACCAGCTCTTTAATATGATAAAAAGCATGACACACAAGAAAACGAAGACCATAAGACCAAAGACAAAACCAGAACGCGTCGGCCTTAGGGGAGCAGCTTCGACCCAGAACTTTACCAAAGACCCTCTGATACTAATAGCTTCTTTGAAATGTCGTGAAGATAGTGTATATGTAGATGGAGAAATAAATGGTAAAAAGCATACGTTGTTGGTGGATACTGGAGCGACCAGAACCATTATACGCCCGACAGTTATAAACAGCCGAAAGAAACTGTTACCAACGAGGTTGCGACTTCGGACCGCCACAGGTGAAAATGCCAACATTCATGGAGAAATCCAGGTACAATTAGGAATTGGAGCAGAAAAGTTCGTCCATACTGTTATAGTTGCTGACATCGAAGAGGATGTTATATTAGGAATGGACGTAATGAATACGCATGGATTCCAATTGGATTTTAAGAATAAGGTAATCAAAGTTGGTAACGAGGAGGTATTTCTCCATCCACATGATGACAACACTATGCAAGCAGCCGTTAAAGAAGATACAGTCGTGCCTGCGAGAAGTGAAACGATAATAGTAGCGCGGCTACAGGGAATTGTGGACGAAGGAACACCTGTTATGATGGAGCCTTGGAATCATGACGACGAAGTTGGCCGTGGAATCATAATTGGAAAAGAATTAGTGACTTCGGCTAAAGAAATTCCTGTGAGACTTATTAATGTCAATGACTACCCAGTGACCATCAAGAAAGAGACAAAAGTAGGAACTTGTGTACCTGTCACATCCATAATCCGTCAGACGACAACGTCTGATAATTCCAACGATAAATTTGATCAAATGGTTGCGGTTGCTGGACAGTCTCTGAATCAGATTGAGAAAAGGAAATTAAGGGAATTTCTTCGGCAGTATCGTGATATTTTCGTACCGAAAGGAGGAAAGACGGGAAGAACTACCGTTGTTAAGCATAAAATTGATACTGGTAATGCTAAGCCAATTCGTCAAACAGCTCGACGATTACCACAGGCGAAAAGAGAGGAAGCTGAAACGATTGTTCAGGAAATGAAGAAAGACGGGGTGATAGAACCTTCTACGAGCCCATGGGTCTCTCCGGTGGTCCTGGTTAAGAAGAAAGACGGAACAACGAGGTTCTGTGTGGATTACCGTTTGCTGAACAACGTTACCAAAAAAGATAGTTATCCTCTGCCTCGGATCGATGACACATTAGACACATTGGCTGGAAGTAAATTATTTTCTACTTTGGATTTAAAGTCTGGATACTGGCAGGTAGAAATGGACCCGGTAGATAAAGAAAAGACAGCCTTCACCACAGGATCTGGATTATGGCAATTCAACGTTATGCCATTTGGACTTTGTAATGCTCCTGCAACATTTGAGAGGCTTATGGAAAATGTGTTGAGAGGGCTATCTTGGAAAACATGCCTAGTTTATCTAGACGACATAATCGTCTTGGGGGATACATTTGAAGACCATCTGAAGAATTTAGAAAACGTTTTTAATCGACTTAAAGCTGCCCAATTGATGTTAAACCCCAAGAAGTGCCAGCTATTTCAAGGTAAAGTCAATTATCTGGGTCATATAGTCAGTAAAGAAGGAGTGGCCGTGGATAAGGGAAAAATCGATTCCATTAAGGAATGGCCAAAACCAACTGACAAACATCAAGTGAGAAGTTTTCTTGGACTATGTACTTATTACCGGAGGTTTATTAAGAAGTTTGCAGATATCGCTAAACCATTAACGCGACTTACAGAGGAAGCAAGAGAATACCGCTGGGATGTAGACTGCCAAAATGCCTTTGAGACCTTAAAAAAGCATTTAATCACAGCACCAATTTTAGGGTATCCACTGCCAGAAGGAGAGTTCATCTTAGATACAGATGCAAGTAATGTGGGAATTGGAGGAGTGCTGTCTCAGATTCAGGGAGGACAGGAAAGAGTCCTTGGATATTTCAGTAAAGTTCTCTCAAAACCTGAGCGGAATTATTGCGTCACGAGAAGAGAACTTCTGGCAGTAGTAAAATCAGTAGAGCACTTCTATCAATACCTCTATGGAAGGAAATTTTTAATCCGAACCGACCATGCCGCCCTTAAGTGGTTGATGCAGTTTAAGAATCCAGAGGGTCAGATAGCCAGGTGGATCGAACGACTCCAAGAATATGATTTTAAGATTGAGCACCGGGCCGGAGTTAGCCACCGAAACGCTGATTCTCTTTCCAGAAGGCCATGCCCAGCAGAGTGTTCTCACTGCAACAAAACGGAATCCAAGGAAGCAGCAGTGCTAAGAACGACGGTGGTCCACGACGACTGGACGCCTACCAAGATCAGGGAAGAACAAGAGAGAGATCCAGTTATACAGAAAATCCGAAAATGGAAAGAAGAAAACCGTCGACCACCTTGGCAAGAAATATCGAACCTAGGCTCAATAGTTAAGACGTATTGGGCCCAGTGGGACTCATTTATCATGGAAGATGGCTTGCTCAAACGAGTCCTGGAAAATGATGACGGTTCAGAGAAGAGAAGACAGTTGGTGATTCCAAAGAGCAGAATAGCCGAAGTACTTCGTCAGTTACACGACAGTCCATCAGGAGGGCATTTTGGTGTGAAGAAGACCCTTCAGCGAATTCGGGAACGGTTTTATTGGATGAACAGTTCCGACGATGTAAAAGACTGGTGTAAGAAATGTACTATTTGTGCTACGAGTAACGGGCCTTATCGAAAAAGGAGAGCTCCTATGAGACAATATAATGTTGGAAGCCCGTTTGAAAGAATAGCTTTGGACATTGCTGGGCCGTTTCCAGAAAGTGATAATGGAGGCAAGTACATGTTGGTAGTAATGGATTACTTCACTAAGTGGGTCGAGATTTACGCACTTCCAGACCAGAAGGCGGCCACCGTTGCAGATAAGTTGATCCAAGAATATATCAGCCGATTTGGAGTGCCTTTGGAGATCCATAGTGACCAAGGCAGGAACTTCGAAAGCGATTTATTTCAAGGAATATGTGATAGACTAGGTATGAAGAAAACAAGAACTACGGCTTATCATCCGCAATCGGATGGTATGGTAGAACGAATGAATAGAACAGTTGGCAAGTATTTGACAAAGATGGTGTCCGATCATCAGCGAGACTGGGACCAATATCTCCCGTTCTTCACAATGGCCTACAGATCTGCTGTTAATGAATCAACAGGCCAGACACCAGCCAGAGTCCTATTCGGACGCGAGATGCGACTACCTTGTGATCTAGAGTTTGGGTGTCGACCTGGAGAAGATGTAGCAGGTGAAGATTATGTGATCGAATTGCGAAGAAGAATGGACGATGTACACGAGTTGGTCCGTTCCCATCTCCAGATCGCTAGTGACCGAATGAAGAAACGGTACGATACGCAAGCCGAAAAGGGGTGTTTTAAGAAGAACGACAAAGTCTGGCTTTATAATCCCAAAAAGCGAAAAGGTTGTTCCCCCAAGTTGCAGCAGTTTTGGGAAGGTCCATACCTCATTATGGAAAAGATCAATGATGTCATTTATCGAATAAGCAAGATTCCGAGGGGAAAGCCGATGATAGTACACCATAACCGGCTGGCGTCTTTCGAAGGCGACCACGACGTAGATGAAGAAGTGGAAATAAACCAAGTCCAACATGTGTCTGATCTCACGTTTGAGGAATTCATGGGTGCCTATGGAGGTACCGGTAAAGCAAGACATGGTGTTACCACTGAAGAAAGGCAAGATCTACTCGCGCTTCCCGATGACTACTCACTGGCCCTTACCATCTCGGCCAGTATCAAAGATGCACCAGGGTTGGCATCCGTCTTTCGAAGGAAGTTTGGTCGAGTTGCAGAACTTCAATGCCAAGTGCCAGCTCCTGGTAAAACCTTGAAACTTCAAGATGCATCACGTTACCTTTTCTACCTGGTAACAAAAGACACTGCCCGTGACCAACCTACCTACCGAGATGTATGGGAAGCCTTACTTCAGTTGAGAGAGCACGTACTAGAGTCCGACGTGCAAAAGTTAGCCATGCCAAAGTTGGAGTGCCGCCAATTAGATTGGAGGGTTATACGAAACATGGTGGAGGAAATCTTTAAAGACACCGAAGTCCAGGTGTTAGTCTGTTGCAATCCGCATAGTTACTGGTGCGGAGAGAAAACCGTCCCTTGTCATTTCTATACAACTGGAAGTTGTAAAAGAGGGTCCAGTTGCCGATATCAGCATGTCGTTCCAGTTCCAGTCCCGACAAGGTTCCAGGAGGAACCATCTTTTAAGAGGGGGGCAATGTTACGATTTTAAATGTTATGGCATATAGAACTGTAAATATTTTATGACTAATTCTTTTATTGATTCTCGTAATTTCTAGGTCAAAAATCTACCTGAATCGAATGTTCTGGGGGCGACAAGCCGATAAAAAAAAGCATGTTTTGAGACCAGTCGCCGCTGTGTCTACATCGAGAACAGCATGGTATGTTCTACACCTTTCTGTTTACCGGCTTGGAATTATATAAATAAGGGAATACTTTCATTGAGGGGCCAGTCATAAGAAGATCGGTAAACGCGGTACTTGTAACGAAACGAAAATAAATTATTTGTAATATAAATTAGAATTAATAAAGACTTTAATAAATTCGTAATTAGTTATCGTGAGTTTTAATAAATTAGATTATAGACAATAAATTAGAATAAAGACAAATAAATTAGAGCAATAAAAAGACGTCACAATATGAAAGCGCATTGTATAAACAAATTAAAACTGGAAAAGTGGCGTTTTGCCGAGATGAGTTGTACTTTAGTACATTCGTTTGAATTTTTATACAATATGAGTTATTCAATTGTTCTTCTTGCAGTGCTTGTGATCATTTGGATAAATTTATCAACTATCGTAGTACTATACGAAAGAGATGAGGTAAGGGAAACAGACGAGAGGAAAGATGAACCACCAACGATTCCTGAAGTTAAAGATGCAGTTAAAAAAACTAGTCAGAAACAAATCACCGGGAATAGATAATCTCCCAGCTGAACTATATAAAGCCATGATAGCCATGATACCATTATGGCATTATAGCAGCTTATAAAAGAAATACGGACGGAAATACTTTGCACCATACACACAAAAAGGAGATATCTTTGAATGCTCTAACCCAGCATCTCTAAAAACTAATCAAATTATGATAATGATGCAACGTCAGTTGCGAACACCTATTACACCTGGGGCCCGTTTCACAAAACTACACGTTTGTCAGTTACAATGAAATTCTTACAAGTTTGGCAAAATATCCCGTTATTAGTGTTTTTCGAATGCATAAGTGTTCACTTGTAACCACTAGTGAATTTTACAATTTTACAAGTAAATTACTTGTAAACTACCAACAATTTACTTGTTCAACACAAGAGTAATTTACAAGTTTGTAGTTGACAGTTGTAGTGAACTAAACATTTTCTACCTAACTTTGAAGATAGGTAGTTGGTTTGACAAGTGTAATAAGTGTAATAAAAATGTTGTCTAGTAGCAGCTCTTCGTCAGAAAATGAAAATGAGGTATTTGTTCAAAACAGAAGGAGGAGAATATTCAGACCAAGAATTAATAGTGATTTTCCATCAATTTACGAGTTTAATGATTGTTTTCGGATGACTTCTATACAAATGGAACAACTTCGTATAGACATTGCACCTATCTTAGCGCATCCAACGAATCGCTCTTTTGCACTGGCAACAAAAATGCAATTGTGTGTAGCATTACACTGGCTAGGCAGTGAAGGTCAATATCACGTCATAGCAGATACTCATGGGGTCAGCAAAGCAAGTGTCAGTAGATATGTAAAAAAAAGTGGTACACGCAATTAACCAAATAAAATTTCATCAAGTTGTTGCTTGGCCAGAAAATATTTTAAATACGACTGCAGAATTCTTTGCAGTAGCAGGATTCCCCCAAGTTGTAGGTTGTATTGATGGGACGCTTATTTAAATAGATGCTCCAACTGAAAACGAACCTGCTTTTGTTGATCGTAATGGAAATCACTTCATTAATTGTATGATTGTTTGTGGACCAGACTTGAAAATCTATTATGTTAGTGCAAATTGGCCGGGAAGTGTTCATGACCCGAGAGTACTGAGAAATAGTACCCTTTTTCAGAGAATGGAAGCTGGTTGGTATCCTATTCCCAATAAAATAATTCTAGGTGATTCTGGATACCCTCTATTAGATTGGCTTATGACCCCAATTGAGGTGAATGTGGATGAGGCTGTTGCTACCTACAACAGAGCACATAAGAAAACACGGCGTTTAGTCGAAAATGCTTTAGGCGTATTAAAGGAGAAATTTCCTTGTCTTAACTACTTTCGTTTGAGTCCAGTATATACAGCCAGAGTTTTCAAATGCTGCACAGCGCTGTATAACATTACTTGGGAGAGAATAAATATAAACCGACAAATGGATAATGAAAAAATGGAAGACGATAACGAAATAGCCAGACAACCAGCTCCTTTGAATGCAAGACAAAGACAACAGGAGTTGATAAATTATGTTAGAAATAGAAACTAGTTCCAGTGTAACTTTAAAACAATAAAGAATATAAAATAAATAAATATAAAATAATACGCAATATTTACTTTTTATTTAAAGGAAAAAAATAATTTCCAAAACATTTAACAAATACTTAGCATAATAATGAATTAAAAATCAAAGAAGTAATACCTATAAACAAAACGTTTTTCTTATAATTAATTAAAAAATTAAATATATCAATAACATAACTTCTCAGACAATGGTAGAATATTCCACGCTTTTACTGGTAGGTGACTTTTCTACATTTATGAGGTAGGTTACAGCAGAATCGAACGATGCAGTGAATTCTGAAGGGGTCACATGTAGTTCCCGTTCTAGTTTTAAAATCTCTAATGTGTTTAGATAACTTTCTTTTGCAAGGATTTCAATTTGTTGTTGTAATTTTTTCTTCTTTAAATCAATTAGTGCTTCGCCAATTGGGTCATTTTCATTAGATATTTTCAACTTGTTCCTTTTTGCACAAGATGCAGTAGGTACACTGCTGCTCTCAGTAGAAATAAACACATTAGTGTTTTTAATTTTGTTTGTTGCACCGTGATCTTGCAAATGGTTTGAATTTTCTATTTCTTGTTCAACGTTCTCAGGATCTTGCTCTTTCTCAGGATCTTGCTCCCAAGTTTCGGAAATGCCGAGACTACACAGAATTGGATTATCCGGCCCAAGAATGTCGAGAACTAGGTACATTGTCTATTTCTGTAAATTTTGAATCTGTGCCTCCACCTG
This sequence comes from Diabrotica balteata, assembly GCA_918026665.1. Taxonomy (NCBI): domain Eukaryota; kingdom Metazoa; phylum Arthropoda; class Insecta; order Coleoptera; family Chrysomelidae; genus Diabrotica; species Diabrotica balteata. Next base: position 176,004,423 of record OU898278.1, on the reverse strand, counting down.
AACCAGTATTTCTCCTGTTATCAACTTTCTTCTGCAATACGAAAAAAAGTGTCAGATACGCTTACACTTTGGCAAATTAAATGCTAACACTTACCATTGTTGTTTTCTTTAAATTTTGCCCAATCCTTATTTGAAGGCACAAGCTGTAAACTGGTGGATTTTTGGTGCACAGTTTTCCAACATTCTATTTTGTCTTGTTTTGTTAATTTGTCGGAAAAGCTGCCGAAAAGAATTGCTTTCTTATCTCTAATCTCTTTTTTAGTACCATTTAAGACGCTTTTCGACATTGTCACAGAATTATAATTAACGACTGACGTTTAACTAGTAACTTGTCAACAAAACTATTTTAAGGTTATGTTTATTTACAAACTTGTAAGTAACATGCGTGAAGTACACTTGTTGCTGACAAATTTACACATGTAACGAACAAGGTAAATATTTTTTTTGTGAAACAACTTGTGATTACAAATGCTGAATATTAACAATTGTTACTAAAAACACTTGTAGTTTTGTGAAACGGGCCCCTGGAATAAAAAAAGAAGAATAAATGTATTTCCATATGTTTAATTCCATATACCCTCATGTTTATCGATTTTAATTTTCTTCACACAATTATCACATAGCTCAACCCCTTCTCGTGTGTAACTAAAGTCAAACTTTAGCAATTCTCGTAAGCCATAAGAAGCCCAGAATCCATCACGCCGGATTCAGACAAAGGTCAGTAATATTATGCAAAGAACAGCACAACTCGAGTGGAATTGTAGGAGGATTGTCGCTCACTAAACCGTATCAAGCAACAACGACCTAGAACTTCAAAAGGACTTCGCAAGACATAAAAGATATAATAAAATACTTGAAGCGGCCACTTCACCCAATGCAAAGGAATTTAAATTTAACTTTATTCTATATCGTAACTTATATCAAAAGTGAAATAGTCAAAAAATTGTTAAGTTAACATTTGTATTGATTTTTGTTTTGGCAAAAACTTCTAAAAAGCAATAAATAGAAAATAAAATTTTACAAAAAATCAAGATTTTATTTGACATGCAAAGTAGTTCAATTTTCCGAAAAAAAAAACGGGATTTAATTTTTTGATGGCTACAGTCATAAGAAACGCATGGTTTAAAACTACAGGGTGTTTCAAAAAGGTATGTTATAAATTAAATCACGCATTACAGGCACAAAAATAAATTGATTAAATCCAACTTTTTTTTTGAACTTATTCTCTATCTTGAGCTGTTCTCTGCCATGTGGGACCTCCTTGTTTCCTGATGTCATCTTTCCACCTCGTCTGTGGTCTGCCTCTTGATCTCTTTGCATTGTATGGACGCCACTTTCCGATGGCATTGTTCCATAGTCCGTCTTGTTGTTGTACAAAATGAAAATTGTTTTTTTACATTATCTCCTAAACTACTTGACATTTTGTAATGAAAATGTTGAAGAGAAACAGAAGGAAATGACGTTAAGTTATTTGTAACTCATGGATTTGGAGCAGTACCTATCATCCATGAACACTGAGGAAGAATGGGTATGTGTCTACCGTTGGATGCTGGTATTTTAGAGTTTGTTCCGATGGGTTCAGTACTATGATTATTTTGACTAATTTGTTTCTCCTTATCTATTTTATTTGTCGTTGACAAATAATTAGCGTTACTGATGAACATTATATAGTTGGTGCAGATGAAAGGAAATCGTATTCAGTTAAAAGCATTAACATATAAAGGAGAGGCTATATTTGTTTCTGCATTATTATATATTTGCCACGATGCAATCTGAAATAAATTCACTACTTATCCAGGATTTATTCTTAACCATCTTCACACTTATTCTTCATAATAAACACTTATAGGCTTTATCAGTGAAACATCTAAAGGCTGAAGAATGTAGAACAGTGGGGAGGAAAGTGGTAAAAGAAATAATAAAGTAGTCTTCAAAACATACGAAAAAAACTATTCATCCTATACAAACATTTACAATGAATAATAATCTTAGAAGGATCATTTGCAGATGATATGATAATCATGGCTGCGAGTTTAAAGCAAGAAAAATAATTTATTTCAAATAGGTAAAAGAAATAATAAATAAGACTTACTCACAATCAGTTTAATTTAATTATCTAGACCACCGGTTTCGCTTTCTACAATATGCCAAGCATCTGAAATACTAAAACCTATATTAGGATGTTGTCTTATAAATATATAAACAAAGATAAATGACAATATTACATGTTTGTGGTTTTCCAAAAAATGAATAAAATGTTTAAGCACACAAAGTAAAACCCACAAATTGGTATAAAAATAGTCTATGGAATTGTAATAAATTAGTAAATAAACAAAACATTACTTACATGCCAGTACACTATTAATTAATCGTTGGAAGAACATAGTTCAAACTATCCTGTATTGCTGAATGGAGAACTTCAGTTTTTACTATTGTAATTGTTTGAAAATAAACGGGGAAGTTTCTTGAGGAGATAGATTTTATAAAAATGAAGTAGAAAATACGTGTAATGTAAATGTTTGTTAAATGAGAGTGCAAATGCAATGTGAAAAAAGTACAAGAGTACAAAGAAAACTAACCAGAAGACAAAAGGGAGGATCAAAAAGAAACAAGAAAATGAATTTTAATTGATTAAAACTATTTTCTTGTGTATCTCAATATTTGACTTCTCTAAGTTTATAAAGTTAAACAATATTAAAATACTCCAACAAGAAATAAAAAACTGTAGCAAATGCGCCTCTGAAAAGAATCGTTCAATAGAAGCGGAAAATGCGCCACAGCTGTATCCTATTTGTTTTGACGTACGGTACAGAACCGGTGACAGTGAAACAAAACGCCGAAGAAATCTGGATACAATCCAGCACATCATGCACGAAATCCCCTCGTGGCTTGATAGTGAAGTCAAACGTAAGTTTTCTGGTAAAACGTAACGTATTCAAGTAAATGCAAAAAGAAAAATCCTTTTAAACTGAAAACAGTTGTCACAACTATTTTATTGTATTTTATTTAGTATTGCTGTGGGAGACGCTGTAGTTAGTGGAAAACTTTGGCGATAATAAAGTTGTTGGAATTGTTGCAAAATTCCATAAAAACGATTAAATATGTGTTTATAGTTGTCCGTCGTTTATAGAGTGTCCGTCGGCAAAAAAGTTTATGATAGTGATATTCTAACCAAATTTTGAGTATCGCTTTATTAAGCCGAGTCTGACACGATTTACCCCGACGCCTGTTTATGGTCCTGAGGCGTTCTTTCTATAATTTTTTCGAAACATTTAAATAAGGCTTAAAAATTATAAGAAAAACTCTAAAAATAAAATTGTCTGATGATAAGTTCCAAAGCCTAGTTCTCCATGTATTGCTTTAGATCCTGTCTAGGAGTGGCACACATGTGCCTTACAATCACCTCCTATTGCGCCTTTCTTCATCTGATGGAATATCACTCAGTGTCTCTTTTAATTGCTCATGTTACGATAATATCACAATTAATTTTATTGCACATAAACAATTTTTTTATTTGGTGCTAATTTTTAACCCCTTAGCGCCGTGAGTTGCTTTAAAGCAACAGCAAACATGCCTGTTTTTGGGAGGAGCTTGACGTCATCAAAGAACCACAAAAGAGGGGCGACCATGTCAATTCCATCAACCATAATCGCCAACATTTAGTTATGCTTATTTCTCTACTAGGTTAGAAACTGTTTATTAGTTTGGTGTATATATATTTTATGCACGATATCGCACTCACAGAGTGTGACGCCACTTGCGAAGCAGAATTTGAAACTGACTGAACATAGATATTAATTATTGTAAATATAAGTTAATAATACAAGTTTAAACTCATGTGTAATCTATAAAAATGGTATTTGTGTTTACTAAAAGTAATGAATATGTTAAATATTTCTTGTATGTTATGAATTTCCAAGAAAAACATAAAATATAATGCATTAAGAGGATATACTGAAATCAATAATCTGAGAAAGAAATATAGATAAGAGGAATAGTAACAATCTGACATAAACATGAATTAAGAAATAGTATTAGACTTTTTAAAATTCCAACAAACAGTTGGTTATAATATATAATTTTAACAAATAGAAATTTTATTAAAAGTCCAAAATAAAAACACAAATATAATGAAAATTTATTGTTGACTATTAAATTAATAGTACATTGTTTACCGGGTAGGAAAAGCTTAACATTCCTGGACGACTGTGAAGATTGCTAAGTCGAGGCGCAAGCCGAGACTTAGCAACACAGAGTCCAGGAATGTGGCTTTTCCTACGAGGTAAACATACTATTTTTCCGCAAATCGTTTAAAATTCGACAGATATTGATTGAATAAAAAAAAAACGCGATAATTTTATTCCCAAATAAATGGTGCTTTGAAATTCCTAATAAAATTACTTGGGTTACTATGGAAACGTATTGAGGTTGAATTGTCAAACTTGACGCTTATAAATTTAATTTATGTAGAACACTAACAACTGTACGGAAATATCATTTCCTTACAGTAAGGAAATGACATTTCCTTACAGTAAGGAAGTCCTGACTTTTTCTTCAAGAAATTTTGACAGGAATGTCAAAATTTCCTGGCGATTTGCGGAAAAAATTGTTTTTATATAATTTTACCATCATATCTTTTGCCTACAATTATCAAATAATATAAAAACAAATCGAAAATAAATAATCGAAATAAAAAATTAAATTAGTTTATTTTTTAACATTAGTAAATTTTGCTATAATGTTGCTTATAGTTTACAATCTGCTTTTCTCTGACTGTTTTATAAACTTATAATACAATTTAATTATCGCAGTCGAATATATGTTTTGCTAAGACATTCAATTACCTCAAATACTATGGAATTATTTTATAATTGATAAAGGGTGAAAGGGAGTCCAGCACAACTGCTCTTTCCATAATTCATTGGTGGGCCTCAGAAGTGATCCCCTGGAATTAATATCTAACCAATCAGGTTTGTTGTCCAATAACTGGAATTGTTTAATAGTGATTTCTAGTTGATATTTATTTTTGAATTTATGTGCTACAAATCTAGCAATATATTTGAGTGATTCCAAATTAACTTGTTGTTTAATTTCAAAATTTTCCATTAAATTTACAATTTCTTCAATTAACATTTAGTCTTGCAAAATAACTCGACTAAACAAAATAATTAGTAAAATCCTCTTCCTCATAAACGATATTCCCTGGTATTGTAGTTTTTATCTATCAAAGGTGAAATCATTTCTTGTGTCATGCAAATTTCCTCTGCTTGAACATCATCAGTTGAAGAAGTCTCAAAGTTAGTTTGGTCGGTGGCATTGACTAAACATTCTTCTGAAGTCTCTTCTAAAGTGTTTCTTTTTTCTAGGAAAATAGTTGCTGATTGTTTTCCCAAAAGATACTATCTCATGCGATATTTGAAATCCAAGGGAGATGGATGATAATTGGTTCCATCAATTCTTCGAATATAGGCAAAGAAATTTTCAAGAACATCCTGGTTTAATCGAGCAGTTAAAATATCATTTATCTGGTACTTTTTATGTAGATAATCGCTATGTATAGCTGTAAGCGATTTGTTGGTTAGTAATTGTCCTATCTGAAATGGAATCAGTTTCTGATGTTTACCTACTCTCATGGAAGTTATAAATTCCGTTATTTTATGTAACAATTCTTTTTGCGTATTTATATCAGTATCAAAAGCATTTTGTCCTGGACATTTTCCAAATTTGGATCTGGCATGTAGCATATCAAACCAATCATTAAATAATTGGGTTATATTAGCAGATTCCTGCCAGTAACTATTCTTTGGCATAAATCCTTGTTCTCCAACATACTCCATGCACTTTGCGACAGTATTTAAGAGTAACTGTATAGTTGGTTTGATTGACAGTTCATTTTCTAATTGCACTGTTGCTTTTTGTTGGAGATATAAGTTTGAAATCAGTCTTATGTCCTTACCATCGAGCCCTGATGTTTTAGGATATCGATTAGTTTCCCATGTTTCCCCTTTATCAAATGTATTTTCGAAATCAATGATACATGCATACACCTCGCAGTTGACATTCCTGGATCTCTATATGAATTTCACTCAGGTGTTCTTCTAATTTGATGTATATGAGCGAGTACTTGGATGTTCTTCACGTTTTCTAGCCTTGGCTTTTTTAGGAAGTGGAATTAATATTGATAGTAGCCAATCTTTTGCTAGTAACCTGTCTTGTACATGCTGTTGAATAGCTTCGTAAGAGCTGTGATTTGGTGTGCCTCTAATAGCTTTACAATTTCACCATGCCCCTCATCCGGTCCTGGTGATTTCTTATTTGTAATCCGCTTAATGGCCATAGTTACTTCTTCGTTTGTTATTTCTGGGCCGTAGGGATTGTTTATTTCAGTCGGACTTTGTACTGCATCATCGAATAATTCTTGCATATTTCCATCTTCGCAATTTTTTTTCAATGGTAGTCAAAATCTGGTCTTCAATGTCAACAACTATGCCAGTGTTGCGTTGTTTCCTGGTGTTCTTTATTTCTTTTTTTCACATGCGAAAGTTTTACCCCCAAATACCAAAACAAACAAATCTAGATATTTTAACTTTTAAAGTGGATGGTCAGATAAGTTGGTCTACTTTACAAAATTTAATGCAATCTAAAAACATTAAAAAGTTTTAACTAATTTTCACCTCTAATGACTATATATTATTATCCTAGGGTATTTTGATGAAATATATTGCAGTATGTGGTATTTTAAACATTGTTTAATTTTGTATTTATTTATCTTGACGTATTGTATTGTTTGTTTTATTGTTGCATTAATTTATTTCTATTATTTTGTGAAATTTCTAATTTATAAAAAAGTGATTTCACACAAACATTTTAATCTAACCATTACTTACGCACCTTCGTATAGGTCTACTAACTGAAACATTAATAATTCTGTACAATAATTATGTTGAGACAAACGTGACTTTTTGATCAAAGAGAAAAACAAAAAGCAAAAATAAAAATGACATTTTCCGTATTACATTCCATAAGAGGGTCTCGCTCTTTTATTTTACCCTTACAAAGGTCTCTAAATCTAAAAAGTAAAGCTGTATATCTACTTATCGTTTCAACTTTAAAATTAAATTAGAGTCTCTCAGAAGCTTAAAAGTACGAGATGTATCCACATGAGGAAAATAGAGGTGTACTCGTTCTTGATATGATATCGTTATATTCTAGACAAAAATCTCAAATAAAAAGAAGTAACTGTAATGATGAACGTAATATATAAATAATACACCGTTTTTTCGAAGTTGTTATAGTCCGCTAACAGATACTTTAATAGAATCCTGCTTAATTAGTAAGGGATCCATTGAAAATGTCATTTCCTGTATTTCCTGTCCAATTTTTGGATGAACTTTTACTCTTTGTTTTTCGGTTATAACTTGCTAAATCTAAAATTAAATTACCGACTGCTTATCTCATAATTAATAGTAGGTACTTATCCGTACCGCAACGGGATCCTGTGTACCAAGTTTTAAAACTTTTAGAACATTTCTTAAAAAAGGTATTAAACTTGTTCCAAATATAATAAAAATAGGCTTTTTTTTTAATCATGTAAAAAACCTACTGACAAAATTTCAAAATCGTTTGACTTTTCCTTTAAGTAAAAGAAATATAGCAAAAAGAAGAAGATGATATACTAACTAAGAATGTACTACTTAACTCCAACAGCAGTGCAAGTAGACCGGACAGCCTTCAAATTGGTATTATAGTATTTTGGTTTCAGTAGTAAAAAGTAAGTATGTGGGTAACTTTTCCACAACCTTAAAATAAAACAAGAACCCACCATTGAAGAAAATTTGGGTTCCAAAATCCTACGAGAAGAAATAACGGCAGACAAATTAAGGATGAAAAGGCATCTGGACTTGATGAAATTCCTGCCGAACTGCTGAAGCTGTTAGATGCAAAACAAATAAAAAATATAACGGAAATATTTAATGAAATATACAAGGAATGAAAAATACTCGTAGAGTGTCTTAAATTGGAGTTCGTACAATTCCCAAAAACCAGGAGCAAAAGACTATAGGACCATAAACCTAACGAGCTATCTTCTAAAGCTATTTTTAAAAGACATCCACAAAAAAATTTACCGGAAATGCCAGTAAAGAATTGAGCTCAATCAGTTTGGATTTGTAAATGACGTTGGTACGAGAAAATCAGAACATATAAAGTGGATACAAACACCAGCAAAACCAAGCTAATGATCATTACCAAATGGAAAATAAAAGCGCAGAAAGCCTTAGAAGGTAGTCCTCCTAGGTAAACCTTTATGTGTCCTCAAGTTTAATGTTAATCTGTTAGTGGTCTTGAAAATATAGAAGTCTAGCACACATAATCTACCATACAATAATAAATTCACCACTAATGTGTACATGGGAGGCAACTACGCTAGAAATAAACCAGCTGGAAGGATTAATCCGGAAAACGCTTAAAAAAAGTTGAAGGAGAAACAGATTAACAACCTACGATCCATGTCTTCATATTCATTCAAATTTTGTTGAAAATATTTGTCTACTGCTAAACGTAAGCCTCCCTTAAATACTTTTCCAATATCTTACTCATTTGGTAGTTTACGTTGTCTCTATATTTCTACTCTCAATAAATTAGATACCGGAAGTACTGCCGAACTGCATCAAAGCATAGTAGATTGTTTTTCATATACTGTTTTTTGGTTGTTATTCTGTCTAGATTGTTGAGTTTGACATTATTATATAATGAATTAAAGTGTCCCATCTGGCAATTATAACTTTTTTAAATATATAAAATTTAAAATGTAAATGTTCTCTATAAAGTATAATTTTCAATAAAATCCATTTCTCTAGTCAGGTTTTCGCTATTTTCCAGCTGTTTCTCAACTCTCCGGGTCTTCCAATTTCTATGGGTCTGTACTCCATAATTCCCTTAATATATCTATGTATCTTGGAGGAAGTATCTTGGGACGTCGGCCAGTAGGAAGACCAAAGAAAAGGTGGATAGAAGAAGTGGGCACCGATGTTATAGAGATATTGACGATGAATGACTGATGAAAGCAGTCGAGGAATGGGATGCTTGGAGGCGGATGCTGAGAGAGGCCATGGCCCGATTTGGAATGTAGCGCCACTGAAGAGAGAGGGAGAGAAAGAAAAATCTATTACGTATTACCAATATAAAGATCAAAAAACCACACTTTTAAAGTGCAGGTAATAATATTTACATAGAAAACGCACTCCAAATTTAGGTCCAAACATAAATGATGATGTAGTTAGCCAATATTTAAATGCACTATGCCAACTATCACTTCCAATAAAACCATTCTCTCCATTCGAGGTTCGCAGAATATAAATGTGTACCAATTCTCACAAAGCCCTATTACACGATTTAGTATCGACAGGAGAATCCTAAAACATTTACCCAGGAAAGCAGTTTTCATGCTTAGTATTATCTAAAATCGAATACTATAGTTCTGCCATTATCTAATCCAGTGGAAATATATTATAATGATTGGAAAGCCAGCTAAATTGCCTACAGAACATTCTTCCTATCCTATAATCTTGTTATTCTTGATATTTAAGATATTTGGAAGACTCTTATATAATATTGAATATACACAAAAGCCACCACAGAACAAGAATACGCAACGACAGAAACGAATACATAGAATCAGAAAAGGAAATAGCAATGGCGCGGAAAGAATACGCAGAAAGACTTTTTAATGACGAAAGACCAACACAACCAACGCGCAAACTTCCTTCCAAAAACTTATCGGGGCCATCAATAATGCGAAGTAAAATCGAATATGCAGTTAGAACCACAAAGATGCATAAAGCAACAGGTCCAGATGAAATTAATATAGAAGCAATAAAACTACTAGACGAGGAGAATATCGAAATCTTGGTAAGGCTGTTCAATAGAATTGATGATACTGGTTACATTTCGCGAGAATGGCTGCAGTCATCCTTTGTGATGATCCCAAAAACAGCTAATGCCACAAAATGCAGTGTACACCGCTTAATCAGTTTAATAAGTCACTTGCTGAGACTCTTCCTTAGGATATTACACTCAAGAATGTACAAGATACTACAAGAATTTAACAGGTCAACACAATTCGGTTTTAAGGGAGGACTAGGAACAAGAAAGGCAATTTTATGTTTTAATACAAAACTGCTTAGATCAACTAAAAGATGTCTACCTCACCTTCATCGACTACGAGAAGGCATTTGACAATGTTAAACATGATATCATGTTGAAACTACTACATAGGGCCAACATTGACCAAAAGGATGTCAGAATTATTCAGAATCTATACTGGTACCAAATGTCAACGGTGAGGATTGATCAAGACCAATATACGGATGAATTTGAAATCCAGAAAGGTGTCCGCCAAGGCTGCATACTCTCCCCGATGCTTTTTAATTTATATATTGAAAATATATTTGCGGAAGAATTAGAAGACACGGAATTAGGCATTAAGGTGAACGGCATACCAATTAGCAACCTGCGCTATGCGGACGACATAGTGATTATAACTGATAATTTGGAAGATCAGCAGTTATTACTTGATAGGGTAAATAACATAGGTAAAAATATGGACTCAAAATCAACATTTTAAAAACGAAATATATGGTCATTAGCAGAAACCCTCCAGAAAACCCGATAATATGCATAGGTAACGATCGTATAACACGCGTAAAAACTTTTAAATACCTTGGCACCACAATTAATGACCAATCGGATCCACAACACGAGATAAAAACCCGAAGACAAATGGCAAGACAAGCTTTTGTGAAATTCAGACCGCTCCTATGTAATCAAAACCTAAATTACGAAATACGCTACAGAATGGTCAAGTGCTACATATGGTCCATCTTGCTTTATGGCATGGAAACTTGGACTTTGAAATAAAAATCTATCAACAAACTTGAAGCATTTGAAATGTGGTCATTGAGAAGAATGATGCGCATACCTTGGGTGGATAGAGTTCGAAACGATGACGGCCTTAAGAGAGCCGGCGTGGAAAGAGAACTCTTTGAATTAATTGAAAAACGCAAGATTGGTTACTTTGGGCATATATTGAGAGGAGCAAAATATGAAATACCACAGTTAATCCTACAAGGGAAGATCGAAGGTAGGAGAGGAGCCGGCCTCAAACAATTATCCTGGTTAAGGAATATTAAAGAATGGACAGGAATACATAATTCAGGCGAGCTGTGTTACGCCGCCAAGAACAGAATTCTAGTAATAAGATAGTCGCCTATGCACTTTGGTGTATTGCATGTTAAGAAAAAGAAGAAGGAAGACTCTTGCTAAATAGAATAAGCAAAACTGTACCACTCGAGAATATAATACCCAAAAATCAGTTTGGTCTCCGTCGAAAATATTCAACAATTAAACAGTGTCATAGAATAGGAAATGAAATCAAGAAAACTTTGGAAGAAAAGACTATCTTTGCTTGCATTTGAACTGAAAGCTCACCTGGAAGTAATTCATCAACGCCAAAAATTCAGCTCAAAATAAAATTAAAACAAATGAATTAATAACTTGGCATAAAAGTCACAACTGTCATTGAAGAACAAAATACTGCTTTATAAAGTCATATTTTATAAAAAGAATATGGACTAACGGCTTAGAACTCTGGGGCTTTAGCAAGCCTTTAAACACAAAAATGTTGCCTACCTTTCAATCAAAAACACTACGTATGACACCTAACAGTAAAAGATGTCATATCACTTCACGTCAACAAGGTTAAAATTCGTAGTTCAATGCACCACAGCTAAATTATCAGTGAGGTATTGCCACCAATGGAGGAATGAAGACTGAAGAGGACTTGGGCAGAAGATCTGGATACATAGAAATGGAGAACTGTAGCTGGATGGTATCCAAATCATTATAGTCAGTAGATTGTAAAAGGTCTTTTAAAAATAATAAAAAAAAAATAAAATAGAAAGCTCAACAGAAAACAAAACAGAAAAATTGCCACTAAAACAATAATATGAAAGAAAAATACAATTTTAGGCAAGTAAATGTTATCAACTTGAGACAAGAAATAAAAAAGCGAGCAAATTCTGAATATTTTAATGAAAAAGACATGTACAATTATAAAAATATAACATAAGACCATAAATGAAATCTTTTAAATATTTGCTGTAATTTTATTTCACTCTAATTTCTATTTTAACACTCTGCTTTTTTACAATCGTGTTATTTTAACAGTTACAGGAATTTTATTAGATTTTTATGTAATCTCTAAAAGTTTACAACTTTCAAAATAACTCATTTGAAAAAGGTTTTATAGGTACGTGATATTTTCATTTATTATTTTGCGACGTTTATAGCCATCACATGAAAGTATAATTGCTTGCTTGCATTTCGTCATTTGGTGGATAACTAAGTTTACATGAAGTATTATACGGTATGAACGTAAAAACACCGAAATTACACGGGATCTGGAGATAATTTTGATTTTACATTATATTTAAAAATTAAAGATGAGAGTTTTAGAAAAAAGGGCGATGGAGGGTGAAACAATAATGAGTTTGTAGTAGTTATTTTTTTAATGATTATACCAAATTTATATTTACCATATTTACCAAAAACCCAGTTTATAAAAACTCGCAGAAGTTGTAGCTAACACATAATGTGGTAAATGTGATCGATACAGCATCGATGTCATTTGGTGTAAATTCAAGACTTAGGCAGGGGGACTCCTTGTCACCGTTGCTGTTCAATTTTGCTTTAGAATATGCAATAAGTAAAACATCGACTGAGCTGACAGGAGGATTTGCTGATCAAGAATCAAAACTATTGCTGGCCTTTCCTAATGATATAGATGCAGTGACGCATTCTACAAGATACGTGGGAGAGGTGTTTTCAGAACTCAAGGAGGAAATAGGTGGTTTGGGTCTCCGAATAAATAAAAAAAAGACGAAATACATGGTAGTAACCAAAAATCCAAGACCAAGAGTTAGGCAGAACATCAGTATTAATGATCACAACTTCGAAGTAGTAAAGGAGTTTAAATACCTGAGTGCGATAATCACAGCTGATAGCCACATGGAAAAAGAAGTCTCAGCAAGGATGGTTGCGGGAAATAGAGCATTATACTCTCTTTCAACATTATTAAGATCGATGCTGCTAAAAATAAAATCTAAATTAACACTGTACAAGTTGATTATTTGCCCAATTATTACATATGGCAGTGAAACATGGACTCTTAACCAGCGGGAAATCAGTAAGCTTCTAGTATTTGGGAGAAAGGTTCTCAGAATAATATTTGTATTTGGTGACTCTGTATAAAACTGGAACATAGTTAGACATATCAAGGCAAACCGAATAAGATGGACAGGTCACGTTGTACGATCAGATAATGACAGAGTGTTAAAACACTGTTTTTTGAAAAACCAAATGGTAGAAGATCAGTAGACCAACCGAGAAAAAGATGGATGGTTGATGTTGAAGCCGATTTATCTAGAATTATGAAACGACAATGGAAAATAGAAGCGCAAGATCGTAGACGATGAGTAATGACCTGGCATTAACTGGTTAATGGGCCAGGTTAGCATCCTACCCATTGTAAAAGAACGCAAGAATCAAATAACCGATATAAAGCATCGAAACCAAACGAAACCTAAGACGATGAACCACGCAAAGAAAAGGAAAACGAGAAGGAAAAAATGGCCCACAATTAGATTAACAACATGAAATATTACTTTCAAGCTTTCAAGAACAAAGATCAAGAGATATTAGAAGAAGTGATAAAAAAACACACAGACATTTGTACACTCCAAGAAACCAAAAAGAAAGGTAAAAGCCAAAGAGACTGTAACCAATATTTTCTAGCATACAGTGGAGTGAAGAAAAAAGAACGAGCACAAGCAGGTGTAGGTATACTTGTCCATAAAAAAATTTTAAAGACAACATAAATAACTGCCACTATCTCCGAAAGAATAATACATATGTATATTACAATGGACTACCAAAAATTAACTGTCATATCTATCTGAAACCCCGAGGACTGCAAACCTAAAGAGGAACGAGAGGCAAAGTATTGAACTGAACACCGCATGCAAGAAGGAAGCAAGGTAGACCAAGATTAAGTTGGAGAGAAGAAATCGACAAGACTTACGGGAGACGGGAGTTAAAGAAAACTTTTGGAACGACGGAGATAACGTTATAAACTGATTGATTGAGCTCACTTGCTCCTGTCTCCCCTAAGGCTGTCCAGATTTTCTCAGGAATATCATCTGGCCCAACTGCCTTGCCTTTATGTATTTTTTTAAAGTGCTTAAACAACTTTCTCATTCGCTATTTTATGACATACTGCATATAAAAGGTTTTTCAGAAAAACTTGGTATAAGACGAAAAACAAATAATAAAAAATTCCATAATTTAAAACATTAAGATTTATGTTGATTCGCTAAGACTCTTAATGACAACAAATTATAAGGGACTGCCCTCATCAAATTTGTTGGAAAAACAAGAAGTCTTCTCCGCTAATCTAATAAACTGTTTAAATTAAAATCACGAAGCCTATATTTTTCTGTCTTTCTTCTAGCAATTCCCAAATGACTGTGATAAATAACCAGTAGCTCTAAATAGCTCATCTCTAGAAAAGCAAGTTTCTCGAGAACCGATCTGTTCTCATCGTCACAGACATAACCCATTTAATATTTATGTCATTGTGTCGTATGTTTTCAAGGGCCGTTCGTGCTGGTTCTCGAAGGATTTTGAAGATTTCTCCATCGTCTCCGTGATGGAATTTTAGGCTGTGATCTTTCGCGTTTGAGCGTGGAATATGAGAGCGACGGCAGTCGGCACAGATTTTTTTCTTTTCGTCACTCCGCTTTCCCGCAGATTTTACTTGTATTCCTAATAATATTATAATAAGAAAAGTAAAAGGTTGGATGCTCTTTTTTAAGGAGATAGGGGGAGACAGTGTAATATAAAAGAAGATGTTGGAATACGGCCAAGATTGGAGATGAATAAAGTTAGTTGATTTTAAAAAAAAGTGATTTGAATATAAAAGGAGAAACACTATGGTGTTAC
Organism: Diabrotica balteata; assembly: GCA_918026665.1. Taxonomy (NCBI): domain Eukaryota; kingdom Metazoa; phylum Arthropoda; class Insecta; order Coleoptera; family Chrysomelidae; genus Diabrotica; species Diabrotica balteata. The sequence goes on along the minus strand of OU898278.1, from coordinate 175,989,366 downwards.
TTTGATAAAAGTGTTGTTGGAAAGTAGGAAAAAATAGAAAATCGTGATTTCTGGTTTCTTACTTCTTTATTCAACATTTTTAATATGGTAATATCATTTTTAACTTTTTTCCGCCACAATTCTACGACATTTAAAATATTAACAATACGAAAATTGTTAACACCATTCAATACCTATATTAAGTAATTGGTAAAAATTAAATAAAATAGTATTAAAATGTGAAAAAGAGTACGGTAGTAATGACAATGCAACAAAAAATATATTAACATCATTAATTCTCCACATTTCATTGTATTCTTTTATTCCACCATAAATATCTTAATAAATACAGGGTGAGTCATGAGGAACCTTACATACTTCTACCATATGTAGAGTCCCTCACGGAACATATGATGTGGGCACTAAAAAATGTCAACTCCTCTTCTTTATTAATTAACAGGGTGATTTGTGTAATTGACCATTTATTTCATTTTACTGTAGTGTTTATACGGCTTATTTGATTTTTTAAATTTTTGCATGATACAGTACACTACTATCAAGCATTCGACTGGTATTAGCTAAACTAAAAAATTCCAGGACTGGCTTTGAAAAAATTAATTTAGGGATTCGTATTAAATATTACACCCTGTATATATATATATATATTTTTTAATGCAATAAGTGATTTTCAAACTAAATAAATAGCCAATAAAAACGACATATGCGACAATGTTGTAGCACTTTTATTAAATTTTTAGTGAACGATCAAATCTTACCAAAAATGGAACGACCATAATGAAGTATCAAATTATAAGGTAATTAATTTAAAGAAATGTTATAAATTTCAAACATTTTAATTGAAATGATAAACTGAGTCACTGCACAACAAAAAACAGTAACTACTAACAATAACGAAGAACAATTTAAAAAAAACTAAAAATATGTACATAGTTATGATAAACCCATAAATTAGAACTGGAAAAGATACAATAATGGTAACAAAATAAAAATAATTTAAAATAGATTTTCGAAATGGAACCCTGCAGCCTGTACATATTTTTGTTGCCGAATTGTTAATTGACGTATTGAATTACGGATACTCTGGGGATCGTTTCTAATAGTATTACAACAATGTATAATTCTATTAATTAATTGCTTCAATCGTCCCCAAATATGGTAATCAACGGTATTGAAATCGGGAGATCTGAAGGCCACGAAATAGGACCTGCACGTTCTATCCACCTGTTGCCATAAACATTATTGAGATGTTGTCTCACTGCCAGTAAAAAGTGTGGGGGTGCCCCATCATGCTGAAAATACATCCCTCGGATAGCAACGTTCACGTTGGCAAGCAAATTCGGTAAAATATTTTGTAGAAAGTTCAAATAGACCTGCCCTGTTAAAGGACCATCAAAAAAGTGAGGACCTAATAATTGGTTATTTATGACACCAATCCACACGTTAACCGAAAACCTTAACTGAGAACGACATTCTCGAATAGCATGGGGATTTTCTTCTGCCCAAACATGTGAATTTCGTGAATTATTATAGCGTTGGTCGATTATTCTTAATCCATCTACAAAATTCCAACCTATCGATCTCATCTCCAGCATGTAGTCGCTGAACCATTCGAATGTGATATAAGTATAGATTATTTTTTTGTAAGACTCTACTTACTTTTGATTGAGTAACATTGAGTTCTCGACTTACTTGTCTAGTGCTTATTGTAGGATTCATAGTAACGGCGTCCATAATGTCATCTTCCTGCGCTTCATCTACATGTCGCTCTGTTGTTCCACTAGGAAAAGTGCCATTTTCTCGCAAATAATTAAAAACTGACCCAAATGTTGGATGACTGGGAGTTCGAAGATTAGGAAATCTCCTGCGATATACTAGCAGCCCTACCATTCCCATTACAGAATCCATAAACAAATATTATGTCTGCATATTCTGTGGTCGAAAACTGATGTGGCATTTTGAACGAAAGTAACAAAAGCTCTACCAAAACTAACACAATATACTTAACGTAGATATGACAGAAGAAATATGTATTCTTGTACACATAAATAACAATTAATAATGACAATAATGACAATGGGTATAAAATATCAAGAAACGTCAAACAGTCAACGCCAACCTTCATTTTAAACTTTTTTAGATTTATTTTTATTTAGTACATTTGATGCAATGTATTATTATTTGACATAAAATTTTAATCATTTACAATCAACAAAAACTAACACATACAAAAGGTTTGACTTTTTAATGAATTTAATTTATTATTTATTGAAAATAATGCCCCAATACGATCTATGAGTAAAAATTTAAAATTGAAAAATAATTGATTCTATCGTAGAGATAATACAAAGTGACAGTAAAGATGTTAATTTTCTACGTATTAGATTATGCTGTAGGATCTCATTTTAATTAAAATGTTGGAAATTTATAACATTTGTTTAAATTAATTACCTTATAATTTGATACTTTGAAAAAATTTGATAAAAGTGCGACAACATTGTCGCATATGTCGTTTTCATTGGCTATTTATGTAGTTTGAAAATCACTTATTGCGTTTAAAAAAATATATATATATACAGGGTGTAATATTTAATACGAATCCCTAAATTAATTTTTCCAAAGCCAGTCCTGGAATTTTTTAGTTTAGCTAATACCAGTCGAATGCTTGATAGTAGTGTACTGTATCATGCAAAAATTTAAAAAATCAAATAAGCCGTATAAACACTACAGTAAAATGAAATAAATGGTCAATTACACAAATCACCCTGTTAATTAATAAAGAAGAGGAGTTGACATTTTTTAGTGGCCACATGATATGCTCCCTGAGGGACTCTACATATGGTAGAAGTATGTAAGGTTCCTCATGACTCACCCTGTATAATAATAATTTTCTCTTGAATAAAATATTTGAAATTAAAAATCACACTTAATTTTGTCTTTTTTCTTTAATCCCTGTAACTTATTAAAATAAACATTATAGAAATTTTCAGCGACTTTCGGCCCTCGGTAATAATGTAATCTTTAATTTTTCAATAATACTTATTAGCTTTCTAAGGATTCAAAAAATGAATGCATTTAATTAGCATTAGAGTAAAATTTTGCGCCTATCCCCGTAAGAAAAAGAATAGTCCCGAAAATAGAGTTTAAGATATTTAAGGAAATAAAAAGTAGGTAGTACCTAGGGTATGGCTTATAAATCTATAATTTTATCTATAAGGCGGTACTAGCATTTTAATTAGTTAGACCGGAGGAGGAGGTAACATTCGCTGACTAATTACTTTTCAGTGCAATTAGGAACATACGATTTATCTAGATATGATTACTCATCGCCTCGTCAAGCTAATAACAGAGGCACAGAGGTGTGGTTTAATTCCTTTAATTTTTGCTTTTGTGGTTTACTAGTGAATGGAATAACAAAACAATTTTTTTAAAAATTGATGTATATATTTTTAAATAGGATAAGGAAAGGTATATTGGTGATAAAAATGAAAAATACTAATAATATAGGAATTCGAAAACTAAGCAAGAAATAAGTTTTGCTTTATTACGCTTCTTATTATTTGAAGTAAATGTTTATTTACTTAATTTAATTTAACAAAAAATGATTAATAATGATAGTAAATGTCAAATTTAACTTATGTTAGGTAACTTGGTGACACGGGAAGCTATATTGGTGATAGTGGCTAGGAAATTTGGTGATATTATGGAAATTGTATATTTAATCAGATATTTAAAAATTTTATTGCATACAACGATCACATATATAATAAAGTTTTTTAATAATCTCGTGGTATGGTGTCAAACAAGATGAACACTGAATCCATTGGGCTCCATTTCATTTCTTAACATCAGTTGAATACAGGACTCCACATAAGTCACACTCCCAATTATCTATTTTACTTTTTTTTTGCTTTTTGGACAGATTTGTATGAATTCGAGGGCTGTTGCTGAAGATTTTCTGTTACTGAAGTTGTTTGATTTGACGGTGTTAAGCATTTCGCACATGAGTCTCTTTTTCTTGACCTCTCTGGACGTTTTGAAGCTGTTGGTGTTTTCAAAATATGATCGACTGTGGTTTTAGGATTTAAAATAGCAGTTTCAGGTGCTGCGTCAGTTGAAACTGGAGAAGCAGGATCTATGTAAGTTAAAGATAAAGTTAGTGTTCTTTTGGAATAACATCTACGTTTAAAACCACCACCGTTTTAAAAACCGTAAGTAATTTGTGCAAAACTGTTTTCGGTGCTCAATAATTTTTATGCAATGCATGCATTGGTAGACGTTGCTTCAGGTAGGTTAGAGGTAAAAGCAGTACAAAATGGAATACGCCTGAATAAATCACCAAAAGAATTGGGCGTTCAACGGATAAAGCTGAAGAAAAGAATAGCAAAGGGGTGTTTTACAAAAAAAGCTTTCGAGAATGTGAAAAGAAGATGGTAAAACATATCATAAGATTACAAAAATTCAGATCTGAACCGATTGGAACAGTACGTACCATGGCATACAAACTGGCCGAAAAATGTAATTTTTCTGCAGCCGTCCCGAAAATAAAACTTTCGGTAACTATGATTTATTAAATCGAAAGAACCATTTTACACAACTCATACCGAAAGTAGCTATGTATTTTCGGGACTAATATTATTACTTTCGGGACGATTTTGGGTAGCTAGGTAACGGCTTTGACAATAGCATCAACTTTGTATTTTATTATGACAACGTTTGTCATTAAAGATTCGTGTGTTTAGTAAAAGTGCTGACACGTCTAACACTATTTAATTTCAATACTGCCGCTTCTGTTCTATTCCTACACTGATATTCCTACAGATAGAATAATTGAGAACTCCCGAGCTCCATCTGAGAAAACTCATACATCTACCGTAAAAAGAGCTCTTAAACAACTTACAACAAATACTCCCGCTACATCAGAATACTCACGTGCCTTCTCATTGGATGAAATAAACGAAGCGCTTAACCAAACTAAATCAGGAAAAGCAGCAGGCTTCGATGGAATGTATCCTGAGTTTATAGTCCAGACTGGTACAAAAACACGACAGTGGCTCAAAAAATTCTTTAGCGAAATTGTGAATACAGCTGTGCTACCCCCAGAATTCAAAAGAACAAAAATTATCGCAATCCAGAAGCCTGGCAAAGACAACAAGCTGCCTGAAAGTTACCGGCCTATTGCCTTACTCAGTTGATGTTATAAATTACTAGAACGACTTTTATATAACCGAATATGTAACACCATTGAGGATGCTGTACTAATTCAACAAGCTGGATTTAGAAGAGGACGAAGTTGCTATGACCAAGTGCTGTCCTTAACTACATTTATTAAAGCTGGCTTTGAAAGACGCGAAAAATCTGCCATAACATTTATTGATCTCACGGCTGCCTATGACATTATGTGGAGAGAGGGCCCTGTGTGATTTTCATCAGCTTATAAGCTGATGAAAATCATACCTTGCCTCAAAACTTTTCAGCTGATAAACAATCTACTGACTAACACACTGTTTCAGGTATATATGAATGATGCACAGAGTAACGTTAGAAAACTTAACAACGGCTTTCCTCAAGGCTCAGTGCTAGCTTCTTTATTATTAAACCTTTATACAGCAGATATACCTGGACTACACGAGGACTTAACTACACTAAGTAACTAATTTAAGAACTGGCGCTTACGTCCTAACACAAGCAAAACTGAAACCTGTCTCTTTCACCTGTCGATTCAACTTGCGGGCGATACTCTCAATGTAACTTTAAATGATACAGCTATCAAACATAACAACCCCAAATATCTAGGCTTCACACTTGATAGAACACTCACCTTCAAAAGTCATCTAACAAACGCAGCCGGTAAACTAAGAACAAGAAATAACTTAATATCTAAACTTGCTGCAACAACTTGGGGTGCTTCTGCAGATACTCTTCAGACCTCTGCTCTAGCTTTGGTTTTTTCAATGATAGAATATTGTGCACCAGTATGGCTAAATAGTGCACATACAAGCAAAATCGATGTCCAACTTAACCAAACCATGAGAATAATCACTGGAACAATAAAACCAACGCCAGTGAAATGGCTGCCTACTCTGAGCAATATTGCTCCACCAGATCTACGCCGTACAGCAGCATTAGTGAGAGAGTACCAGAAAATTGTAGCCAACGTACACTTACCAATACATCAAGATATCCCAGACATCTCAAAAGAGCACCAGCGACTGAGATCTAGAAATCCTCCAATACGATCTGCCCGAAAAATTGGTAATTCCTATGATATACATAGGCAAATGAACAACAAGATGGATGCCAACAGTAGAATCGGACTATATTATGATATCCACTTCAACTCAGGGTTTCATCGGATCATATCTGCTCCGGTCCACTTGGGCAAGGCTTAATCGTATACGTACCGGACATGGTAAATGTGCTGATTCGCTGTTCAGGTGGGGTCGTGCAGAAAGTATTGCAAAAGAATAATATTGCAAGTTTATTACTCGGAAAGTCTTATACAATAATATATTGTCACTCTATATATGTGGATATCTTACGTCACAAATATGCCTTTTTACTTCGTAAACACATAGTAAATAAACGTGTTTCATATTATTATATTTTCTTTTAATTTGTGAATAAAATAAAATTATAAAAAAAATGCTTATTGCATGTCCTGCCCTAACTAAGAATTGTTTCGATAGGTTCATATAATTGTAATACCAATTTTTCAATCAATACACACATCCTTTTAAATAAAGCAACAAAACTTCCTGTCTCTATATGCCTTATCTGACCAGTTATGTAGAAAACGTGTGTGCAGCCTCATCGAATAAACTTGCACACACTGGCTTGGCTTATACGATCAAGGTCAGTTGCATTTACCTACAGCGTAATAAACAACCCCCAACTAGTCGGTGTATATTTAGCATAGTTTCGGAAGCCTTGAAGAGGGGGAAATTTGGTGCGAAGGATTAGCGCTGATGCACCCCAATTTACTTTGCTAATTTAGTTGACATCGCATTCTACATAACATACTGGCATTCCAAAGATTCTGTTTCTGGTTAGAACTGCGAGATTTCAGAACGCGATCTTAATTTTTTTAATATTGTTAGCAAGCTAATATCGTGTAGCATTTTGGTTATTACCTATCATTAATGGAAATTAACTACAATTTCATTTGAAAAAACGTTTGCGTTGTTTAGATTTTTACTTCAAAAATCGTTTTAAAATATAAATTAAACGATTTCTTTTTTTAATTTTTAATTTGAAAACGTTTTCCGTAGGAAGTGGACATCGAAATTTTAAATAAACGTATTTTTAACTAAAGTTGTGGTTACTTTATTAAAAAAGTGAGTAATAAGACAAAAAATCATTGAAAAAACCAGAAGACTATCAAATACTAAAAGTAACGACACCGTGAAAGTAGTTAATAATGAAAAACTTATCCTTCCCGTAAATAAACATACCCCAACATCCCTACCTAAAATGTTTAATTTAATATGTATTTGAACAACTTTTTACCAACATTTATAAGGCACACTTATCAATAGGGTATAAAGTTAGAAATAGTATGTTGGAAGAATTAACAAGAAAAACATTACAAAAACATACCTACCGAAGAATAGGATGATTAAGGAGTACAAATATGAAATGGCGCTGGGCAGGTCACATAGCCCGATATAATGACAACAGGTGGACACGGAGAATTCTAGAATGAATACCAAGAACGACAACAAGAAGCATGGGAAGACCTCAAAAAAAATGGGTAGATTGGCAGGCAAACAGTGGATTAGATTGGCGCAAGATATAGAAAGATGGAAGCAATTGGGAGAGACCTACATTCAGGAGTGTATGGAAAATGGTTGACAGAATAGAAGAAGCACCAATTTTGTAATCGGTCTAAGTCATTTTGTAGTAAGGCTTAATCTTTTAAACTATCTATAACTTTCCGAAATTTCAAGTCATTTACTAACATTAGACATTTGCTATGTAGTGAAACAGGAAGTGGTGTCGTTAACGAAGATATTAAAAAGAAGTGGAAAAGTATGTCCTCTTTGAGGAACTCCAGATGTTACTATGATACTGATGCGAACATGCATTCAGCGTGGCCCGCCTAACGGTTGCATCTCGAAGCATCTCAGGCATCGAGAACCATTGATCGATACATTCCTCGAAGGCAAAAGAACAATCGGTCACGTGCGCGAATTAGAGGTGGGAACTTTCTAGAACATAGTCACTAGGTATATATATGTAACGATTTTAGGAGTAAGTTAGTTGATAAGCGAATACCGAACTGTAAAGTTATAAATAAATATATTTATATAAATTCAAACCGCTCGTTTTATTTAAAAACGGTACAATACTGTCAGATAGATAACAACATATTTTGACTCTTTGGCTTCTCCCAGATGTAGAATTTTTAATCCATTCAAAAAACCTGACATGATAGCGTACATTAATTAATTTGCCCAAAAGTATTTGGTGATATACACGATCAATTACTTTGGAATATTCTGTGTATATTGGATCTACCTGTTTACGGTCTTCCATATGAGATAATACTCATATATCAAATTGATAGCAAACCAAGCTTGTCGCAGTGGATTTTTTGCTATAAAAACAATGTTGTGATTGAGATATTAAGCCTTTACATAATCAAGTTGCTTTGCTATAAGACTGTCGAAGAACTTAGGGATTGCAGGTTGTATGCAAATGCTAGGATAATTTTTAATATGGTCTTTCTGACCATTTTTAAATATAGGAACAACATAATTTTCTTTTCATGAAGAAGAAAACACAGAGGTTTTCAGCGGTCTATTAAACAATATAACAAATGGTATTACAAGGGTACACAGACACTTTTTTAATAAAAAATTAGGTACTTCATCTGGACCAGCAGTAAGCTTATTGGGCATTATGGGCTCATTTATGGCATTAAAAATATCAGTCATGGTAATCTTCGAGTGACAAATATTTGTACTAAATCCGTAAAAACATATTTATTAACGTCTGTTTGCCTTGCAATTTTTAGAAGGTTCAGATTAAAGCAGAAATCTGAATTGGTTTCGAAACTATTTTACGGATTTATTATCAGATGTCGCTATTGCGTCCATATCGAAGCCATTTTAGTGTTGCTTCTTAAAGACAGAAAAAATTTATTTTTCACGTTGGGAACGCCTATGAATAGCTATTCTGATGAGCCCTATCTATATACTTAGCCTTAAACGCCCACTCTTGGGCATAGGGCTCCCCTGTTATTCTCCATTGGTCTCTATTTTATGCGATCTGCATCCAGTCCTTTCCTGCCGTTCTCTTAAGGTCGTCAGTCCATCTCATCTGTGCTCTTCCTCTTTTTCTTTTCTTTTCCCATGGTCGTCAGTGTAGAATTCGCTTATTCCATCTTTCATCTTTTTGCCGGAGAGTGTGACCGGCGAAGTTCCATTTAAGTTTTGCAACCTGTCTTGATACATCGTTCAGCTTTGTTTTTTCTCTGATCCATGAGGTTCTTTTTCTGTCTTTAAGACCGATACCCAGCATCTGTCTTTCCATTGCTCTTTATTTTTTGGATATCTTATCGATGTTCTCCTTTGTGAAAGTCCATGTTTGTGAGCCATACGTGATAACTGGTAACATGCACTGGTTGAATACTTTCGTTCGCATATATTGAGGGAACTTTTTATTTTTTAGAATATATGATAGTTTACCAAATGAGGCCCATGCTAGTCTAGTTCTTCTTTTTATTTCTTTTGTTTGATTGTCCCTGTTCAGCTTTATTATCTGTCCTAGGTATATGTATTCTGTCACCTGCTCTAATTTATTCTGTTTGACTACTATTTCTAATTGGTCTTCTTGGTTTGTCATAGTCTTGGTTTTAGTTTTTGAGTCTATTAGGGCGAAATACGTATAAATAAATAAATAAATAGACGCTTTGTACGTAAAATCAAATCTTTACTGTATTTTTCATTTTCATTTGTACCAAAGTTGCTATTTAATACGATACATAAAACAGAACAAAGGCATAAGAAGCGTAGGAAGATGTAAAATCTAGTAGCTGTATAATCTCCGTGACTGGTTTGAATGCTGTTTAATAAAACTTTTTAGGCTCGTAACCAACAAAATTATAATTGTCAGAACGATTTCTAATCTCCAACAAGAGTAAAACTTGAACAAGAAGATCTTCTGAAAAAAGAAACATCATCTCGATACACATTGGTACCTACTGTAGGAAAATAGATCTTCATAGAGAATTAAATGTAAAGCTTATCGACAAGATCTTAAACAAAAACAAAAATCTGTCAGTAATGCTGGTAAGCATATCGTTTTCAACTACTCATCAATTTCAATTATAAAAGGTCTATAACAACCATGAAACTTTTTTTATATAACTATAACTTACTAAAATTCCTTAGGTTGCCTTCTAACAAAAATGTATAATTTTGACTGTAAATACTCTATTACAATAATAATTTTCTAATAAGATTTTTTGTCTAACAGTACATACTGTCAGCTTTGTCAATTAATTAATAATCCTTTGGGATTACTTCAAAAATATAAAACAAAAAATATGCATACGCTTTATTAATTTTATATAAAATAACTCACCCCGAATTGGTTTAATTCGAGCCACATACCTGCAACAAAAAAAATATTTCAAATATTTATCAGAGAATTTACATAACAGTTAAATTGCCGAAAAATCCGCAGAGTTTTGATTCAAACATTTTTTAACAAATGTTTATGGTCGAAATAATGAATATTGTTAAAATATTTTTGCATGTAGGTACAGAATGCTCCAGCAATTTTCAACTTATTAAATTAGACGAGATACTTAAAGGAATTATGGTAAAACCTGGAACATCGCAGAAAAAACCAGAGACAGTTTAATTCTGGCAACATGGAGCAGTTTTTATCGGAACAAGTCGGAACAGGATATCAAATTGTATCATTACATGTCAGTAATTCCAATTGAAAGGAAAATATTGACAACAGAACGAGCAGTCAAGGGGCATAACTTTTCCGTACAGTACTTTTTGTCAAAAAGAGTCAGCAAGGAAAAAATTCAGGTATGCAATGCAGTTTTCTTGAAATGTGTCAATATTAAAAAAGATCGCAGAAACTACTTTTCTGAAACATTCATCATCATAAGTGGCTCGACAATCCGTTGTGGATGTTCGCCACTCCCATCGATTCCTGGCAACTTTTCTCCATCTTCTAACCCTTAGAATCTGTAGATCATTTTTCACATCATCAATCCATTAAGAAGAGATTAACATTTTCACGTTTTGAAAATGTTAATCTCTTCGTGTATTCGTGATCTGACATCCTAGCAATGTGTCTAGCCCATCTAAGTCTCTGCACTTAACGAATTTCACAATATCTCGATCAGTGTATAACTGATATAGTTTAAAGTTATATCTTTGACGCCATAGCCCATTTTCATTTACGGCTCCAAAAATCTTTCTAAGAATTTTTCTCTAAAAAATACCAAGAAGTCTTTCATCATTTTGAGATAAGGTCCACGTTTCAGTTATTATATTTCTGGAGACCGTAAACAGTTCTGTTTGCTGTTGCTAAAACATTGTCAGACCGAAATATCCCAAATGAAAATCAGGGTGGAAATCATGTGTCTACAAAATCTGTTGTCACAAAGAATAAAATAAGAGAGTTTATTGATAAACTACAAGAAAGAGAAATACATTATAATAGAAAAAAAAGCAAGATGAATTTATTTGGCCGCTGATCTAAGCATAAAGAAATTACATGGCATGTACCTCATTCAATGCGACCCTGAACATAATGTAAACTTTTCGATGTTTAGGAGGATATTCGTTATTGATTTTAACATTGGGTTTTCTACTCCAGCATCAGATGTATGCGCATAGTGTACTAGACTTAAATTCAAAATTAGAACGAAAATTAACGAGGCAAAGAAAAGAGAGTTTCGTACTGAGTATCCACCAAAAGAGGGCTAATCCTTTTTATAGTCTGCTAAAAGAAACTCTGAAAATTCCATTACATTCTGCTTTGATATGCGGCAGGTGCAGCCTTTGCCCAAAACACCTGTTAATGATACAGCAGATTAGCATGTATGTGTTTTGATGCGTTGATAGCCAGTCCAAATATTCAACGTTTTACATGGACTCAAGATCAGGCAGGTAGGGGATCAGTTGAAATAGATTCTGCACTTGTAAATTATTTCGATTCTTTAGAGTACGATAACATTACGATACTTCGCCTCTTTCGTGACGGATGTGATGGACAAAAAAAACTTCCATATTAATCATTCGCTGTACTTCTGGCTTAGATGTAAAGCTCCAGTTTAAGTAACAGAAATAGTACTTATATTTCCAGTCCGGGGCCATTCGTATTTGCCAGCAGACAAGGTATTTGGGAGAGTAGAAAAGCTCTAATAAAAAAAAACACAATTCTCTCTAGAGAGAAATATGAAGAAATTTATAACTAAATTCGAGTTTAATTGGATTAAAAACAGCTTAAAGTTGGCTTGAACGAATTTAACAATGGCGAATTCATAAAAATACGATCATTCCAAAACTATTAATTTAGCAGTCGGTTGAAAAATTTTGAAAAACTTTTGAAAGCAAAATTTTCCTATATTAAGACTCAGGGTATCTTCGAAAAGAAAACAAATCCCTTAAACAACTTAAAGATAAAACGAGATACGGTTTTGACATGGAGCAGCTCACACATTCTTACCCTACACAACGAACTATACCTCCCTGGACTATTAATTTTCCCACTATTGATCTATCCCTCACGGCCTATCCAAAGAGTACCACAAATCCCATAATTATTAACAAATTATATCAAGAACGGATATTAGAATACACTGGCCCTAACAAGATTTTTACCGATGCGTCAAGAACTGAAAACGGACACGCAGCGGCCTTTATTCTAGGAAAGTCTGAATATGCAGTTTGCATCCCTCAATTCTGCAGCATTTTCACGGGAGAAGCAATCGCCACTTTAAAGGCTTTAGACATGTGTAAGAGTCATGCAAGCTCAGATTTTCTTATCATTACTGACTCTTTATCTGATCTTCAGAGCTTAAGGCAAATATATCCAGTACATGCTATCCTGCAACAAATACAATTAACACTTTATCACCTACAAAACAGACACGTGAACGTTACATTTCTCTGGGTACCATCACATATAGGTATCGCAGGAAATGAAAAAGTAGATGAATTAGCAAAGAAAGCTGCTACTGACGAGCAAACTGAAATTATGACTACAATTCCATTCAGTGATATCCAGCTCAATATTAAACAGTACTGTGTAAAAAATTGGCAACAAATGTGGAATTCTACTAAGGCTAACCTTAAAAATGTGGAAAACTAGGATTGGCACTAAACTACAATTTCCAGAAAACAGAAGGCAACAAGTGATTATAAACCGACTAAGAATTGGACACACAGCGTTAACTCACCAGCATCTCATAACAAAAGAACTACCACCTGAATGTTCCTATTGTGAATGTTCAATAACTGTTCAACATGTATTGATTGAATGTCCTCTTTATTCCTACGAAAGAGCCATCAACAAGGTACCAGAAGAAGCAAAGAAACTTAAAGATATTTTAAACAGTAATGTATCTAATACAATCAAATTCCTTAAGGACATACGTTTACTACACAAAATTTAAGTTATAATATATGTATCTCTTTGTAATTTGTAATTTATTATGTGTAATTTAATACGCAATTTGTAATAATTATTAAATTAGTATTTGTAATAACAACTGTAAAATCTGTAAAACCCGCTAATAACCTTTAATGGTTGATGCGGAAATTCTAAATAAAAAAAAACTTAAAGATAAAGATGGGAAAAAATTACAAGAACTTAACTGGTACCGGGAATTGCTTAGTGGCAAAAGTTCAAATGAAAAGGATGAGGAGGAAGAGGAAGGGGAGATATGTAACTGCCTGGAAGAGGAATCAACGCTTTAGATTTGACTTTACTTTTTTGCTTTTTTCAAATTGTTAAATACTTATAATAAAAATAATTTTTTATGTTCTAGTTTGTTTATTTTCTTTTATTAACAACAAAATATGGTACTCTTGCAAAGATCTTTCAGGCAAATACCGATAAATTTCTGTTTTCAAGCAAAACCTCATAAATTAAAAAAAATCAAAAATTAAAAGAGTAAAAAAAGATAATATATTAAAATTCTAGAATTTTATTACATGACTTCTAACTACTATTTATTTCTAATACGATGTTTCTTTCACCATGAATGTGGGAAACTACGTGTTTTTCAACAGTGAAGACAATGAACGTGTATTTGGGGTGGGATTTTTTATAAAAAAAACATTTGCCATGGTGATAGATTTTGACGCAGTCACAAGTAGATTATGTAAAATAAGAATAAAATAAATCAGAGAAATAAAATAAATAAAATAAATAAGAGAAAAATATAGAAAAGTAACCCTTATAATGTGCATGCACCAACAGAAAATACAGATGAAGACGTTAAAGATAGCTTTTATGAACAATTAGAACAATGTTTTACAAAATACCATTATATGACATAAAAATAACTGTAGGAGATTTGAATGCCAAGATTGGCAGGGAGGATGTATACAAACAAATAACAGGGGAAAAAGTAATCATAAAGACAGGAATCTGAATAGAAAAAGAGTAATAGAATTTGCTTTCGAACATAAAATGCGAATTATGAGCACTTATTTTGATCACAAAAAAAAATCGTAAAGGTACCTGGGTATCACCAGATGGACAAACAGTAAACCAAATAGATCATTTACTAATAGAAGCCAAACATGAGAGCCATAAAAGATAGCCGAAGTTACAGAGCAGTGCTGATGCAAATTCGGAACACTTTTTGGTCAAAGTTAAAATGGAGCAAATAATACCCACAATTAATAACACTAGTTGTAAAAAAATTAAAAGATATAACGGTGCACTACTTCAGGAGGGAGAAGTTGATCACAGCTCACAGCAGATGAGTACAACTAGAAGAAAAAAATTAAGAAGCAGCCGACTCAGTATTATCAAGAAACAGACAATGTAAACAAACGGATTGGTATGATGAGGATTGTAAGAAAGCCATTGGTGACTGAAATAAAGCTAGAATAAATAGCATAATAAGAAATAATAAAGAGAGTAAAAAAGCTTATGTCCCAAAAAGACGGGAAGCAAAGAACATCTGTAGAAGGAAGAAGCGGTCAAGTTTAGAGCAGAAACTAGTTCGTATTGAAGAAAATTTTTTACATAAACAAGTCAGGAATTTCTACCAAGAAATAAAACGAGACCAAACCCAGTACAAAACCACATCAAGATATTATAAAGATGAAGAGGGGAATCTGTTATGTGGAACAGATGAAAAATTATGAAGGTAGGCCAATTATTTCAAAAACATATTATGTACGCACGACCAAGATGAAATAGAACAAACGCAACTACAACATGAAGAAGTACCTACCAAGGAAGAAATTATAAAAAGAGAACATAAAAAAGATAAAAAAACAACAAAACTCCTGGTGAAAATGGTATCATTGCTGAGTTTCTAAAAGAAGGTGGCGAAATGGTGCAAGAAGAAATCGCTGGGTTAATACGCGAAGTGTGGATCAAAGAAAAAATACCCAATAAGTGAAAAGAAGCAATTTTATGCCCAGTGCATAAAAAAGAAGACGTTACAGAATGTAAAAATTACAGGGGAATAGCTCTACAAGATACAGTGTATAAGGTTCTGACCATATTAATAAGAAATAAAATTAAAACAAAAGTTGAAAATTGTCTAGGCGAATATCAAGCAGGTTTCAGAACAAACAGTTCGGCAATATACCAAATTTTTACAATGAAACAAATTTTAGCTAGCTTATATAAATTCAACCTAATGTGCTGTTTATTGATTTTAGACAGGCATATGATACTATAAAAAGAAATAAAGTATATGAAGCACTAGAATATTTTGAATTTCCACCAAAAATAGTAAGACTGACTAAATGCATACTCAATGATACCAAAAGTAAAGTCATGTTAGAAGGACGGGTTTCGGATAGCTTTATCACCAATAGAGGTCTGCGACAAAGTGATCCGTTATCAACAGATTTTTTCAATTTGATCTTAGAGAAGATTTTACGAGAATGTAACATCTACACTGGAGGCACAATATATCATCACAGGCATCAATGCGTAGCATATGCAGATGATGTTACCTTAATAACAAGGAGACCTGCAGAACTAAGAGAAATCTTTACTAGAATAGAGAAAATAGCCAGGGAATATGGTTTAGAAATAAACGAAGAAAAAACAAAATATATGGTGATACGGGGAAACGAAAATCATCTAGGACAGTCCTTTAAGATACAAAGCCCAAGTAAAGAATATAACTTTGAATTTGTTAGCCAATTCGATTACTTGGGAGTGACACTAACAAATAGGAACGAGGAGAACCAAGAAATCATAAAAAGAATGGTCAAAGGTAGTAAGAGTGCTGGGAGCCTGACTAAGATACTGAGGTCGAAGATAATATCCAGAACAGCAAAAAAAACGAATATATACAACAGTTATCTGACCTACAGTACTCTATGCTAGCGAGACCTGGACACTAAATAAAGATATGGAAGTAAAATTAGATAGATGGGAACGAAAAATTCTTAGAAGGATATACGGAGGTGTAAAAGAGGAGATCATCTGGCGAAGAAGAACGAATGAAGAAATAATGCAAATATATGGGCAATCAAAAATAACAAAACTCGCTAAAATTCAAAGATTAAGATGGCTCGGACATATAGCAAGAGGAAGGAAGAGTTTCCAATGAATTAATAAACACGGAGGCTGGTACAAAAAGAAAAAGAGGCCGCCTTCGAAGAAAATGACTGGAGTCGGCAAAAGAAGATCTGAAGTCGCTGCGGGTACAAGATTGGAAAAACTTAGCACAAGATAGAAAGAAATGAAAGAAAACCGTTGAAACCTTGGGCCTTTGAGGCCTGTTGAGATCAACTATATATATGATGTTTCTTTAAATTGTTGTGGTATTTTGTGTACAAGGTTTTGGCTTTTATCTTAAACTTGGAAAAAGTGGATTTATCGGTTTTTACATGTATGTTCCTATATGGTATACTTCATAATAATTGTCTTACTGAAGAGATGTACCAAAAGTCACAAACGTGCTGCTATTGTTCAAAAAGGGATCTTTAGATGAAATTGGAAAATATCGTGCAATCTCAATCATTCCCATTTTTGGGAAAATTTTTGAACGTATTCAAAATGTTTGTCTGATAGTATATCAAGAAAATTAATACTTCACTGTAATCAATATGGCTTTAGAAAAAAGTTTAGTACTATACTACGTATACAAAAAATTGTAAAATATCTAGTTGATTTTTTTGTGACTTTAACATTGTGTGACTTATTCAAAGCTTTTGACTGTGTTTCGCATAAATAACTGTCGGAAAAATGCATAAACACTGTATTAGGAGAACTATTCTTAATCTATTTAGATCATACGTAACACATAGAAACCAGGCAGTTTATTTTAATAACAGATTTTAACACTGTCGAATATGGGGTTCCTTAAGGTTGGATACTAGGACCCCATTGCACTAACCTCTTTGTCCATGGTATATCCGTTATATAAGCTTTATATCTGCTTGGAAAATTTTGTTAAACTATTTTGAATCTTTCTAGACGATCATTTGTATTGGATTGCTCTACAGACTATAGATTTGAATAAAATTTTTGCCAAAAATGGTAAGTTTAATTAATACAAACTCCAACTACCACGATCACAATACAAGATCTAAAAATGCTATTACAATGATATAGGAGCACACAGATTTAGATTGACAAAGAGTATAAAAATATATTTGAACTCTTTAAAATTTTACTAAGATTTATCACGTATGTATATATTTAATAATTTTCCTTTTGACTTGTCAAAAACAAAACCATTTTCTATATTGACCAAATAAAGTCTATTCTATATAGAAAAACTTTTTCGAAAGTGACAAAAATAAAATGGCCTTTTATATCTCCGACATTGTTGACTACAGCGCGTTTGGTGCTGTAACTCAATCTGCGTGTTCCCGACTCACGTACTCATTTTACGATAAAAGTATATGAAGTGACAAAAAAGAACATGTTTTTACCCTTCGTGCTTTGCATAAGGGCAGTTGGGGAAAATGTAATCAACTGAGCCGTACAAGAGGTACGGGATTTGTTAAAAAGAAGAAATAAACCGGTATATATAACTAAAAAGTGTGGCGAGGTTACGAAAAAATGTTGTGGTTCGACAATGCCAGAGATAAAAAGTAAATGACGTTTGAAAAGTTTGTAGATAAAATTTTAAAACGGTAGGTTAACAAAGACAGTTAGTTTTTTTATTATGACCGCTTCTCGATCTTGCCATTAATTTTCATCAAAATATCTCTTCTTTATGATATGACTATACACACATCAAAATAACCTAGAGGACAAAAACAAAATGCGAGATTACAGATAGAACCATTTCAAATCACTGGGGGACACATTTTTCGTTGAGTTAGATCTGACACTTGTTTTTCACTAATCTGTGTCCCATGAATCTGAGAATTACCTTAGATCTTGTCTATTACGTCAACTTTTTCAACTACAGGGTATCCTTAAAAATCATGCATATAAAAGAACATAAAATAAAACGTACCAAATCTAAAGTTTACAAAACGTTTAATGCCAGTTAAATCGAGTTCGTATAAATAAAATTGGTTAATTAGTGAAGAGTACTTACAAATTAAGACAAAAATTTGCGTTTATAGCTTTTTCTGAAGTGTTCAGTTTGTGTACATTCGCGCTTGATGCTCCAACAATCATATGTACGTCCCATCTACCTTGATATCGTGCTTTCATGACCTTAAATCTTGATGGAAACGCTCACCCTGCTCTTCACTCACCGCACCGATTGTCCGGGAAATTAGCAAAATGGCTATGTAAAAAATGTACTTTAATGCTCATGTTGCACCCGCTTTTGGAAACTATCCAAGAGTTGCTGTGTGACGTCGGGTAGTGTATTTCAGCCAGAGAAACAGGATTCGTTCATATAGACATTTATTTCGAACTAACATATACAAATGAAAAAAAGTAATTAACGCTCAGTGTTTACTGGATATAATGCTTAAATACAAGAACGTACCGTTTATTTATTTCGGTAGATGGGTGTGACGATATTCGATATGATAAACTAAGATATGACGATCGAGGAATTAAGGTCGTACTCGTTCTTCAACGCCGAACGAGTACTCGGACGGGGATAAGGATGTCTATCAAGTTCAACACACTAGATGGAAAGAATACGCCAATCTCGTTCAACGCACTAGATTGACGCGGTCATAGGAAGGATTGTCAATCTCGCTCAGCGCGCCAAATCGACTGGGTTCGGAAAGGATTTGGGTCACGTTCAACTCACCTGTCCCCAAGGTCGGATATTCTCAACTCAACGCGTCGAGAATGGTTAGCTGTCTTTCAGTTTCGACTTTTATACTATTCGAGACGGAACAAAAACGTGTTTTGTTTAACACATAGGCGTACTCTAGACGATAAAATATATTATCGTCACAGCTGGACAATGTCGGTGTAATTCAATGCTCGTGTATTCCCAAGAAAGTTTTAATAATGTTTTTGAATGCCAACCACGCATTCTTTTCAATTTCTGACATTGTTACTATGAAATGTTCATCTGTAAAAAGCTGCCGAATCTGTGGACCATCAAAAATATTGGCCTTTATCTTTTCAAATGACAGGCTAGGAAATTTCTATACGATATATTAAAGCTTTACCAAATTGCTTCATGAGACCTAATTTTAAATGCACGGTGGACATATAATATTCTTTCTGTCGATAAGTGGCTGATGTACAATGTTTGGATCACCAGGTCTCAGATACGGTCTTGGCGGTCAATTAGACTGCACCCAATGTTGCGCACGAGCTCTGCTGTCCCACATACACAGAAAGCAGGGATACTTTGTGTATCCACGTTGTTGACCAAGTAAAAAGCAGACTATTTAAAGGCTAACACAAATGATCCATTGGTGCATGTGACATTGCCACAGTTCAATGACTTTCTTTATGTCGTCATATTCTTCACGCAAACAAACTGAATGGTCAATTAAAACTGAACCCAATAAATTTCCATTGTGGAGGAGAACACACTTCAAGCTCCGTTTTAAGCTATTTATAAACAGTCGCCAGTCAGTTGCGTTATAGTTTGAAATTCCCAATCTTCCATTAAATCACTTACATTATGGCAAAACCCAAATCCACCATCACTTTGAAAGTATTGCAGAAATGCCCTTTCTCGTGTTCGAAAATAGGATACCTTGACTCCCTTTTCAAAAGTTTTCTCATTGAGTCGTGATGCCAAGAGCTCTGAAGCTTTTTTAGATAGTCCCAAATCTCGTACCAAATCATTTAGCTCTTGCTGCTCGAATCCCTTACGTACGGAGTCATCTTCAATTTCGAAATCTTCATCGTTGGAGTCGTTTTCATCTACACCATATCCGTATTCCCTGAGTATTTCGTAAACAGAAATTGAGTTTCAAATTGTTCCCCACTGTAATGCATTTTAACCATTTATAATAAAAAGTCGTAAGCAAGTGTTCCAAATATAAAATAAACAGAATGATCGTAATAGCTGTTAAGAAAATTAGAATAAATATCAATAAGGCCAAAAATGCTAACAAAAAAGAATAAAATACTAATTTGTTGCTCTTGAAGTCCCAACAAAGGAGTATTTAGGTTAAGTTATAACCTCCAAGGTTGTTGATTACTGTCCTACATCTGTAAGCCAAACTTAATGTATTGTGTGGTATTCTGTACCAGTTCATCGAAAGGCCCTCAAACGATTGCTGTATTGTATTGGACGCAATATGTGTTGTAAAATGCGTCTGCCTATGTCTCTGTACATGATTCTTCTTCTTTAAGTGCCGTCTCCCAATCGCAGGTTAGATATCATCATCACAATCTTTACTTTATCTACTGCTTGTCTAAAGAGTTCTATAGAACTGCATTTAAACCAGTCCCTTAAATTCTTCAACCATGACACTCTCCTTCTTCCTATACTTCTTCCTTCTCTTATCTTTCCTTGTATTATCAGCCTTAGCAGTTCATATCGCTGTCCTCTCATTACGTGTCCCAGATATTCTAACTTTTTTATTTTTATTGTGTTTATTATTTCGCATTCTTTGCTCATTTATTGCAATACTTCCATGTTAGTTTTCCTTTGTGTCCATGCTATTGTGGCATTTTTATTAAAGCCTAATTTCTTGTCTTTATTTATTATCAAAGGTTCTATTTATAACACTTACAAATTTATTAAAGTCTATAATACATATGATACTAATTTATTTCTACACTATAGTTATATAATTTATTTACATTACAATATACATTACCGACAAAAACTAGACTCGTAATTCAAAACTAAAACTAACTGTCTTCAATACAAATTTTGTCTTTATATATAAAGCACCGTTAATCTAGAATCTCGTCAACCTTCCTGACCCTTGGTTAAAAGACTGGAAGGTCACACCATACTGGTGTTTTTAGCCAAGGGGGTCCCGTGTGAAAGGAATTCCAAAATGGAACTGTTCTTTAAGAAGGGCGACGAACTCACTAGAACAGAATGAAATTAGAAAGAATATGTTTACAGTTATGAGTCATAATATTTATCTTAACACTATTCTAAGCATCCTCCTGTAACACCACATTTCAAAGGACTGTAACTTATTTATGTGTTCTTGCTTCAATGTCCAGCTTTCAAATCCATAATGCACTATCGAAAACACGTAGCATGTCAGTGCTCATACTCTCAGTTCTAATCTAAGATCTTTGTTGCAGAGAATTGTTTTCATTTTTACAAACGCATTTCTTGCTATTTCTATCCTAGCTCTTATTTCGGTTGTTTGATCATTATTATACATGCTTTATTAATTGTGCAGGACATGCTAAAACCTTAATTTCATTATCTTCTAGAAATGTTCGCATGACCCTGGCAGTATGCGTACGCGCATTGTCGTGCATTAATTTAAATTAAGGATTAGCTTATTGTGCAAGGGGTTTAACAATAAGTTCTAAAATATTATCTTGGTAGTCTGTTCCATTAAAAAACTCCAAACAAAATTCCAGACAAGCGAGATTGGTTCTTTCAAGAAGAGTGACGTTAAGAGAGAGTTTAATGTTCCAATTCATATGGCATTCGTCGGTTTCCGGTATAGCCACTATTCCGCCACACGCATCCGTGTGGCGGAGTAGTGGCTATACCGTACTGAGGAGACCTAAAGAGGTCGAAATACGATATGCGGCTTGTCGCTGCTCTGTATCGAATCAAAATCTAATACCGTCATTTTGTTTATTTCTTTACTACGTTTGGAGTACCAGAAATCAAATTCACTACGAATATTGGCCATGATGAACGGCATTTGGAGTGCAATTTTAGATTCCCTTGCCGATTTATTCATCAAGCTGTTTGCTTCGCAAGTTTTAGGAAGCACGGTGGCTCATATTTGAATTCGATTTCGGGAGGTAGAAATCGTATGATTTCTCTTTTTGATACCCATTTTATGATTTGCCGAACGAGGGTTTACGCGAAAACAAGGGATGCATTGATATAAAATTGTTCGAGTTACATTACGTCCATCTAACGACCAATAAATTTAGCGCACGGAGTACAAGATGGCTTGGGGACCAGCATGTTTTTATTTTACGTGTTCTTCACGTATAATTAATCGAGTAATGTAGTGATTAGGTGGAAGCAAAATTGGATGTTTTTCCGACTCAGATAACGAAGATCGATCAAACCTACCACCAACCCTTTAAGATTTCGTTATCCAAAAATGAATTTACAGGTACCAGTTTACCGTTACCAATAACGAAATCCTTGTTTTTTTAAAGAATTAATTTCTTTTGAAAATTTTGAAAATTCCTATCTTTTCCCTTCAAACTTGCGTTACAAATAAATCGACAAATACAGGCAATCACGCGAATTAATTTATGCATCAAGCTGTATTCTTCTAAAATATTATTATTATTATTCAACACAACTTGCATACAATTTATGACTTCAGGCTTTACTAATTTTAATTCGGGAATTTCGATCAAATCCAAACTTTATTTTGGTCATGAAGATTCAGTTCAATCAAGACGGAACGGTTTGATAAATATTATTTTCTAACCATTCTGAGGGAAGGTGACACCGACCAGTCAACTTTTGCATTTCTGCAACCCGTTAGCGACAAATGCGCGAAGACTATACAGCTGAGTTCCAGTGAAAAGTGATTGTCGAGTCCGACTAAAAATCAGTACCTCCGGTAAAAGAAAATGCTAAAACGTTGCATAGAGCCGAGCTACAAGTAAAGCACTGCATAACTCCAACAGTGGTATTGCTATTGAGTTGAGTGGTGTTACGCGAGATTTTGCACAAATTAACTATCATTTGATGCCCATTTTGATAAAAGTCTCTGTTTAACGCAATAGCTGCGAGAGGAGGCACAAAATAATCATCTTGAGCTAATTGTTTAAAAGTTCGAGTTGATAAATATGATGCTGGAGCGGTACCGTACATGACGGTATTAAGAATATACGTTTTAATTCACTTTTTTGGATTTTTGCGAATCAAAATTTTTTTATAAATAGCGTCATCGGGATGTACGAGAATTTGGCGATACATTTTCTCTACGTCTGCTGTCAATACGATTATATATGGAAGAAGAATGACAAATAAATTATCCTACAGCTTGGGACCAACCATTAAGGTATCATCTAGCGATATTTATTCCACACGAGTTTTAGTTGTGAGACTATTTTCTTTTAATAATGCGTGATGAGGAAGATAAAATTTAATTTGTAGGTCATTTTCATCTTTTATTAGACATGTGAGTTAATTTCCCATATTCAGTGTAGAATAGTCCAGAAAAGGCAGAATAATCTAGTTGCGATTTTTACGAAAACGATTTTCTAACAAAAAAAAAACATTTTGTCATTAAATTGGCAACTTTACGTAACATAACCAGTAATGCCCAGTAAGAAAGAATGTATTTTAATCTTTAAAGAGATTTCTGAAAACTAATTTACCACACTTAGGGCCGTTTTCACCAACAACAAATAAATCACTGAATAGTTAATCGTCGAATAAAATTTATTATAATTGGTTTCAAATGAGTGTAGAGTAATAAATCATGAAGTGTCATAAAATTTGCCTGAATTTCGGTGTCGTCATGGGCGTAGGCAAATGGACGGATGTCAACTTCGTCGTCAAAAATTGATGTACCTCAAAATATCATATTTTGGATATTTTGTGATAACCAATTTTATTTAATTTTTCGATTAACTTATTCTTCAAACTCGTATTCCATTATATGGTCATTAAAGCTAATTACATTTTTATTTATAAAAACAAATTCACTTCCTTACTGAACGAATAAAAGCATTAGAAGAAACTGATAAGGGTATGACGCACCTCCTAATATTACTAAGAACTAAAATAAATCAACATGAAGACTAATAACGCGTAATGAGGTTTTACTTACACTTTCATTATAATCCCTCTTTTATTTTATTATTATCATTCGACATTCGAGTTAGTAATTGTTACTACACCAATTAAACGTACAGTAATATTGTGATATAGAAATAGTGAAAAAGTTATAAAATGGCGACATTTACTCCAAAGAAAAGAGGTGTAAAAAATTCTCCGCTATCTGTTAGTGAAAAAGTTATAATTTTAAATGTATATGATTGCATAAAACACGATCACCCTAGTTTGTCTGTGCAAGAAAGTGTTGAGCGATGTGCCCGAATGACTGGAATTGGACAGTCCACGATTTTTAAATTATTGCGAGAAAGAAAGATATCAGGCCAGTTAAGTCCATGCAAGAGAAAATCAGGAAGACCAATAAAAATCTTAGGTGAAGACACCAAACGTGACATTCGAAGAAAAGTTCATTCGTTTTATTTTAAAAAGGAAATACCCACCCTTGACAAAATACTAATGGAGATAAGCCAAGATAACGATATTCCTTTGATATCCAGAAAACTTTTATGGAAAACTTTAAAAAGTATGAATTTTTCCTGGGAAAAGCACAATCGAAAGGCACTATTACTGGAAAGTGATGAAATCATTTGCTGGAGACGAAAATATTTGAGAACTATAAAACAGTACCGCAGAGAGCACAAGAAAATTTTTTATCTTGATGAGACGTGGATAAACGAAGGTTATATAGTCCAAAAAATGTGGCAAGATAAAAATGTAACAAGTGCTCGCCAAGCTTTCATAGAAGGCCTTTCGACGGGTATTAAAGTGCCTTCGGGAAAAGGGAAGAGGCTTATAATTGCTCACATTGGAAGCGAAGAAGGATTTTTAAAAGAAGGTTTGTTAAGCTTTGAGTCGTGTCGGACGGGAGATTATCATGAGGACATGAATTCGGATGTCTTCGAAGACTACTTCGGGGAAATGTTAAAATTTCTTCCAGCTGATTCGGTCGTGGTTATGGATAATGCAAGCTACCATTCAAGGCGCATAGAGAAGGTACCAACTTCAGCTTGGAGAAAGCAAGAAATTATTAACTGGCTGTCAAATAAAGGTATTCAGTTTGAGACGAATTCAATAAAGAAGGAACTACTAGCCGTAGTAAAACAACATAAATCTCGCTTCATAAAATATGCCGTAGAAGATGTAGCAGAAAAGTATAAAGTAACTGTGCTACGCCTACCGCCATATCATTGCGAATTAAATCCCATAGAACTTATATGGGCACAAGTTAAAGGATATGTTGCAAGGCACAATACCACATTTAAAATGAAAGATGTCAAGGTATTGTTTGATCAAGCCATTATGGAAATCACATCAGAAAACTGGCAAAAAGCAATCCAGCATGTTTTAAAAGAGGAAGATAAAATGTGGGAACTGGACAACTTGGTCGATCAGGTGGTTGACCCTATAATTATAACACCAGGGGATGATGACAGTTCTTCGGATGAAGACTATAGTGATGTAGAATTGTAATAACGTATCCAGTAAAGTTTTTGTAGTTTTGTGAATAAATTGATTTAAACTCCCCACAAGTGTTTCAATATGTAAAGTTCATTCGTGTGTGTTTGTGAGTATTTCCCGATTTCGGTTCGTATATATTTTATTGTTACATTTTATATTTTTTTAATAACACTGTTCTGCTGTATTACATTTTTATTTCCTTTAATATGATTTTTAAGAATGCATATTCTTTTGTCAATTAACCCACTAGCGCGCCTCTGGCTCAGTGTTTATCTGTCGATAACAATGGACTAATCCCTTAAAACAGGGTGATACCTACCTGCTCTTTATGAAACGACAGAATTTTGCAATGCGGACGGAATTTATTGACGGATTACCCTGTAGCGCTTTTGAATACTTCATGAGATTTTATTACTCTACACTCATAAGAAATAGATTATAGTAGAATAAATTTTATTCCGTTTCAATAACTATTTGTAATCCACAGTTAGTTATTTGTCGAATAAGTTCAAAGTGTAATGATTTTCCACAGACTGTACTCGTTGACACCTCTCTTGGCCTCTACCTCTTAGGTGCTTGGCCAAGCGCATCGCATTATTTTTCACTGTAATCATATACATAACCTATAATATATGATATTTGTTGATTAATTTGTTGATGATTTGTTGAAATAATAATAATAGTCAATGCCAATGGTCTATGTCAATACATATTTGAAACGATCCTGTTCCATAGAAACGAAGAGCAATTTGATTTGATTTCACCAGGGAAGTAGGTACGATGCCACAAAAAGATGCTAGATACCTACAGAAGAAGGTGCCAGGATGCCACCAGCAGAAGTCCAGGAATCCGAGAGGAAAAATCATCAACATCAGGCGGTGCAAGAGCGGAACGTCGAGAAGAAGAACATGAAATATTAACAATTTGAAATGGCAATAAACGTTTTTATTTTTTATTTTTATATTACAATTGATTTTGCACATCTATGGGTCTATTTTTGTTGCTTACAGGATGCAATTGGTCATCGATCAAATTTAATAATTGATCTACTAAATTTTTTGATAATCTAAACCTAGTTTTAAAGTCCACATTATCTAATTCAGCAAAAGGGTGTCTTCTTTGCAGCTGCAAGCGTGGTCTTCTCATTCGCTGCTCATTTTCGTCATCAGAGGATGATGATAATGAAGATAATAATCTAAAATAAATATATATGTAGGTATACAAAATTCAAATTGTCTGATTTAATTACGTTTACCTGCAATATATTCTTGATAATTTCAAGTTAAACTAATGAATTTTCTTTATTATTGATATTTAAAAGTGAGGTTAGCTGTCAACTTATTCGAAGAATAAATATTTACTTGGCCGATATTGGACTAATAACTTATTTGGAGTTTATTCATAGAATAAGTCTTATTTGACGTTGGTGAAACGCAGATATCTCAGTTTAATTGGTCGAATAACTTTATTCATTGAATAGACTGCTATTTGGCGTTGGTGAAACCGGCCCTTGAAGAATTACCAATATGAATCTAAAATAATAAAATAAAATCGAAAAGCAAAGTGAGCTAAACTATAAGGAGATGAAACAGTTACTAATATTGTATAATAATATGAACTTTATATACTTATAAGTAAAATTGTAATACATCATAATCCTAAGAGAATCACAAAAAAATCTTACAATGCACATCGCATAATGTATTTTAGTGCAATCCTAAATCTAGGTCGGTTCACAGACAACGACGACGGTTACCAAAATATGCTCATGAATTATTGAATCTATACAAGACCATAACACGAGGACTGGTCCAGACAGATAACTGCGCGGAACGGGGGTCGGCTTGATTAAAAGAGAAAGTTGGCACAGCGCGCTGGATTTATGGCAGCAGCACGAAAAAGAACGGCTGTGAAATATGCTGTGAATTTAAAATTATAAATTTTTAAGTAAAAGTAGTCTGAAGTGAAACGTCAAAGGAAATATAAAGAGATTTATTAGACGGGTTTCGTAATATATAATAGACAAAACAAATTTTATATATTAATATTAAGAGGTAGAGTAGAGTTTCATATCTCATAACGTGTCCCAGATATTGCAATTTTATGCGTTTGATCGTAAACACAATCTCTGGTTCCTTCTTTATTTTTCCTAGAACTTCCTTGTTCGTGATCCTTGCTGTCCATGATATTCTCAGCATTCTTCTATAAAGCCACATCTCAAATGCTTCAAGTTTTTTAATAGTGGTGTCTGTAAGCGTCCATGCCTCCGCCCCGTACAACAACACAGAGAAAACATAGCATCTCAAATGTCTCATTTTTGTATCAAGGGATATGTTGTGACTTTTGAAGATGGCGCTCATTTTGTTAAAGACCGTTCTTGACTTTCCTATGCGGCAATTTATTTCCTGTAAATTGCTCCACTGTTCGTTAATAATAGTTCGCAGGTAACAATACTGTTTTACTCGCTCTATCTGCGTCCCATTAATGTATATATGAGCCCCATTTATATTCTCCTTGCTGATAATCATTTGTTTCGTTTTGTGGGTATTAATGTTTAGTCCGTACTGTTGACTGTACTCGTTTATTCTGTCCATTAGCCTCTGAAATCCCTCTAAACTATCTGCTATCACCATGGTCTCGTTGGCATATCTAACATCTAAACAACGACACGCCCCCTCAAGCCGAAACCAGTGGAGGGGAGGCGAGTGGGAATTATAAATATTGCCTCCGTAGTACAACGCGTCGTCAGTTTCTGCTTACAAGCGAAGCATCAACATCTCCAGAAGATGCCAACCCCTAGTATTGGCGAAACGTCGAGAACTAATCTCAACAGAAGACAACGGCCCAACAGCCCGAATAAACAGTTTAATAAGTTAGACGATGGCCGTGAAAGCCTAACGCAATTTATCATATCTAACATTGTTTATTCTTTCACCATTTAGAAGGATGCCTTTGTCTATTCCGTAAAGAGCCTCGTTATGAGAAATCAGCACCGTTACTCCCTGCTACAGTCTATATTGCAAGGTAAAGTCAAAGGTAAGCGAGGACCCGGTAGAAGGAGAATATCATGGCTGCGGAATTTAAGAACATGGTTTAAGAAAACCTCAACGGAGCTGTTTCGAGCCGCAGCGAGCAAGGTTATGATTGCCAATATGATTTCCAACATCCGAAACGGATAGAACTAGAAGAACAAGAGTAGAGTTAAAAAACTATTTTTAAGCGTATTGCATGAGGACTACTTAGTGGCCATCTTAAAAATAGAAGCCATAAGGAGTATGAGGAAAACAAAATGGAAGAAAGCTCCAAAAGAGGATGCCACACTAGCTGCACATTTCAAACATATTGGTGGATCTAATGTCGTATCTTAATGATTTTGCAATCATATTTTAGCCTGTTGTTTTTTGTAGTCAAGTCTAGTATGACAATAAAAGTAGTGAAAAACCTCAATCTTTTTAATACATCGATTTTCATGAAAGTTTGTGGATAAGCTGGATATAGCCTCTACTTTAAAATATACCTTATGCCAAAATGTGCTCATTACTTACTAAGATGAAAACCCCTGTACAAAAAGGATGTACATATATGGGAAATTATTAGTATAATTTCCGTGTATGTGGACTGTATTATATAGGGTTGGTTCAATAAAATTAGGATATATAATAAAAGGTATACAGACAATAGCTCAATATGGACATCGTGGTGTTAACAGAAACCAAGAAAAAAGGTACAGGGTCAGAAAACTTAGGGCATTTCGACCATTTCTATAGCGGCATATCAAAAGAAAAGAGAGCACAACAAGGAGTCTCTATAATTATTCGTAAAAGCCTAAGAAGATATATCACCACTTGGGAAGCCATAGATGAGAGACTAATTAAAATAAACCTCAATATACATGGTCATAAACTAACAATAATAGGTGTATATGCAGTTAACGATGATGCACTGGTTAACAAGAAAGAAGAATTCTACGAGAAACTAAACCGAGAAATAACATCGATAGGAAATAAGAGGGAATTAATCCTGCTTGGAGATTTTAATGGCAGGGTCGAAAAAAAAACAAAACTATAAAATAGTTGGTCCTTACGGAGAAAGCATAACAAATGACAATGGGACCAGACTTATCACAATATGCGAACAGAACCAGCTCCGTATGACAAATGGATTCTATCAGCATCGAGAAGTACACAAATACACCTGGGGACAGAGAACAAGGAATCTAAGATCTATAATAGATTACTTGATTGTACGCCAAAGATCAAATCTTAAAATCTACGACGTAAGAGCTTATAGAGGCGCAGTTTGTGGAAGCGATCACCATTTCTTAAAAGCAAAAATAATGTTTTCAAGAAGAAGCCAGAATGAACAACCAGTAGTTCGCTCAGAGATGGCAGAAGATGTAAGATATAATCTTATCAGCCTAGATCAAGATAGTGTAAAAATATTGTATCAAAACAGACTGAACGAGAAACTTGAAAACATAAATTTCAATAACATCGAAGACCACTTCAATTACATTAAAGAAAGTATTCACTCTGCAGCAAAAGAAGCGCTTGGATATTACGAAAAGAAAAACAAAAATACTCCATACTGGTAGGATGAAGAAATAGACACAGCGATAAAACAAAAGAAACAAAAGTATGAACAATATTTAAGTGCAAAAACAGATACAAATTAGTCTGATTACAAAAACCATCAAGCTAAGGTGAGACAAATGATAAGACAGAAAAAAAATGAATCCTGGGATCAAAACTGTCAAAAATTAAATACGTACATAGGAGGAACTAGAAGTACAGAAAGCTGGAAACTTATTAAATCTCTTAGGACCAACGACAAGAAAAAAGATTTAATCTCACCAATTTCGTTAGAAACATGGGACATGTACTTCAGTAAACTGTTACAAGAAGACCGAATGGAATTCAAAATAAAAGAAAGTAACCAAAACATACGCGTTGAAGCATCTCCTATAAGAATCACAAAAAAGGAAGTAAGGGATATCTGTATTTCACTCAAAAACAAAAAAGCGCCCGGACCTGGCAATATACCCTCAGAACTGATAAAATATGGAACTGAAAAACTATATGAGCATTTGACAATACTCTTTCAAAACTGCATAAACAAAGTAGAGGTTCCAGCCGAATTTAAAACCTCAACCATTTCAACTTTACATAAAAAGGGAAACAAACAAAATTGCGACAATTACCGTGGAATAGCAGTTACTAGTACCATTAGTAAAATCTGTGGGAAAATGATCAAAAATAGAATAGAAAGAGGCTAGGATAGAAAATAGGATAGAAATACACTGATATGGAGGCAGAAGAACAGGCGGGTTTTAGAGCTGGTAGATCGACCATAGACCACCTTTTTTGTATCACCCAACTTATAGAAAAAAAGGTTGCTGTAGATCAAGAAGTCCACTTTTTGTTTGTTGATCTAAAAAAGGCCTACGATAGCATCCCTCAAAATAGGTTATGGAACACTCTCAGACAAACGAACATCAACTCAAATCTCATAACAGCAGTGGAAAAACTATATGAGAACGCCAACGCCAAAGTTAAAATAGGAACGAATATTTCCAAAGGTTTTGTAGTAGACAAAGGAGTGAAGCAGGGATGCTGCTTAGCGCCGACACTTTTCAAAATATATCTGGAACAAGCATTAAAACTCTGAAAGCGGAAATGCAGCGGCATGGGTATACAATTAAACAATAACAACCTGTACACTCTATGTTTTGCTGATGATCAAATTGTGATTGCTAACGAATATGACGACCTAGAATACATGACTCGAAAATTAATCGAAGAACACAAAAAATGG
Organism: Diabrotica balteata; assembly: GCA_918026665.1. Taxonomy (NCBI): domain Eukaryota; kingdom Metazoa; phylum Arthropoda; class Insecta; order Coleoptera; family Chrysomelidae; genus Diabrotica; species Diabrotica balteata. The sequence continues at coordinate 175,957,565 of OU898278.1, read as the reverse complement.
GGATTAGAAGTCAACATAGATAAAACAATGTACATGAACATCGGTGGTAAAAAACAAAATCTAGTTTTAAACGACGGACAACACATTAAGTACAACAATAAATATTCCTATTTAGGACTAGAAATCACAGACGACGGCAAATCAGATCAGGCTATAAAAAAACGAAACACTCAGGGTAGAAGGGCCATATCTCAACTAAATAGTATTATCTGGGATCAACATATATCCAAAACAAATAAACATCGAATATACAACACTATTATAAAGAGCATAGTAATGTATGGAAGTGACGTGTGGCAGTTAAAGGCAACTACTGAAAGAACACTACAAGCCACGGAGATGGACTACTGGAGACGGGCCGCAGGAAAATCAAAACTCGAAATAATTAATAACGAACGTATACGAGAGGTTATGGGAGTCACACATACGATTGTCGAAGATATAAGAGTACAACAACTAAAGTGGTATGGACATGTGCAGAGAATGCCAGAACATCGTCTGCCCAAACAGATTATAGTTTGGTCACCACATGGAAAGAGAAAAAGAGGCCGACCCAGAAAGAGCTGGAGAAAAGGAATAGACAGAGAGATCCGAGAGAGAGGTTTAGACGAAGATCTTTGGGAAGATAGAGATGCATGGAGATTGAGCATCGGAAGACGTCGGAGGACGTTTTAAACCGAGTATATATATATATATATATATATATATATATATATATATATATATATATATATATATACATAATATATATACAGACAATAGCAAATTAAGTTTATAAAAAGTCTTACCAATATTTCTTCTGCTCTGCATTCTCACGGTTGTTTCCGGTCTTCACTCGTGGTTATTCTTCACCCGCGAAATCTGTCCGATGCACCGGTTTCTGAACACGTGTTTCGCAAATATATCACGATATAGAGCACACTTTGTCTGCTCGTGATTTAATACAGTATTTTCGATATTTCTCGCATAACTAAAGCGGGAAAGAGGTAATTACGATAGAAAAACAGCCAAGATAGATGCTGTTCTTCTTGATAAGAGAAGAGAGAGAGATCAAGAGAAAAAACGTCTGGTTCTAGTGATGGCCAAACTAAGAGAGTTGAGAATGGTCTGTCCTTAGTGTCAGACGACCATCGAGAGAGTGAGTTTCTTCTTTGCTATCTTAGAACTGTCTGTATTTCGTAAGGGAGGGGGTTGAACTGTAAGTAGGAAGGGGTATTAAGGGTTGGACTAGGATAATGATTATAAAATTGTGATATAAGGATAGTTAATAATACGGCGAAAAAATGACATGATTTTTCGCATGTGAGAAAATTGAACAACCCCTTATTGTCTAAATTTATATAAGCTAAAAGTAAAGCTATATAGAGACTGGATTATATGCTCTAAAAAATGGTTAAAATATGCATGCAACATGCACTTAAAAAGTAACGAAATATGCCTTTATTATATGCAATATGCATTTATATAGGCACTTTAAAAATTTTTTAATGTTTAGGGCTTGAGATTTGGTGAGAAATAAAATTATAGTATAACTTAGAGAGTGTTTATTTATTACTATATTTAATAAAAAAATATAAATGAAAATTCACAAGAAAATATCCTCGTTCTTGCTGTTTTAGCATATAATCATAAAATCTTTAATATTTTCAAGATTAATGTTATGCCTTGTATCAGTTAGTGTTTATATGAGGAAAACCATCTTTCAACATCACAGGATGTAATTGGCGCAAATCTAAAATTTGACACTAGCGAGGATCCATATTAATAACTTCGTTAAACCTTTCATTGATTATGTTATTTATTGATCGCAATAAAGAAAAGCCTTCATTCTGGTTTAAAACTTCACTAAATTCATCTTTAATTTTTTTTCCAATTGTCCCTAAAAGGTTTACTATTCTTTCTTTGGCAGAATCAACAATGCAAATACTATCATTTAAAGATAATTTTTGAGTTGTAGCGTTTACGCTACTGATTAGTGCAATATTATCAGAGTTAAAAATTGTATTCATAAAACCCCTCACGAAACTTCTTGTAATCCGCCCGCGATCGATTTTTAAATCGACATTTTTCCACACACGCGCAGGAGTCGCTTTGAAAGGAAGATTGGTCGAGTCTGCGGAAGCGGTTAGTTTTGGTCAGAACTCGTATACGAAGACACGCCAACCGGTGAGTTTTTCTCACGTTCAAAGTGACGGAATTGGAGCAAGGAAAATAATCTGGGGGGAAGAATAAAATATTAATAATGATTAATTTTTTATAAAATCAAGATTCATTTATAAGAGTTCCATAAAAAAAGGAAGATTTTTTTTTGGCGTGCTGCGGCTCCATGTAAGTAAATCATTTCATACGTATTATCTCTTTATTATATAATCAAATTTATCATTGCAGTTTAGTATTTCTTTACGAGATTTATTTTTCCGAAAACGAGTTCCGAAATAATTTAAATTTAAAATTTCCTTCATTCACTCGCAAAGAACATAGGGTCATTTTTCGTATAGTCAAACTTAAATTCTGTTTAGTCCACGTCGTATCATTAAGGATTTTTGTTTTCTTTTTTTCTCTAACTTTTTTTGGTGGAATATAATAGGCTCTACAATTATTGAACAGCCTTCTGTATTCTGCGCATGTTCATTTCATGGCGCAAGCCTGTCATGCCTACGAAGTAACTTCAGAAATTTTGACATGTTGACCTAACCTAATGTTTTGATGTTTTGTTTTGGTGCAGTCAATCCATGCTGCTACACCTATTAAATTACATAGAAATTAAATCTGATAATTCTTTTAGATTCCGTCACTTGAAAGTGTTCTCTTAAGAATATTCCCTCAAGGATATTAGTAACAGAATTTCTTAAATAGTTAGCAACTCTCGTGGATTTTGCCGTCACTCCGAGCAGATAGACCAGTGACTGGTTTTGTGCTTAGACTTCCCCGGGATTTGTCCTTTACAGCAACAAACTGATTTAGCCGTGCCAAGAGGAGTTTTCCTATGGACTTATAGTGGTGTAAAGATAAGTTGTTTGACTGTCTAACCTTTTTGTTACTTTCTATTTAGTAGTGTACACTTTTCATATGCATATGATCAGGTGAATACATTTTTGATATAATATAATTCTAAAATATTGGGGAGGGAAAATACATTTCATGTTTTTATTAGGGTTTTTAAATAGTATATAAAGAGTCTGACCAAACTCACTTTTTGATATATTTTTTTTAATACAATACATTTTGAGATAATACAATTTTGATATTGGGCAGGGAAATAAATTTCATGTGGTTTTTAAAACATTATATAAGGAATATGTAACAACTTACTTTTTATCTACGATATAAATGGTACTAAATTTATAAATTTTGATATCTGTACCATACTGTCACTTGTATCTCATTCTAGTAGAACTAAGTTAAATTAAATTACCAACTTTTAGTGTTAAGACTTTGGCTACCATACGGACTATTCTAGGTTTTTACTAATATTTCACACTTTATTTGGCCAGTGGTAGTGACTATTCGCTTGTTGAGGGGCTATTTGGTCCTATTGTATCTTTACACACCCACTACCTCTGTTATTTAGTTTTTGCATTATATGTAAATTGTTAATACATATATATCTATATACACATTTTTATAAATATATTTATTGTTACTATTTTGAGTTTTATTTCAGTTTCTACTAACCAGTATATAATATAGCAAGACACGATTAGTATTTAGTATTTTGTATGTCAGGTTATTATCTCCAGTATCATTTGTTTCCAGTCATTTGTTACTTCAAAATCTCAACTATCGTTGAGTTGGCGCCCTTTTTCGTCTCTTCTTATCGTCCTTTTTTCTATAAATTTATTCCCAGTGACCTTCTTTAGTTGTATCACATTTGATATTAACAGGTCTTATTTCGTTTCTTGTCTCATTAGCTCATTATCCTTGCTATCTGCTTTATATCTTTAAAGCCACAATTCAGTGCATTGAAGCTAGCCCGAACACTCACTTGAGATTTAGTGTCTCTTTGGCCATTTAAATTTGTTCCTCTGAGCTTAGCCATATTTTTAGTATTTTTTATCACTTCTCTTCCCGTTCCTCTGAAATTCGTAAGTTCTACACTTCCTAAAATCCAATACTCCCGGAGTATTGAGGTTTCAATTGTGGTGCCGTGACCAGGAGTCTAGTTTTGTAATAAAGTTTACAATTATATCAAAATTTGCTTTTATGTAGGACAGTTCATTCTGAACAGAATTCTGACTAAAAATATTTTGACATTTATAATGTCAAAATATTTTTTATGTCTGAAGCCTGAAGTAACAAATTGTATGCAAGTTGTGTTGAATAATAACAATAATATTTTAGAAGAATACAGCTTGATGCATAAATTAATTCGCGTGATTGCCTGTATTTGTCGATTTATTTTTAACGCAAGTTTGAAGGGAAAAGATAGGATAAATTTTCAAAATTTTCAAAATTTTCAAAAGAAATTAATTCTCTAAAAAAACAAGGATTTCGTTATTGGTAACGGTAAACTGGTACCTTTAAATTCATTTTTGGATAACGAAATCTTAAAGAGTTGGTGGTAGGTTTGATCGATCTTCGTTACCTGAGTCGGAAAAACATCCAATTTTGCTTCCACCTAATCACTACATTACTCGATTAATTATACGTGAAGAAGACGTAAAATAAAACATGCTGTTCCACAAGCCATCTTCTACTCCGTGCACTAAATTTATTGTCCGTTAGATGGACGTAATGTAACTGGAACAATTTTATATCAATGCATCCCTTGTTTTCGCGTAAAACCTCGTTCAGCAAATCATAAAATGGATATCCTTCCCGAATACCGGGTAACTCCTTCTCATACTTTTCTTAAAACTGGAGTTATGTGATATATAAGTTTTTAGTTATGTGATACTGACCATCTTTCTTATATCTTTTTGTCCTCCCAAATTTTTACCACCTTATATCTTACCAGGCTTCATATATACAATTATTCAGTTGAACAAATCAAACTGAAACTGCAATTTAAATCCGTCACATTTTTTTTAAAGAGTTTTTTTGTCCATCCACCAAACAGCGACACTTTTGTCCGGAATTATGACAAATTGGTAGTATTGTATTGGTGAACCGTACATTCTGTTTCAGCGGAACTGTGTTAGCGCTTAGAGTTCAGAGAGGGAGGCAACGTATCATATATTTTTTGTAAATTGAATTATTCATACACATGTGAATATTACGCCACTGTCGGACGTGACTGCCGTATGTGGCGGTTCAGCGAGAAGAAAAATTAAACATTATTTTGGATTTTTATTCAGCTATTTTCTGCTATACATGTATTAACTGTCGGCTTTGGTTAGTAAATATAGAATAAAATAAATGGGGTTTTATTTATGACCAAGTCTGTTTGTTTGTATATATACAAGCAGTCTTTGCGATTTTTTTAATAATCCCTTTGTATTTATAAAATTGCTTAGGCTTGATTTCGGTATCAAATTTGGCTCCAGGCATGGACGTATAAACACAGATGGACTCAGTTATTTACATAAAATTGTGTAGTTAAAATTATTTGAATAGGTCACATTCTCAGCACCTTCAACTGTTGTCACATTTTGTTTTAAAATTTCTTATTCGCGAGTCGCTGAAAATATTACTTCGTATTTTATACTCTACAGGTGTTATCAAACCAAAATAATAATTTATTGGTTGGATTAATATATTTGATTGTAATCAAAATATAAAGTGTGCACATAGTGTGCATTATCATTTAATAATAGCGTATAATAGATATCAATCAATTATTTTATATGTAGAAGCACTGAAAACTATTTAAAATTGGCAACGGTTGTTTACATTTTTCTGTCTTATGGATCTACGTCATACTTCAAATGCTGTTCCATGTTTGTTTACTTTTTACAGTAGATGGGGAAAAGTTGTTTTTCGATATTTTGGCTGTATTTTGAGTGATATTTGTGAAATAAAATAAACGAAATATTTACATCCCGATCTCTTATTTCATTTGTAAGTACATACAATTTACATTATTTATGATGAGGAAATGAGGAAGCGTGTTTGTTTACATTTTAATAGGCGTACCATTGGGTTTATTTATGTTCATTAATGTATTGAATAAGATATGAGTTCATGAAATTAGTAGTAGACATTTTTAAATTGTAAGAAGACATCATCTGATTAAAAAATATCTGTTTAGTGCCCTTTTAATTTAATATTTTTCATGGATACAAATAATTTAGTGAAATGAATAAAACTCATTTATTTTTCTATGTAGGTTTCCAAATAATATTGACGATCGAACTATTTGAATAGCAAATTTAGGAGAAAACATAAAGATTTTTTATTGTAGCATTATTTTGATACCTATTAAAAGATTAACTTGAATTTAACTATATTTAATTGTATTAATTTTAAAGCAAATAAAATTGTATTTTAATTTTTCTATAAAGACGTGATTTGTTAAATAGTTAAACTCCCGTTTTTTTTTTAAATTTTTTGAACGTGTTTTTATACATTATTACTACTTCCAATGTTTAAAATCTGAATAATTAACCGCTAGTAAAAATTCAAGCACGCCTATGCTCATTGCGAAAGCATCACATTCTATCGAAGCTTCAAAACATTGTGTGTTAAAGGTATCTTATTGATGTGTCCATCTATGTTTATACGTCCATGGCTCCAGGCATCATCACATACTTCTTTGTTTCGCGGTTTTATTTAAATTAATATCTGTTAATTGGTCTATGTTAGTTTATATGGTTCTCTTGATTTTATCTACGGTAGAGGAACTCATAGCTTATGCCTTATCTTGCTTTGGTAGCGATCAATGGAATGAGCAATAAGGACCTGCAAGATATATATGTTTTTTGTCAAAATAGTAGTGTAAAGTATTTATTAATTCTAATTTATTGTTCTTATTTTAATTTACTAAAGGTTCAATATTTATAACACTTACGAATTTAATTTATTTAAATTTTATTTATATTAATTTATCTTACAATAATTTATAATTTATCTAACATATATGCGAGTGTTACATTTAAAATACCCTATCGCGATATCTTTTTTTGACTAACTGATCTCAATACAAATCCCCGTTATTATATATAAAATGTCGTTATCTAGAAGGGTCTGGCGATGATGACTCGATGACCTTCCATCCACTAGGTGACTCATGGCCTGGTCTCGAAGGATCTAGTAATTTCTGCCGGCAGGTAAACAGGTCTGAGTTCCGAAATTACTCGAAATAGAAAAGAATTATTCATAATATATTTACAGTTTTATACGCCATAATATTTATTATCGTAACAGCAGTATAAAGTATAAACCTTAGACAAGGAAAGAGGGGGGAAGCATAATCATATGGAATTGACTGAAGCCTAAACCAGCACCAGATAGGTAGTCAGGTCATATTTTATTTCTTCAGTAGATTGAGAATAATGATTATATATTAAGAAATAGATTTTTTTCAAAATTTATAATTGAACATTGACATAATGATCACTTTTTAACCATGATTTTATCATCAGATATTTTTTAGTAGATTGATATAGTCTTTCTGTGAATCAGTCAATTAAAGTTAAAATCATAAGATCTACTGAAAACTCAGTAGATCTAGTAACCTTGCGTGAATATAGTAATGGGCAACGTACAGGCACCAAAACATGGCGGTCACATCGAAACTGGCTTCACTTTTTGAAGCTTTAATAAATGAGCGATATTTGTTCTCTCTCTTTCCTTATCTAAGGTATAAACCAATAAATGGTTATTTCCTTATTGAACGGGTTGCATATGTGAGTCAATTTCAATTTAAGTAAAAATAAATAAGTAGTAGACATACCCGCAATCAATTTATTCTACATTTGGCGCGTAACTGTGACTGTGTAATGTAACCTGAGCAAAAAAATTGATTTATTTGTTGTGCGTTAGATTGTGGACGATGCGTTTGACCTCCTATTGCTAAACTATTGTTGGTATATTATGTTGTGTGTGTTAAAAATGTAGCTGTGGTTACACAACCATAACTATAATATAATATTTTCTATACAACCACATAACATGGAATATACAAAAGCATTCAGAATATGATATTCCTAGGCCAAAAACACCTCCCTCAAAATGTGTTGTAGCCACTATGGGCTGTTGGCCTACAAGATCTAGATCAAGCATGTTAACTTTGAAATGACATAACCAATAACAAAATCTTTGGTTATATAATTTACATAATTTGTACAATAAACCATTTTTGAAGCCCATCAGCTTTAGCAGATGGCTCATCAGACTTATGGTCCTCGTACCAAGAAAAACTATCCTAGTATGCTCTGAATAAATATTTTAAATTTTAATTTCTCCTCCTTGGATCATGTCCACGATCAAATTTAACACCTCGCTCACCAACCTCGATAAAAATAAACATGCGAAAGAGATCATTATCAATACATATAAAGACATTATAAATACAAATAATTACGACCTAATATTATACATGGATGCCTCAAAAAATGACATAGGAGTAGGCTGCTCTGTTACAACCTCTCATTCACTAATTAAGTCATCAATTATACCAGCCGTCAGCAGCGTTCATACTGGCGAATTATTTAGTATATTGCAAGCTTTTAAACATATATCTCCACCTAATAAGCAGGTTTCCATATGCACAGACTCTTTAGCATCAATCCATTCTATCAAAAATATATTTACCGATCATCCAATCGTTCAAAAGATCCTAGACTCTTACCAAATTATCTTGTCCCAAAATATAACAGTTACCATAATCTGGCTGCCATCTCATATTGGTATAGACGTCAATGAAACTGCAGATCACTATGCTAAACTTGCTACAGTATCACCTGAAATCACCGATAAAATTCAAATTTGTAAGGACCTAAAATCATATACTAAATCAGACTCCTTTGGCAGCAGAATTGGAACTCTAACCCTACGATCTTACACGAAATACAACTGTCAATAACAAGTCAGCATACATTTGACTATTCAGCCCTCTCAAGACGAGACCTTATTGTGATAAGACAACTTCGGATAGGACATTCAAAACTCACACACGGCTACTAATGTCCTCTAGCATCCGTCCCTCCTGTCAGAGCTGCCAATCATATTTGACAATCAAACATATTCTCACTGAATGCCATCAACATTCGGCCAGAAGAACGAATAAAAGCTGTGCTACAATTCCTTAGAGATGAACACTTTATATCAAAAAATATAATTAGATTTTAATTTAGACATTGTGTAACATAGTATTATCATTCCGTATTATTGTAACATATTCTTAATGTAACACTTATTGTTTGTGTAATGAAAACTCATGTTATAGTACCTGTGTAAGTGGCCATAGTAGCCGAGCACGTTAAAGTTGAAATAAAAAAAAAATATTTTAAAAAATGATCTAAGTAAACATTTTATTAACTGATATTTGAAAAAAAAAATGGTTAAATAGTTAACCAACTTTAAAAATATAATAAACATGTTTACATAGTGAATTCCTTTACAATTGGATGACTCTTTCTGGATGATCGAATTTTTTTGAAAGTATTATTTACCACTCATTTAACAGGTTTCCATTTCTCTACTATTTAATAAAAAAATAATAACCGCGCTGCTAATAGATCTGTAATATTTGAACATGAAATAATTTTCAAAAGCACATCCACCAGGCACTCGTTCGTCGAAGTGATTAGTTTCGGAAGCTTTTGTGATTTATTGATACGGTTGAACGACTGCGTTTTTTAGTTTGATCGGCAGAATGACCATTTATTATTTAAAGCAAAAACGTTTTACTCAATTTTCATTTAAAATTTTTAATTAAATTATGTTTTAGTGAGTTGATCGTGATTTATTCGATTAGAGGATATATAGCTCGCACTTTAAATGTACTTTCGATAGGCTTTTTAGGCATTCTAAAATATTAATCTGGTGAATAAAATTACGTGATGGCACACTCGAAAAATTATCGACGTCAATCAATAAATCCACTCAATATGCTAGAACAGGGGTGTCCAAATTGCAATGCCTCAAGGGCCAAAACTAAAACCTTTGATGTTGTCGCGGGCCATATATTAATTTTGTTACAAGTAATAACAAAATAAAGTGAGGTATAAAAATAATTAAAACAAAAAAGAGTATTATTTCTTTTATTGCTCAACAACTACATTTTTTTATAAACGGAAAATTAATTGATAACACTTTTCAATAATCAAGACAAGCATTGCAAAAGCAACGAAAAAGATTTATCCAATTAGTGTGAGGACGTGGTCGATTGGCTTCATCCACCAATGAAGAAATGTCCACCTGAAATTCAGTTGTAGACACTCTCATAAGATGACGTAAGGAAGAATCGGTAAGGTTGCTTCTGTTTTTATTTTTTATGTATTTCATGGAGGAAAAGGTTTCACATGTATATGTGCTTCCGAACATTGACGTCATTATCAGTCCAAAATCTCGCAGGTTTGGGAATTTCTCCTTTGACAGTAATTTGAAAAATTCAGGTCCCTTTTCTTGTCTGGTGATCAGGAACATGTCTGCTTGAAGATCACTTAACTCAAGCTGTAAGTTGGGTGGTTGATCATCAATGGTTGCTCCAAGAGGGTTATTATAAAGTAGTACACTGCTTTTGAGACTTTCAATTTCTTCAAATCTTGTATTGAATTCATCAATAACTTGTTCAATTTGTGAAATTCAGGATGAAAACTCAATATTTTCCTCACCGTTGAATTCTTCTGCTATTTGCAGACAACTAGAGAGGTGTGTCAGGTTGTTCTTTTCCAAAGCACGTTTAAACACGTTCAGCTTATTCCGGAATCCGTTTATCATTCCGATCAAATCTGAAACCGTCTGGTTTCTTCCTTGAAGACTCAAGTTTAATATGTTAAGATGATTAGTCAGATCTGTTATAAAAGCTAACTGTCTTAAGAATTCTGGATCCTTAAACTTCTCTTCCAGTTCAGTTGTGTCAGATGAAACGTATTTGTTGAGGAATGCAGGGATTTTCTTTTCTTATGGCAAAAAATCGTTCCATGCACTTTCCTGCACTCAGCCACCTTACATGGTTGTACATTAGCAAGTCTCCATACTCAGCCTCTGTTTTCACTAAAAACTGCTTGTGTTGCCTGTGCAAAAGGGATCGATTTCCACCTCTAATCATATTTATAATCTTAATCACTGTTTGGAAAACTTGATCTTATTTGACTGATTTTCCACATAAAGCTCCCTGATGTATAATACAATGAATTGTTGGGCAAGTGACACCCATCTCTCGAAGCAGACCCATTAATCTAATTTTTTACCTGTCATTGATGAGGTCCCGTCTGTTGCTATGGCTGAACATTTATCAAAGCCTCTAATTCTGTCAACTTGTTTTCTTCGCAGCCTCATAGATGTCTTTTCCTTTTGTTGTTCCATAAAGAGCACAAATATCAAATAACTCCTCTTTACTGGTAAAATCATCAAAAGTAGTGCGCACAAATATTAACAGCTGACTAACATCGGTTTTATCAGTGCTTTCATCCAAACAAAGTGAGAAATATGAACTTTTCTTAACGAGGCTAAGCATAGATTTTTCTACTTGTTCACCCATAGCAACAATCCTTCTTTGTATGGTTTGATGTGAAAGTCGCACTGATTCAAATTTCTCCGCCATTTTAGAATCACCGAAAGCTTTGGCCATTTCAACAGCACATTTTTTTATCAAATTGCCATCAGTGAAAGGTTTTTTTGCCTTTGCCAGCTCAAGCGTGTTCAAGTAATCACTCTCCCAACTTTCTTTGTAAATTCTGTTCTCACTATCAATTTTCCGTTTTACTGGTTTTACACTCATTATTGTATAATAGGAATCAAGACAAAGAATTAATCAAGTTCACTGTTCACTAGTAACGTAATAGATTAGCCGACTAGCCTACGTGTCAGTCGCACACTGGCACCATGGCGGCTGGCGACGGATGGTAAGCAGTGGGAGGTGTGGCCTGAGTGAACTGTGATGCGCAGTAATCAGGGCAGTTCTCATAGTGGTGGAGGATGATTCTGTTCGTTACACGTCTGCGAAGCGGCACGCGGTACAGTACTTGTGATGTAGAAGCACTGCTAAACCATAAAATATAAAATAAATTAAAAAATCTTTGTTCACAGTGGCAGCATTTAAAGAAAATATATGCTTTTCGAAAATCTTACGTGGGTCACAACAAATAGCCTCGCAGGCCGCCAGTTGGACAACCTTGTGCTAGAATATACAAAGCGATTTTTAATACAATTAATAACATAAATTTTCCGTACAAAAATTAGTCCCTTTAACTCTCCGTTCATCGGATGTGGTCTGTGTTTTTTTAAATTTCTACCTTTTCAGTACCTTCCTAGAAACTAAATACCATTCGTTTTCTTATACAATTCTGTTTTTAAAGTTTCTAAATAGTTGCTGCGTGGCCTTTTGTCCTGACAGACCCCACCCGATCAAATGTATAACAATATTTGCACTGCTTCTTAGTTGTATTTTTCTTGCAATCTTGTTTCACTTGGCAATCCTGTACATTTTTGTGAACTGGATTATTCGGTTGTTCCGAGAAAATACGTCAGTTCACCGATAAAAAATTTGGTCTGTGGACTGTGCGTCAGTTATCTATTCAAACTTGTTTGAAGTGGTTTAAGATTGAAATCTCAAAATCTCACAAAGAAAATAGTAAAGTATATGAACAGTGTTTACAGATGTATGTAAAATAGCAATATAAGAAAATATATATATAGAAAGTTAGCGAAAATAGCAACTATCAATTGTGAATAAAGTATGAAATTAACTGGTTTTACTCATTTTTGTTGTCTGTACAAAGAACATAGACTTACCCTTTGGTTCTATTGATGTATTTTTAACAGGAATAAAGAGTTGGTCGCGGTACCGACGCTAGCGTCGCCGAGGCTAAGCACGAAAACCGTCCAAATTAGGTCCGTGTCGATCGCTGTCTGGTTTTGAAGTAAAGTGCGTTGAGATAGTCAGAACTAAGGAACCCTCTAAGTGGTGGTCCGAGAGGATGTACCAATAAATCATTCTATTGTCGGACGATTTTGGATGGCGATAGTTTAAAGTTAATTGCTACAGTAATACGAAACCTTACACTTTGTGACACAGAATACAAAGGAAAAAGCCAAATTCTGCGCACTACAACATGATAAATGAGATAGCCAGTTTAAGTTTTACGAAATAACAGGAAATAATATATTTTAAAAAGGTCGTTAGAATGCAGCATTGAATTAGATCACATTACAATACCGTGACAGAAAAATATTAAATGTAAAAATATTAAAAGAATTCGTTCATACTTTCCCAAACAGCAATAAAGTTCTAATTGACTCTACATTTAGTTAGAAAATATTTGTATTGGAGAAAAAAAATGGGCTGTTTTAGGGTTTTACCAGAAATTATTCGAATTTTTCACGCCGTAAAAACGATCCTTAGACTTCAAGGAACATTTTTAAAAAATCATTGTTAATATTATTCCGTGCGTTGTTGAGTTATGCGCTTATTGTCTATTCGCTTAGCTAGGGCATATTTTGACAGACTCATTGTAGGAAACCTACAACACAACAATTCTTACTTCTGAGTATAAATAGCTCAAGTATACTACTATTGCAGACTTCTTTCTTTGAAAAAAAGAAGAATTATTCTAAATAGTGGAAGTGTATACTAAACCCATCAAATTTTCCATGTATATTTAACATATAATATTTTAATTGTTACAATTTAAAATATTGTAGTAAATATTTGTATTATTCGCGTTGTTTATTTAATTTAATATAGTTTTATTGTTTTATTATCTTTGTTTAATTCTTTTGTTAGTTCTATTCAGTTAATTAGTTAGTTATATTTTAAATTTTATTGTTATGGATAGTTAAAGTTTTCCATTTGTTCCATCAGCTAATGTGTTGGTAAGTTTTTCTTAATAAATATGATAAAATGTTTTTTAAAAAGTTTTTTTTAAAGTTAATATTTTTAGATTAGTAAGGATGCTGTTCCTAGATTACAAGGTAATAAAACTGCACAAAGGTTTATTCAAAATGCCTACCATTTTTTTTACCGAATGAAAACCCTGTTGAAGTAAGTTGATCATTATAATGTATTTATCGAATTATGTAAATGTTGTAAATACATAAGGAACTTGCTGTGTCTTATTCTTATTTAACCTCACTTTGACTTCTTAATTTTGTAGAATTTATTCCCACTTTTTTATTTTGTACAATAAATAATTTTATTATTTGTTATCAATACATTATACGGTGTAAATAAATATATATTGATTGTCGCCAAAGTTCTATTTTGTTTACATTAATATTGACTAAGAGCACGTATGCTTGGTTGTATAGTATTTTCCAGCCACTTCGAGTCTGTCAAAAAGTAACTAACTTCGAAAAAAAATAATTACTAAAATCACTAGACAGTTCGGACTGGGAATAGCGAACCGGGTATACCAACAACTTTTGTTGAGTCATTTTTATATTATAGATTAAACCTGAGTTTTATTGAGTTTGCTGTCTAAAAGAGCTATAAATAAATATTGTATAACATTATTCGATATTTTGTTACTTTCTATATCTAAAATTTTATCTTCTTTACATATGTAGCTAATATGATTATAGTGTTACGATTTTAAATGTTATGGCATATAGAACTGTAAATATTTTATGACTAATTCTTTTTTATTGATTCTCGTAATTTGTAGGTCAAAATATACCTGAGCTTAGCTACCAGTTGTTTACCAGAAATCTCTAGACACTAATTTTGGTGAGTCATCCACGTCTCGAGGTTGAAAAACGAGTCGAGCGCCTTCACCAAAATACGAGACTATTCAAGAAGTCCGCCGAATTCTCTGGATGACACAGTTGTGTATATAAATGAAAGATTTTTATTTGGCAGGCAGTTATAAGAAGCTCGCGAACCGCGATATTTAAATGTAACGAAACGTTAATAAATTATTTGTAATTAGGATTAATAAAGACTTTAATAAATTCGTAATTAGTTATCGTGAGTTTTAATAAATTAGATTATAGACAATAAATTAGAATAAAGACAGATAAATTCGAACTATATAAATATACAACAGTGGTGTCAGAAGTGGGATATTCAAATAAAAAAGCGGGATTTTAAATAAATCTAATTTGAACTTTAAATAAAAAGAAGTGAAATATGGCTACAATTAATGAGCTCACAGTTACGGATTTAAGAAGACATCTTGAAGACAGAGAATTAGCTTCTACCGGAAAAAAGGCTGAGTTAGTCCAACGACTAAAGAACGCTTTAAAAGAAGAAGGTTTGGATCCGGAAACTCATATATTTGAAGACAAGCAGGTTGCTGTTGTCATCTCGTCGATTTCGAAATTAGAGAACAAGGTTTCTGAAGATATTTCGAAAGTTTCCTCTGATGTAGCCAAAGTTTGCGGCGACATCGCCTCTTTAGAAGACAAAGTGTCTAACGAGATTTCTTCTCTAGAAAGCAAAGTCTCTGCTAACATCTCCTTGGAAATCTCTAAAGTCACTTCGGAGATGTCTGCTCTCGACGATAGAGTGTCTTCATTAAAAAACCAAGTTGCTGCCGATATGATGGCCTTCGAAGAGAAGATATGGAAAGAGTTGGAAAGGAAGATTGAGGGAACAGGAACAACAGAGAGAGTAAACAATCCAATTACCATAGAGACAAAAGAAGACGAGACGAAATGTAAGTTGGAAACACGGCCGAAATGTGAAGGAAGTGGAAGTTCCGTTCATGTCAAAGTCCCAACTTTCGACGGAAAATCATCATGGAACAACTACATGAAACAGTTCGAATCAGCTGCAAGAGCGAATGGATGGTCTGAAAAAGAAAAGGCTGTAAACCTGACTATCGCTCTTCGAGGAGATGCCTTAGATGTGCTCCAGACCATAGCCGTAGAGGAGACGGATGATTTCGAACAACTGAAGAAGAGGTTAAATATGCGATATGGCCACGAACACTTGGAGCATGTATATCAGTCGCAGCTCAAAAATCGAAGACAAAAGAAAGATGAGGCTCTTCAAGAATATGAAGTAGATATCGCCAGATTAGTGCGATATGCTTATCCAACAGCTCCCGAAGACATGATGGAAAAATTGGCCGTTCAAACGTTTATTGATGGTCTTCGTGATCATGAGATGCAGAGAACACTACGATTAGCTCGTCACAAGACGCTGATGGATGTCTTATCTGCCGCCCTCGAATACGAGTCAGCTACGCAGGCCTCTGGCGGGTATAGCAAAGTTAGGACTGTAAAAGAGGAAGGAGATGAAGATAAACTTGACCAGCTCTTTAATATGATAAAAAGCATGACACACAAGAAAACGAAGACCATAAGACCGAAGACAAAACCAGAACGCGTCGGCCTTAGGGGAGCAGCTTCGACCCAGAACTTTACCAAAGACCCTCTGATACTAATAGCTTCTTTGAAATGTCGTGAAGATAGTGTATATGTAGATGGAGAAATAAATGGTAAAAAGCATACGTTGTTGGTGGATACTGGAGCGACCAGAACCATTATACGCCCGACAGTTATAAACAGCCGAAAGAAACTGTTACCAACGAGGTTGCGACTTCGGACCGCCACAGGGGAAAATGCCAACATTCATGGAGAAATCCAGGTACAATTAGGAATTGGAGCAGAAAAGTTCGTCCATACTGTTATAGTTGCTGACATCGAAGAGGATGTTATATTAGGAATGGACGTAATGAATACGCATGGATTCCAATTGGATTTTAAGAATAAGGTAATCAAAGTTGGTAACGAGGAGGTATTTCTCCATCCACATGATGACAACACTATGCAAGCAGCCGTTAAAGAAGATACAGTCGTGCCTGCGAGAAGCGAAACGATAATAGTAGCGCGGCTACAGGGAATTGTGGACGAAGGAACACCTGTTATGATGGAGCCTTGGAATCATGACGACGAAGTTGGCCGTGGAATCATAATTGGAAAAGAATTAGTGACTTCGGCTAAAGAAATTCCTGTGAGACTTATTAATGTCAATGACTACCCAGTGACCATCAAGAAAGAGACAAAAGTAGGAACTTGTGTACCTGTCACATCCATAATCCGTCAGACAACAACGTCTGATAATTCCAACGATAAATTTGATCAAATGGTTGCAGTTGCTGGACAGTCTCTGAATCAGATTGAGAAAAGGAAATTAAGGGAATTTCTTCGGCAGTATCGTGATATTTTCGTACCGAAAGGAGGAAAGACGGGAAGAACTACCGTTGTTAAGCATAGAATTGATACTGGTAATGCTAAGCCAATTCGCCAAACAGCTCGACGATTACCACAGGCGAAAAGAGAGGAAGCTGAAACGATTGTTCAGGAAATGAAGAAAGACGGGGTAATAGAACCTTCTACGAGCCCATGGGTCTCTCCGGTGGTCCTGGTTAAGAAGAAAGACGGAACAACGAGGTTCTGTGTGGATTACCGTTTGCTGAACAACGTTACCAAGAAAGATAGTTATCCTTTGCCTCGGATCGATGACACATTAGACACATTGGCTGGAAGTAAATTATTTTCTACTTTGGATTTGAAGTCTGGATACTGGCAGGTAGAAATGGACCCGGTAGATAAAGAAAAGACAGCCTTCACCACAGGATCTGGATTATGGCAATTCAACGTTATGCCATTTGGACTTTGTAACGCTCCTGCGACATTTGAGAGGCTTATGGAAAATGTGTTGAGAGGGTTATCTTGGAAAACATGCCTAGTTTATCTAGACGACATAATTGTCTTGGGGGAGACATTTGAAGACCATCTGAAGAATTTAGAAAACGTTTTTAATCGACTTAAAGCTGCCCAATTGATGTTAAACCCCAAGAAGTGCCAGCTATTTCAAGGTAAAGTCAATTATCTGGGTCATGTAGTCAGTAAAGAAGGAGTGGCCGTGGATAAGGGAAAAATCGATTCTATTAAGGAATGGCCAAAACCAACTGACAAACACCAAGTGAGAAGTTTTCTGGGACTGTGTACTTACTACCGGAGGTTTATTAAGAAGTTTGCAGATATCGCTAAACCATTAACGCGACTTACAGAGGAAGCAAGAGAATACCGCTGGGATGTAGACTGCCAGAATGCCTTTGAAACCTTAAAAAAGCATTTAATCACAGCACCAATTTTAGGGTATCCACTGCCAGAAGGAGAGTTCATCTTAGATACAGATGCAAGTAATGTGGGAATTGGAGGAGTGCTGTCTCAGATTCAAGGAGGACAGGAAAGAGTCCTTGGATATTTTAGTAAAGTTCTCTCAAAACCTGAGCGAAATTATTGCGTCACGAGAAGAGAACTTCTGGCAGTAGTGAAATCAGTAGAGCACTTCTATCAATACCTCTATGGAAGGAAGTTTTTAATCCGAACCGACCATGCCGCCCTTAAATGGTTGATGCAGTTTAAGAATCCAGAGGGTCAGATAGCCAGGTGGATCGAACGACTCCAAGAATATGATTTTAAGATTGAGCACCGGGCCGGAGTTAGCCACCGAAACGCTGATTCTCTTTCCAGAAGGCCATGCCCAGCAGAGTGTTCTCACTGCAACAAAACGGAATCCAAGGAAGCAGCAGTGCTAAGAACGACGGTGGTCCACGACGACTGGACGCCTACCAAGATCAGGGAAGAACAAGAGAGAGATTCAGTTATACAGAAAATCCGAAAATGGAAAGAGGAAAACCGTCGACCACCTTGGCAAGAAATATCGAACCTAGGCTCAGTAGTGAAGACGTATTGGGCCCAGTGGGACTCATTTATCATGGAAGATGGCTTGCTCAAACGAGTCCTGGAAAATGATGACGGTTCAGAGAAGAGAAGACAGTTGGTGATTCCAAAGAGCAGAATAGCCGAAGTACTTCGTCAGTTACACGACAGTCCATCAGGAGGGCATTTTGGTGTGAAGAAGACCCTTCAGCGAGTTCGGGAACGGTTTTATTGGATGAACAGTTCCGACGATGTAAAAGACTGGTGTAAGAAATGTACTATTTGTGCTACGAGTAACGGGCCTTATCGAAAAAGGAGAGCTCCTATGAGACAATATAATGTTGGAAGCCCGTTTGAAAGAATAGCTTTGGACATTGCTGGGCCGTTTCCAGAAAGTGATAATGGAGGCAAGTACATGTTGGTAGTAATGGATTACTTCACTAAGTGGGTCGAGATTTACGCACTTCCAGACCAGAAGGCGGCCACCGTTGCAGATAAGTTGATCCAAGAATATATCAGCCGATTTGGAGTGCCTTTGGAGATCCATAGTGACCAAGGCAGGAACTTCGAAAGCGATTTATTCCAAGGAATATGTGATAGACTAGGTATGAAGAAAACAAGGACTACGGCTTATCATCCGCAATCGGATGGTATGGTAGAACGAATGAATAGAACAGTTGGCAAGTATTTGACAAAGATGGTGTCCGATCATCAGCGAGACTGGGACCAATATCTCCCGTTCTTCACAATGGCCTACAGATCTGCTGTTAATGAATCAACAGGCCAGACACCAGCCAAAGTCCTATTCGGACGCGAGATGCGACTACCTTGTGATCTAGAGTTTGGGTGTCGACCTGGAGAAGATGTAGCAGGTGAAGATTATGTGATCGAATTACGAAGAAGAATGGACGATGTACACGAGTTGGTCCGTTCCCATCTCCAGATCGCTAGTGACCGAATGAAGAAACGGTACGATACGCAAGCCGAAAAGGGGTGTTTTAAGAAGAACGATAAAGTCTGGCTTTATAACCCCAAAAAGCGAAAAGGTTGTTCTCCCAAATTGCAGCAGTTTTGGGAAGGTCCATACCTCATTATGGAGAAGATCAATGATGTTATTTACCGAATAAGCAAGATTCCGAGAGGAAAGCCGATGATAGTACACCATAACCGGCTGGCGTCTTTCGAGGGTGACCACGACGTAGATGAAGAAGTGGAAGTAAACCAAGTCCAAGATGTGTCTGACCTCACGTTTGAGGAATTCATGGGTGCCTATGGAGGTACCGGTAAAGCAAGACATGGTGTTACCACTGAAGAAAGGCAAGATCTACTCGCGCTTCCCGATGACTACTCACTGGCCCTTACCATCCCGGCCAGTATCAAAGATGCACCAGGGTTGGCATCCGTCTTTCGAAGGAAGTTTGGTCGAGTTGCAGAACTTCAATGCCAAGTGCCAGCTCCTGGTAAAACCTTGAAACTTCAAGATGCATCACGTTACCTTTTCTACCTGGTAACAAAAGACACTGCCCGTGACCAACCTACCTACCGAGATGTATGGGAAGCCTTACTTCAGTTGAGAGAGCACGTACTAGAGTCCGACGTGCAAAAGTTAGCCATGCCAAAGTTGGAGTGCCGCCAATTAGATTGGAGGGTTATACGAAACATGGTGGAGGAAATCTTTAAAGACACCGAAGTCCAGGTGTTAGTCTGTTGCAATCCGCATAGTTACTGCTGCGGAGAGAAAACCGTCCCTTGTCATTTCTATACAACTGGAAGTTGTAAAAGAGGGTCCAGTTGCCGATATCAGCATGTCGTTCCAGTTCCAGTCCCGACAAGGTTCCAGGAGGAACCATCTTTTAAGAGGGGGGCAATGTTACGATTTTAAATGTTATGGCATATAGAACTGTAAATATTTTATGACTAATTCTTTTTTATTGATTCTCGTAATTTGTAGGTCAAAATATACCTGAGCTTAGCTACCAGTTGTTTACCAGAAATCTCTACACACTAATTTTGGTGAGTCATCCACGTCTCGAGGTTGAAAAACGAGTCGAGCGCCTTCACCAAAATACGAGACTATTCAAGAAGTCCGCCGAATTCTCTGGATGACACAGTTGTGTATATAAATGAAAGATTTTTATTTGGCAGGCAGTTATAAGAAGCTCGCGAACCGCGATATTTAAATGTAAGGAAACGTTAATAAATTATTTGTAATTAGGATTAATAAAGACTTTAATAAATTCGTAATTAGTTATCGTGAGTTTTAATAAATTAGATTATAGACAATAAATTAGAATAAAGACAGATAAATTCGAACTATATAAATATACAACAATAGTATTCTGTTCATACTTTTGCAACCTTTGTAAAAACTTAGCCTACTGTAACAATCTTCCTTTATAAATTTTGATTTAGACTGGAGTTTATTGTTCTAGGTTGTGCTATTACCGTTACTTAATAAAATAAAATAATATTTTAAAATATACAAACTACAAACAAAGCGGCAATTTTATGAGCAGAGAGTCCCTATATTTTAAACATGAAAGTTTATATATTCAGGAGAAACATTTTTGTTTTGCAGTTCGTTATTATTTGCTTTATATTATATGTATTATATTGATTTATATAATCCTTGCGATTTTGCAAAAAAAAAAATATATTATGAATACAGGCATACATATTGACGATTTTATATTGTGTTTGAATGAAACACAATAAATCTATTGAGTAGGTAAAAAATAATTGCTTTTTCGTTGATACGTAGTTTTTACAAAATATATATTATGATTTGCAACTTTAGACCTTTTGTATGTCTAATTGATTTAATATGCCTCAGGCTTAATTTAATAAATAAGTCTTTAATAAATAAATTTAAAATAAATTAAATAAATCTCCGGCTTCTATACACCATGTAGCTTCACCTATCTTCAAAAAAAATTTTAAAGTGTTTGTTTGTCTTTGTGTAGTGTATTGTGATGTCCCATTTTATATTTATGACATTCCACTCTTGTCGGATAGGCCGCAATTGACGAAATGCCCCTGAAGATGATCTAGTGATCGAAAGCACTTGGGCAAGATTTAATTAATACTGTGCTCGATAATTGCCTTGTATATTATATAAGTTCATAAATTAATTTTAATTAAAATTTTATCTCAGCGCTATTTTTACTGTTAATTATAATATCGTCGGTATACTGCGAAAACCAGGTAAATGCCGGAATACCTACCGAAATCGAGAAAAAATTTTTTAAATTGAATATGAGAGAAATGATATTCTATCGTTAGTTTGAAATAGTTGAGACACGTATCTGACTAATCCTAAATTTAAGTTGGAAAAACTACTTACCTGGTTTTACCTGTAAATCTAAATAAATCAGTTACTCTTCAAATAACATGATGAAAACATAAGTGAAAGCTAATTTAACCAATAAGACAGTACGATAAGAAGTAATGCCATATCAAATTTTGATCTAGTAGTGTGTGATGTATCAAAGCAAATTATTTATCCTTCAATGTCACGTTTATATCTATTAACAAAAATTTGGTATTATTTTAGTCAAAAATTGTACAATGGTAATGCTCAAAAAGCTTTTAAGCACTGTAGTTGGATTAAATTCCATTAAACATAATCCTACATTTTTGGTAATTAATCCTTTAATAGTATTCAATTTAAAAAAAGAATCATTCGATTTGCATTTATTGGTTAATCAATATTCGGAATTTATTTAACGCTTTTCAATATGAAAAATAATTATATTCAAATAAGTATTTAGTGGAAAATTGATTAGTATAGTAAATGATAATTGTCAGCGAATTTAGTTTATATATTTTATCTAGTGTCTGGATTAAAAGATAATATACACTATATGTATATAGACCTACTTCCCTCACTCGTGACATATTATCAGTACTGCAGTGAGGGGAGTAGCAGAATTTGTTTGTCTTTTCTTAGTCTCTGGAGAACAGTTTTGTATTATATACACCACAAAAGTAGTGTGGTGTATGTATAAAACCCTCACCATACGTCGGTAGCACCACATTTCAAATGCCTCTAATCATTTTATGGTATCTTCTGTAAGGTTCCAGCTTTCTACTCCATAGAGGAGGACACTAATAACTTAACATCTAAAAATTCTTATGCGTATATTGATACTTAAAAAAAAGCTGCTAAGGCTAAGATCATTAATTTTGTCTTCTTGTAATTTAGTTTTAAGCCAAATTTGTTACATGTTTCTACAACGATATTAATCACCCTTTGGAGCATCTGCGCACTATCTGAGAGCAATACTATATCGTGTGCATATCTAATATTTTTTAAAGGTTGACCATTTACAGCAGTCCCATCTTCTGATCCTTCCAAAGCCTCTCTAAAGGTGTTTTTAGAGTATATGGTAAATAATGCCAGTGAAAATATGCAACCCTGTCTAATTCCTTTTTCGACTGTAAAGATCTCGTACAGTTCATTTTTTAATCGCCTTGTTACTTTTTGTTCGCGATATAAGTTAAGATCAGTCTTATATCCTTACCATCAAGTCCTGAATATAGCAGATATACCTGAAACAAAATCGAGAAAATGTGCTTATGCTGACGACCTGGCCATTGGCTTCCAAGATAATAGTAAAGAAGCAGGAGAACGAGCTCTAAACGAGGACTTAACTACATTAAGTACCTATTTTAAGAACTGGCGCTTACGTCCTAACACAAGCAAAACTGAAACCTGTCTCTTTCACCTGTCGAATCAAATTGCGGGCGATACTCTCAATGTAAGTCTAAATGATACAGCTATCAAACATAACAACAACCCCAAATATCTAGGCGTTACATTTGATAGAACACTCACCTTTAAAAGTCATCTTACAAACGCCAGCCGGTAAACTAAGAACAAGAAATAACTAAATATCAAAATTGCTGGAACAACTTGGGGTGCTTCTGTAGATACTCTTCGGACCTCTGCTCTAGCTCTGTTTTTTTTTCAGTGGCAGAATATTGTGCACCAGTATGACTATATAGTGCACATACAAGCAGAATCGATGTCCAACTTAACCAAACAATAAGAGAATAATCACTGGAACAATAAAACCAACGCCAGTGAAATGGCTGCCTACTCTGAGCAATATTGCTCCACCAGATCTACGCCGTACAGCAGAATTAGTGAAAGAGTATAACTCGGCCAATTTTTATCGTATATTAATTCACTTTATAATCATATTGAATTTACAATAGAACCAGAATAAAATCAATTTTCAAATCCTATGATATACATAGGCAATGGACAACAAGATGGATGCTAACAGTAGAATCGGAATATATTAATATATCCACCCCAACTCAGGGTTTCATCGGATCAAATCTGCCCCCGTCCACTTGGGCAAGGCTTAATCGTATACGTACCGGACATGGTAAAAGTGCTGATTCGCTGTTCAGGTGAGGTCATGCAGAAAGTCTACAGTGCGATTGCAGACAATCTAGACAGACCATAAGCCATTGTGTTTCAGACTGCTTGAATCGTGCCTACCGTGGAAACCTCCAGGACTTTGCGGAATGTTCCCCAGAAGCAATTGAATGGCTATGTAAATTGGACATTAATATTTAGTGTCATTCATTCTATTTTTAGTGTTTGAATATTATATTTGATATATATGTATATATTATTGTATTTGTATATTTATCGCACTGTGAAAGTCCATACGCTAAATAAATAATAAAAACCATTGAGTCCTGATGGTTTTAGGATATCGATTAGTTTCTCATGTAGGATTTTATTAAATGCCTTCTCGAAATCAATAAAACATGCATACACATCGCAGTTGACATCGCTGGCTCTCCGTATTAGAACTAGCAAACTAAAAAGTGCCTCCCCTTCTACTCTAAATCCAAATTGAACTTTACTCAGGTGTTCTTCTAATTTGTGAATGATAGTAAGGAGTACTTGAAGTATATAGCTCATCAAACTTCTTTGCAAAGTTCTTTATATTCTCTAGCGTTGGGTTTTTTAGGCAGTGGATTAAAAATTGACAGTAGCCAGTCTTTTTGTGAGTAACCTTTCTCATAGATGTGCTTGTATACTATCGTAAGAGCTGTAATTTGGTGTACCTCTAATAGCTTTAAAATTTCACCATGCACCTTATCAGGTTCTGATAATTTCCCACTTTTATTGTGCTTAATGGCCATAGTTACTTCTTCGTTTATTATTTCTGGACCGTAGGGATTGTTTATTTCAGTCGAAGTTCATACTCCATCTTTGAATAATTCTTGCGTACCTATATTATTTCCATCTTCGTAATTTATTTTCAATGATGGTCAAACTCTGGCCTTCAATGTCTACATCTATGCCTGTATTGCGTTGTTTTATGGTGTTCTGTACCTCTTTAATTTTTTTGTGCATATGGAAATCGTCATGTTTGCGTTGTAGTGTTTTAATTTCCGTACATTTCTCTTCAGCCATGCTTCTTTTGCTGCTTTTTTTTCTTAAAGTCTTATGTAACTTTTGTCATTTCAACCTTTTAATTTTCTTCGCTCTTCCATTATCTGCAATATTTTATCTGTCATCCGTTCTTGCTTCTTATCTTGTTTTGATTTACATATGCATGGAAAATGTTGTAATAGTCTTATTTCGTTCCTCTGTTCTTCTATGCCTTTAGTAGTTTCTCTAACTAACGT
Organism: Diabrotica balteata; assembly: GCA_918026665.1. Taxonomy (NCBI): domain Eukaryota; kingdom Metazoa; phylum Arthropoda; class Insecta; order Coleoptera; family Chrysomelidae; genus Diabrotica; species Diabrotica balteata. The sequence continues at coordinate 175,932,185 of OU898278.1, read as the reverse complement.
ATGGTCCTAAAGTTTTAGGAGAAATTTCAAAAGCATGTAACTCTGACCACAACAATCTTATATTTTTATTAACCGATTAATATTATCCAGAACTCTTCAATTGGACGAGCCTGAGGTAGGTTTGGGGGATTGTCTGCTTTCGGTACAAAGGTAATGTTGTTAGTTTCGTACCAGTCCCTTGTGATCCTCGCGTAATGACATAAGGCAAGATCTGGCCAAAAGACTATTTGATCATTTGCATGATGTCTGTTCACAAACTGAAGCAATTTAGAGAGACATCTTTGAATATAAATATTCGCGTTTAAGGCTTCGCGTCGAACAACACCAATGTAGGGCTGTGAGATAAAGCCAGCCACAGAAATTGCACACCATACCAAAATTTTGTCCTCAAATTTTTTCTTACTTTTGAATTTTATTTCATCAGGTACATTTTCGTAATCGTTCGTATAAAACCCATCTTTACCCTTCATCTCAGAGTTGGACAAAGTAAAATATTTTCATCGTCCATCACAATCAACTTATTGACGAAATGCACTCGCCTTAACGCGCGGCAACATCTCGGAATTCTCTCTAATTGATCCTCTGTGTATTTTGGAGCTTTCCTTCTTTTCTGGTAGATAATATTGTTACTCGATAGGGTCCTGTATACTGTAGTCTTTCCAACATGAAACCTTCTGGCCAGTTTTCGCTGTGAGACCCTAATTTTGTTCTTAGCTGCTTCAATCAGTCTTGCCTCTCTTATATGGTTCAAAATCAGCGGTCGGCCACTTTTACGCTAGTTAACACATGGTGTCACTGCTTCACATTCTCTGATTGTGCGATAAATTGTCGATATGCTTATGTTTTGATCTTGATAAATATTAACAATATCATTCTCGTATCGACATTCGCCCAACCATATTATAAACACCTCGACGAATATCAATTTTATAAGACATTTTGCAGAGCACAAACCAAAATATTCTGCTTTGTTTATTAAATGTCAATAGCTGATGACATTTCAATTCCATGGCCTTCTTTGTTAAATGCATTTTGCTTCTCAATCAGACCAGGTGAAATTTTTCCCAAAACTTTAGGACCATACGTTATTTTCGCAAAATTCTTATTAATCTCTGATTTTACATTTTCTGAATGCCATTTTCTTTTAGTAGTCATATCTATCTTGTGCCTCATTTTCTTATGAATTATTTTAAGTCGTATGTTGACGTTTGCAACCAATAGACTATGATCTGAGAAGATATCTGCGCCTGGATATGTTTTCGTTGAGGTGATAGAATTTCTAAACCTTTTGTTTTTGTCGATAAAGTCAATTTGGTTTCTTATGATTTTTTCTGGGGTATGACCGGGTACTTTCCATTTATAAAGCCTTTTTGTGTGTAATTTAAAAAGTGTATTCGTTACAACCATATCCGTCTCTTGGCAGAATTGAATCAGCCTTTCTCCTTTTTCGTTTCTTATGCCAACACCACATGACATTTTTGACTGTAACTTGTTATATTTTCCTTAAGAATGCTACGAGATACAAATATTATAATAATTCGCAAGAATTACAGCGTCATTTTGTTGAAACTGTGGAAGACCATATTTACAAAATTACCATGACATAGGTACTGAATTCTTTAAGTCAAGGAAGCAAGACGAAAAGAAAAATAGAAAAAAATCAAGAACACAACCGTCCACTACAAGATTTAAGTTAAACAAATAATTTTCTGATTGTGAGTAAATCTTATTCGTATTTTTTTGTTACCTATTTTTAAATAATTTTATATTAATTAAATAAAGAGGATTATATATGAAATTAAACAAGAGAACAATTAAACGGAAAATAATTTGCCATTATTTGTTTCTACGGAAATTAAAATTAGTCGACAGAATATATTAGTATCGACATAATTTTATACATATTTTATGATTCAATAATATCATTTAACATTGTTTAGTATATTAACACTCTGTTAATGATTGCACGAATTCAACAAAAAAGGCTATATTTGCGTGTTCATATTATTTATTTTAATAATAATAATATAATTATATTCCAAAAATTATATAAAAACTATATTTCAGCACAACATTATGATATTGGTGATTCATATTAATGTTTATTTGATCAAATACGAAAATTCAACGATAATAGGGAAACATTTAAAAATGCTTTGTGATAGTTATACAGTTATAATGTGGTCAATAATATATCTGTCATCTACGCGTTCATAATGTTTTTAATATTAATAGTAATACGTGTGGAAACCACTTATGGAATAAAATTGTTTGTGTTCTTATTTTAGAAAATAATAAAAAACGTTGAGATACCTTAACTTTTAAATTTAAATGTACGCTTTTTAGACATAAATTTGAATGTACAAGGTGATCAATGCAAGTCTGGCATAGTGCATAATCTGTATTTTGAATCAAACACCTTGTATATTTTTCACTATATCATGTAGGGTCTATTATGAATAATACAAGGCGAAATTTTGAAATTGGGTATTTTCTTCAAGACAATATATTCATAGAATACCCGAGGTAATTGATTGGATTACATTAAAATAAATGCTCAACATGTTCTTCACTTTGTTGTTGGTAATAACACAGTCTCCTATAAAACTCGTTCCGAACTTTGTTAGTTTGAGGTGAAATATTCCGTATTTCTGTAGTTATCCTTTCTTTTTGAGGTATTCAATGATAGTTGATTGTGTTGCATATACTTTAATTCTGAGATAACCCCACAAAAACTCCAAAGGCGTAAGATCTGGCGACCTAGCTGGCCACTCAATAGTCCCCTTCATCAAATCCACTTATTGAAGAAGATTTCATTCAAGTAATTTCTCCATATTAAAGCATAATGGGGTGTTGCACCGTCCTGCTGGAACCAGACAGTTTCATGCGGTAGGGTGGGATCTATTGGATTGGGATATAAGTTGGCTAACTTCCTTAGTTAGCCAACTAAGGAAGAACATCGTCTCTTAGCATGCTTAAATATTTTTCCGCTGTCAAATTACCATCTATAAATATAGGACCAATAATATGATCTCCTATAATACCTGCCCAAACATTCAACTTTTGAGGATACTGAGTGTGTGTCTCACGCATCCAATGAGGATTCTCCGCTGACCAATATCTACAGTTTTGTCAGTTTACCTCTGCGTTCAATGTAAATGTTGATTCATCAGAAAAAATAATTGTGCCAAGAGCTATTTCATTTGTTAATTTTATCCATCATTCTTTTGCAGAAATCAATTCTACGATCCGGATCGTCTTCTGTTAGCTCCTGCACAAATGTCAATTTATATGGATGAAGCTTTCTTCATGGAGACACCTTAGGACAGTTGTGTGACTCACATTATTTTGACGTGTAATTTGACGCGTAAAATTTCAACTTTCACTTTATCTTCAATGAAGTTCGATTTTCTTTTTAATGGTTTGATATGTCCAAGTTCTCTGAATTGTGCGTAAATTTTAGACACAGTACCTTGTGAAATATTAGGTAACTAAGGATTCTTCTTATTAATTAAGTTTGCTACTTCAACTTGACTTCTACAATTCTCCCTGTAACCGATCGTCATTAAAATCTCAATTCGGTGGGCCTTAAATAAATATTTTATTTTTATTTCTGCAAGAAATTAGTTTTTAATTGAGAATTTATTATTTTAATGTAAAATGTCAAGAACATGTCAACTGATTGATAACAATCCGCATTATTTACCGATTTAGTTTAATTGGCAGACTATCTATACAGTTGTTACCTATTCACGACAAAAAATGTTAACACGGTTACTAAACAGAAATTTTCCCCAATATACAGTGTACTGACACTCTATTGTCTATATTTAACAAATTGGGGTTAATTTTTTCTTTGGAGTTTTTTTATTGTTTCTAAAAACACGTTCTTACATTAGGCGACCAACATGGTTGCAGGATTAGATGCAAATTATAGATTTTTTGAAATTATTTTTCCTAGTGGTCTCAGTATATAAATATATTAGTAAGTAAGCAATTGAAAGTATAGTAGTAACGAAAAACATGGCATCAGATGCATTATGTGTCATTGTATTTGGATGCAAAGATTCACGAATCTCGTCTTTTGTGTTTCAAAGATATTTACTTGGTTCCTTCCTTTAATCCAACTCTGTATATCGAGCACAGCGTAAACATAATAGTACGACCTGATTTTGGCACGTCCAGGGGTCCATTGTATCGATAATGTTTACCATGCATTAGCTGGCTGTTAAACCAAAGCCCGTATTGTTTTACCCGTAAAAATACCGGCCGTACATCCATGTACTATTATGGTAATTTAAGTATTGTATACTCACTTCAAAGCAATGTTAATGCAGCGATAACTGTATAATTCGACAGTAAATGTGGAATATCGGAATATCGGTGAGTTCTATTTATTAGGCGGATTTAAATAGACAGTTTGTAAAAAAAACCGTACAATATTTATTTATAGATTCAGGATGTCTTTGATAATGAGAGCACAGGACTGTAGGTGAATGTAACCCAGGGAATATTACTCTTGACATAATGACATACTCCTGAAATATATGAAGTAATGACCAAAGTTACTAATAAAGAAAACATTTGGACCATAATACTGCTAATGAACAAGAGGAGCGGGAACATTCTCGGAAGACTCTCGTAGATAAAGTATTATTTTTAAATATCACACCCTTTCAAAGTATACATTTCAATCTGTTATTTATTGGCTTACTACTCACTGCCCACTCCTCTTCAGTTCTTTTTTGTCTCCAGTTTGTTATTCTCTGCGTCCTTTTTTTATGATTATCTTAAATATCAGATCCGACCCAGTGCCACTTGAGCCTCACTATACGTTCCACCGACTCCTGTCTTCTAAACTAATGGTCTCAAAGCCATGGTCTGTACATAATCACTAGTAACATATACTAGGCGTACACTCTATGCTTTAAAAAGATCGGTACATCTTTGTTCTTCAAACCATAGCCTAACTTACCAAACCCATCTAAGATAAGTGTAGGCGTCTTTTCATTTCGGCTTTAGCTATATCTGGATCCCTATAAAGCTGTCATACGACATAGTTTTGTTCTCGGACAACCTCAAGGAGATATGTACAATGCTACATGAACTTCAGTTAGTGGGCACCAGTGTGGGTCTTAAAATAAACATCTCCAAAACCAAATTCACGATAAATCTAGTACCTAGCGGAAATATCAATTTCCGCTAGGTACTATGTGTTCAACCAATGGACCCAACAAGGTCGAGCTGGTGAAAAGTACATATACCTTTGACACAAAATAAAGATCACAAGAGACAACCAAATATGCGAATTACGAAGAAGAATAAACCTAGCATGGGCAGCTCATGGAAAACTCAAAGAGATCTTTAAAAGCGATATACCAATTTCTTTAAAACGTAAAACATTTGACCAATGTGTGTTGCCTGCGATGACCTATGGTGCCGAAACTTTGACACTGACAGCTTCTTCTTTTCATAACCATATATTTGTTTTTTTTTATGTTAAAATCAAGCCCAAACCTGCTACTTACTTTTGCCACCCTGGAGACAAGTGTTTGCAGACCTTCAAGACTGCAAAAATGACAGTATCATCAGCGTAACTTATGTTGTTCAATCGTTCTCCATTTATAAGTATTCCCTCGTCTATGTCCATTAGCGCTAGGTTCATAAGGTGATTTGAATATGTATTGAACAATATTGGAAACAATATATATCCCTGTCGCACACCTCTTTTTATCTTTATGTCGTCTGTTAAGTGATCCCCAACTCTAAGGCCGTCCGTACATGGGTCGACGCTCGAAGTGGTCGACTCGATTTCAATCGCGTAGGTCTCTCCCCACCGCCCAAATTCCTTCGTTGTTGTATTGAGCTCCACACACGGGGCGTTTAGTGGTCTTCTAGAATTGCAAATCTCCTCGTCTTGTACGACTCTCGTCACATGCGATTGATAGCGCACGAGAAAGTTCGAGTGAGATGCACATTTTCAGTCATGTGGATAAGATTACTGTATTTGTTTTCTTCGTTTTTTATTGTTTTTTGCCCTAAAATAATTTTTTTTAAGATCGACGAATATCATGTTTGTTGTTTGGAGTACTACTAACTTTATAGAAATATATTGTTTGTAATATAAAATTCTGAAAACATTGAATTTCTGTTTCTAGGTGCTTAATATAAAATTCGTTGGGGAAGTGTAAAAATACCCTCAATTATTTAATTATGCGATGAAAGAATATGTCAAACGGATATATAAAAATGCGTTCTTCCTGGTTGGCAGATGTGAGCAACCAGCAAACTGAATCGACTAATGTGCGATGAACAATCGCCCATGCCGCAGGTTTCATATGAGACGAACATGACGCATGAACTTAGACGCGTGCCTTCGATCGACCCATGTGCGGACGGCCTAACAGCTGCAGTTTGTTCGTAATAGATATTGTTTATTATGATCTCTGCTGTCTAAACCAATTGAATTTAATATTTTCATCTGTTCGTCATGTTGTATTCTATCGAGCGCTTTCTGGTAATCAACAAAACACACATATATATCACAATTCACGTCTCTACATCGTTGAAAGAGAAAATGGTAGTACAAAAAGTGTTTCTCGAGTACCTAATGTATCCCTGAAGCCGAATTGTTAAATTAAATTAACTTAAATTAAATTCTTTATTTTCTTTTTGACAAACATAGTTTGTATAGAATTAGTCATAAATATACATTGCTAAAAACTAAACACTAAACTAGACTACACAAGACATGAAATGAATTTAAAAGCTAAACGAAATACAGCTAATATCTAAGATCTAAAAAATTCTTCGATTGTATAAAACACTTTTTCACATAAAAATTGCTTAAGATTCCTCTTAAATACATTTATTAAACTGGTGGACTTTACAACTGTGGGCAAATGATTAAACACCTGTAGCCCGTATACCCTGGGCGATTTAAATTTAATGTTACCTTTTGAAAATGGTATATAAAGTTTATTACAATATCTAGTATTTAAATTATGCATATCACCACTCGTTTTAAACTGATGTAAGTTATTAAAAATAAAAACACATAATTCAAAAATTTATAGACACGACAATGTTAAAATTTTATATTTGTTAAAATATTCCCTACAACTAGTTAGTCGGGAGACACCAGCGACACAACGCAATATTTTCTTTTGTATGACGAAAATACCATTTGCATAACCAGACATACCCCAAAAACATATAACGTATCTTAGCCTGGACTCTACGAGTGCATAATAAATCATAACTAGCTGATTTTCACATATTTTAAATTTCTAATTAGATAGTTAATAGAACTCAACTTCGAAACAACCGCTCCACAATGCAACTTCCAATCCAAACTTTCGTCAATCGTTATTCCCAAAAACTTGCCTGACGACACGGTACCTATTTGCATGTTGTTAAAAGTAAGCTGAAGATTTTCCAAGTATTTTTGTTTGTTGTGAAAATGTATAACTTGCGTTTTTTCTGCATTTAGATGCAACGAGTTATCGCAAAACCAAGAATATAAAGATGAAAGAAAATTATTACATTGATGTTGTAGGATTACGTTGGATTTGTTAGATAGAATAATTGACGTATCATCCGCATATATAGTGAAATTTATCGCTCTGTCCACTTGTACGATGTCGTTAATGTAGACTACAAAGAGAATTGGTCCTATTATAGATCCTTGGGGAACACCCATGTTTGTAGTAACAAGACTAGATCTACAACTGGTCACACAATCCTCGATCCTTGTCTGCAGGCTCACATATTGTTGTCTATTGTTTAAAAATGACATAATCCACTTTAGAGAGTTTCCTGTAATACCTATCTGTTTTAGTTTTTTAAATAATATTTCATGGTTTACACAGTAAAATGCCCTACTAAGATCACAAAATATTCCAATAGGACATTCGCCTGCATCGATCAGACTGGTTAAATGAGCATAAAATACATGGACTGCCGTATTAGTAGATTTATTTTCTTGAAATCCATGTTGATTTATAATTATGATATTATTGTTTTTTAGATAACCATTTAATCTCTTTAAATATCCATACTCAAATACCTTTGAAAATATACTGGGAATTGTTATAGGCCTATAATTGCTGACCAGTTTTGGATCTCCTTTTTTAAAAATGGGAACTACTTTGCCTGTCTTTAAGTAATTAGGAAAATCCCCATTGCAAAAAGACAAATTGGTTAGATAAGTTAAAGGATTGATTATAAAAGGTAAAACTTTTTTCGCCAAAAATGCAGGTATCTCGTCAAAACCACTAGAGGATTTGTTTTTAAGTTTACTCTGGAGGAGTTCGATCAGTTCCTGCTCAGTAAATGGGTACAATTGAAAGAAATTTTCATGATCTGTAATAATTGACTGACTGTCTTTGTCTAGCGTGCAGCGATAGAAAATTGTGTGGTTGTCATATATTCTTCACACTTTTTATATAATCTTTTATATATAATTTTTTAAAAAGTTTTCAGGAGAGGGCTCATAAGGCTTATTATTCGATAATCTTTACGTTTTTTGGCATTGGATTTTTTAGGAATTGTTATAAAAGTTGGTCTTAACCACTGTTGTGGTATTTTTCCAGTTTGGTATATATTGTTGAAGAACAGGGTAAGTCTTTTGACAGCTACAATTTTTTAAACGCTGTAAATAGCTCAGAGGAAAATGGAAAAGTTAGAAATGAAGACTTAGGACAAAGAATAGGAGTTACCGATGTAATTTTCCGAATTAGCACACTGAAATGGAACTGGGCCGGATACGTCGCCCGAATTAGTGATGAAGGGTGGTCGAAGAGATTGCTTGAGTGAAGGCAGAGGTTAGACAAAAGATATAGGGGAAGTTCGCCTATTCGTTGGACTGACGATCTCAAGAAAATGTCAAGAAATTATATGAAAAGTGATCAAGATAGAGCACAATGGACAAAAATAAGGAAGGCCTATGTCCAGCAGTGGACGCAAAGGGCTGGGTAGTGATGATGATGAAAGCTATTAGTATATTAACTTTCCCTTTAATGGTTACAAAACCAAGATTTCCAAAAAAGACGTTAGTTATTTACCCGCCAAGGAACAATCACGAAGTGTCCAATAAACAAGTGTCCAATAAATAAGGGGACAATTTAAAAATTGTTGAGATACCAGAGTATAATCATTATTAACGTCAGATGACAATAATTATGATTTATGTAAGCCTAGTTACTACCCACAGCTATGTATTATGTAACACCTCTATCACTACTCTACCTCTATCACACTTAATGATTCTCAATAATTTATAAATTTAGAAAAATCTCTTTTAGAAATTAAATATGCAGGAATCTGTTTTAAAATTAAGATATAAATAGAATTATATTCTACTTCAGCGGAAAGTGCATTATAGTAATAAAGTGATTTCAAGAACTTAATCCTTAATAGATTTGAAAAAGAAAATGGAGGTATAAGAATTTTACGATACAATGGACATTAAACGTAAAAATGAGGTTTCCGCATTTTCCTAATATTAAAATTTATTTTTAAGCAGTTGTAACTGTATATTAATTATTCCAAATGGCCCAGAATGGCGTAGATTTTGTGTCAACAAAAAACCCGGTAGATATCAATTACAATACAACAGGATTGACCAAAGGAAGAAGGGGACAAGATATGTCTTTTCCTGGAATGTTGTGATTGCTCAAGGAAGAGATTTTGAGGAAGTGGTATTAAAGAAAGCCGAGTTTGTATTTTGGAAAAAGTCGAAAAATTTGGTACGAGATTTCAATGAGAAAAGGTTTTTTTTTGGCTGCTTCGTCAAATTGTATAAGAAAAATAAGTATTCTTGTTGTTTGCCGTTAACAAAAAGTTAGTAGTGGAAAATTGGTTTGTTAAGATTTGTGGTAGCAGCCAATCAGTTCAAGCAAAGATCTCCAAAGCTCTGAATTCTAAGTTTCTTTAATATAAATTATTTGAGGCTAGGCTGTCTATGACTTTCTTGAGAGAACACCAGATTCGGAGAGTTGGAAGCAGCAGCAAATTGTCAAATGTGCACTTCTTTTAAATTATTGATTTTTTAAAATTCCATTGTCCGTATTTTTCCTTATTTTCTTATTTTTCACTACATATATATATATATATATATATATATAATATATATATATATATATATATATATATTCCCAAGATTAATAAGAGGAACATAGGGCTTCCACAAAGTGTCTCCAGCGAACTGTATTTCTGGCTAGTGCTTTGATTTCAAGCCAGGATTTTCCCATTTTTCTCCCTTTGTCCAGTACTGTCCTTCTCCAAGTTCCCTTAGGTCTGCCTACTTTCCGTCGGCCTTGGGGATTCCAATGCAGCGCTGTCCTGGCAATGTCATTTGGCGGTCTACGGAGTGTGTGGCCCAGCCATCTCCATTTTCTTCGCCTTATTTGCTTTATGACATTTTCTTGGTTGCTTTGGTTCCATAAATTTTCATTGGAGATTCGGTTAGGCCAAAATATACGAAGGATTTTTCGTAACGCTCTATTGATGAAAACTTGTAATTGGTGTACTATGGGTGCTGATATCTTCCACGTTTCGCAGCCATACAGTAATACAGCTTTTACATTTGTGTTGAAGATTTTTAATTTCGTTTTAGTTGGGTAAATCCTGGATTTCCATATGTTGTTAAGCATGTTGTAGGCGTTGCGAGCCTTATTTATTCTTTCATGTACATCACGCTCTGTACCCCCATTACAGTCAATTATGCTGCCCAGATATACAAATTCCGCTACTCTCTCAATTTTCTGGTCGTTGATCATAATAGGTTGGTTGTTTCTGGTACCAAATGGCATTTCTTTGGTTTTGTTGGTGTTTATTTCTAAACCAACCTTCTTTGATTCTTCTTGTACTTTGTTTACTTGGAGTTGCATGTCCTGTTTTGTATGTGCTAGGAGGCATATATCATCAGCGTAATCTAGGTCTTCCAGTTTGTTTGTTAATCCCCAGTAAATTCCTCTATTAGAGTTTACCTTTGTTAGTACGGAGTCCAGTACAATGTTAAATAGTATGGGGGATAAAACAAAGCCCTGCTTTACTCCGTTTAGCATAGCTATTGGGTCAGATGTTATGCCGTTGTGTAGGATTTTGCTTTCTGTGTCGCTGTAGAGTTCTTTGATGAGATTTACTATTTTTTCTGGTATTCCTATTTCCTGCAGTGCTTTCCATGTGGCCGTATGTGTGAGCTTGTCAAAAGCTCTCTTGAAGTCCACAAAGCACACAAAGAGAGGAGAGTTGAATTCCTGTGACTGTTCTACAATTATTCTTAGTGTGTTAATTTGGTCCACGCATGATCTGTTTGGTCTGAAACCGGCTTGTTCCTTCCTCAACATTGGTTCTACACTGTTTGTTAGTCGGTTGTTTATAATTATTGCTGTTAATTTATTTATAGTATTCAGAAGTGTGATTCCTCTCCAGTTTTCGCAATATCTTCTGTCACCCTTTTTTGGTATCTTTATTATTAATCCCGTTTTCCATTCTTTGGGAAACTTTTCCTCTCTCCAAGCCCTTTTCAAGAGTGGTTGGATTATCTCTGCTACTGTACCTGGGCAAGCTTTTAACAACTCTGGTGGAATATTGTCAGGGCCGGCTGCTTTGTGTGCTTTCAGTTTTTCTATGGCCATTTCTATTTCTTGCGTTGTTGGTTCGTTGGTGTTAATTCTCAGTTGGATATTGGGTATTAGGTTTTCTGCGTCTTCTGGTGGTGTTGGGACTGCACTTAGAGATTCGCTAAAATATTCATGCCATCTTTTGACTTGTTCCTGTGGCGCTGTAATATCTTCACCTGTAGCACTTTTTACAATTGATTGGTGGGTAGTATATCTTTTATTGGCTAGTTGTTTAGTGATATTATATAATTGTCTCATGTTTTGATGTTCATCGGCGAGTCGCGCTTTTTCGGCAAGATTTTCTGCCCACTTTCTTTTGTCTTTTTTTGCTGCCTTCTTGGCAGCTTTATTCGCTTCTCTATAACTTTCTCTTAGTCGGTTCTTCTCTGCTGCTGTCTTGGAATTTAGTAATTCTAGATTAATGTGTTTGCGACGTTCTATTTTGTTCCACGTTTCTCTCGTAATCCACTGTTTCTTTACGTCTTTCTTTAGGCCCAGCACGTTTTCACTTGTTTCCACAAGGGCTTTGCTAATCGTTTCCCAATTTTTGTCTTGTCTTTCGTCGATTTTGGATCTCAGCTGTCGTGCGAATTCTACTTTCGTCTCGTTATTTTGTAGTTTCTCAATGCTGAACTTTTTTCGAATAGGTTTGTTCAGTTCTTTTCTATTCCTAGCTATTTTGAATCTAATTTCGACCACCATCAGGTAGTGATCACTGGCCGCATCTGCGCCTCTCCATGATCTGACATCTAAGAGAGATGTTCTCCATTGCTTGCTGATTGCAACGTGGTCGATTTGATTGTAGGTGCGGTTATCTGGCGATTTCCATGATACCTTGTGGATTGTTTTGTGTGGGAACAAAGTCCCTCCAATGATTAGGTCATGGTTACCACATAATTCAATGAAGTGTTCGCCGTTGTTGTTTCTCTGGCCAGTGCCATGCTTTCCAATAACGTGTCCTAGGTTGGTGTTGTCAGTGCCAACCTTGGCATTGAAGTCTCCCATCATTATTTTTATATCGGATCTTTTAATTTGTTCTAATTTTGCTTTAAGGCATTCGTAAAAATCCTCTTTTTCTTGTTCTGTTGCTTGTTTTGTTGGTGCATAGCACTGAATCAGTGTTACCAGTCTTAATTTGGTCCTAATTCTTGCAGTGATTATTCGCTCTGAAACTGGTTTCCATTCCCCAAGAGAATTTTTTGTGACTTTACTAAATAGAATTCCTACTCCATTTTCATGTCTTCCGCCATCTGTTTTACCAGAGTATATCAGCAGGTCGCCTTCCATGTTGACGTGCTCTCCCGTCCCATTCCACCGTGTCTCACTGAGACCTAGTATATCTACTTTATATGCTTTCATCTCTCTACAAATTTGGGCAAGGCGTGATGCTTGCATCATAGTTTTTATGTTCCAATATCCGATTCTTGTCCGTTTACGTAAGCCAAAGGTCGTTATCAAAGGATTCGTCCGGTTGTTCTCTGTAGAAGTTTCGAAAATCTATTAATTTGAGGCGGATAGGTGATTGGCCTCTCGCGCCCGATTCTGATGCCGGGGCTGCCAGCTCTAGCCATCAGACTGGCCTCAGGAATTCCTGGAATGGGACCATGACATTTTCTTTGTGTTTATGGTACTAAGGTTATACCGCCTATACTCGGTCGTCAGAGCCTCGTTGGTTATTTAGCAGGGTGCACCGTGTAACCATTTGTTACCGCTCGAGCAGGTGAGGTTGACATTTGGGTCATGATGTTATCGATGTTGGTTCGACCCCTTACACCCCTGTACTTATTCTCTTAAAATTCTCAAATTCTCCCACTCATAAACTAGACTAAAAAAATTTGGCCAGTGAAAAAAAAGCCTGTCCTAGGAACAATTGACTTGCAATGTTGTTAAATCAATTAAAAACTTGGAAATCAATAAACTAAAAAGAATAGGTTATGTTCCTCATTGTTAAATTTGCAGTATCATATATTTTTCCCGATTTAAATTTAATTAAAAATAAAGCAGGCAAAAAAATACAAATAAACCCAAAGTACCTTAAAGCCCACCGTTAAAGTTCGCGTAAAACAAGAGTGTTAAAATAATCCTGTCGTTACCTACTTCATTAAACATTTGCATAGATAATAAAGTACGAGGTGTCGTCATCAAGCCCATATGGAAATTACTAACCCCAAAGTGGCTGATGACGTACTCTTTACTTTTATTATGCGGATGACCAAACTGGCGTTTGACTAAGTTAATGCAAATTACATGATAAGAAACTTAGGTGGAATACGTAATGAAGGAGCCGAGCCCGAGTTAACGTAATCCCAAGGAGGAAGTAATTTTGTTGGATACTCCAGCATGGGAGGAATTTTATTATTAACTCCTAGAAATACTACGCAGTTAAAAGAATTTTTAAAGTCAAACATAAATAACTGAAATCACTTTTAAAAAAAGGAAATTTTTTTGTTGCTGGCACTTGATGAAAATGTCTGCTGGAAAATTCAATTCCAAAATTTTGCCTCTAAATGGTATTTCAATACAACAGATTATTATTGGATCGTTAGAAAAGTCATACAGTGTGTAAAAGCCAAATGGATTAAATTCATTATTTAAGTTACTGTACATATTTATAAAAAATCCCGAAAAACGTAAAAATTTAAATTATAACTTGACATTCTTTAACGTGAAAATGCAACCCCTACCTTCAACCCCCTTAGAATGACAGGTACAACCCCCAATTTTTAAAATAGGATGTATAGGCTTGTGATATATCGTTTGAAAGGTCTTTTCATTATCCATTCAAAAATGTTGTCGCTTTCAAGTTTATTAAGATCAAGATAAAATAATTTAAAATCATGTGGTTACCCAAATTCGCTAAAATATACTCAAAACTTATTTCCCGTTTAGGTCTTGATAATTAGAAAGTAAACAAAAACCATAGCAATGTGGTTTTTAGATGGTAACCATTAAAAAACTTTAAAGCATATCCGTGGCAACGTTATTTTAACACGCATTAGTAAATTGTTTTATTAAAGTTGTCAGTATTTTAATTGAAGTAAAAAGTTCGTTCAATTTAATTCTGAAAAATGGTTAGATGAACGTAAACGCATAAAATAACAGTTTTACAAAAGATTGGTTATGGAGATAACACCCGAACACAACAGGAAGTAACTCGCCTATTTCATGAGAAATTTCCTAATTTACTGCCTATATTCCAAGGAACAATAAGTAAAAAAGAGAAGCAGTTTCGCGAGTTTGGTCATGTAAGGCAGATAAAAAAGCAGCTGCCAATGCACTGAGTGATGAACTCAAATTAGATGTGTTGCTTGAGTTTCAGGAAAATCCACATACATCGCGTAGACAGGCATCCACTACATTCAATGCTAGCCATACATCGTTAGTAAACATATTAAAAGAAAATATATTGCATCCCTATAAGATGATACCTACTCAGGAGCTCATGGAAGACGATTTTGATAGGAGAACTTTTTTTTGTGAGCAAATGATGGACACAATGGAGGTTGGATAACAATTATATCCAATTAGACGACGTTATGTTTTCTAGTGAGAGTACTTTTTCACTTAACGGTCATGCTAATCGGCAAAATTGTCGCTACTGGGCCACGGAAAATCCTCACTGGATGAGAGAAGAACACACTCAATATCCTCAAAAGATAAATATTTAGGCAGGGATTGTAGGAAACAATATCATTGGTCCCTTTTCATTGAGAGCAACTTAAATAGCAACAATTATTTGGCACTACCTTAAAATGACGTCATTCCAACGTTGGCAAATTTATATCCTGATCCAGGAAACCCTCAAGTTCCAGCGAATACGATATGGTTTCAGCAGGATAGAGCACACATTACCAACTTAATGTCCGGCAGTACCTCGATACAATATTTCCCAATCGGTGGATAGGGAGGCGAGGATCGATTGAATGGCCAGCGCGATCACCTGATCTTACATGATTAGATTTCTTTTTATAGGGATATGTGAAGAGCGATGTGTACAAAACTAAACCTTCTGATTTAAATGACTTAAAAGAACGAATAACGCTTGCGATTAGGTCGATCACGCCTATTATGTTAAATAATGTTAGAAGACAGTTTTTTAGCGGTGAACTTTTTGAACATCTACTTCATTAACATACATAGTTCTTTTTCGTGTTCTACATTTTATTACGTTTTGCATTACATTTTAGTTTTTGATTGTATTGTAGCAAATACAATAGGGGTTGAAGGTAGGGGTTGCATTTTCACGTTAAAGAATGTCAAGTTATAATTTAAATTTGACATGTTTCGGGATTTTTTATAAATATGTACAGTAACTGTAAACATGTATTTGTAAACATAACAGTATATATTTGGCTTTTACACACTGTATGTATTAAATTGTATTTCTCGTTACCGTTAATATTACCCATTTTATAATTTAATACAACAATACTTTTTGCCAACACGAATTTATACTGTAGATAAGCCTTCTATTAAGACTTCAAGACTGCTCAAAATACTGTTGTCCTGCCATAGTTTTAAAACTGTCTAATAATGAGCCTCATTGGATAGCTATTCACTTAATACATTTTTTATACAAGGGCCTTGAGAAATAGTTAATAATATTTTAAAACCCAATAGGTAACACTACTTCAGTTGTATGTTGAATAACTCTAAAAACAAAAATCAGCTAGAATGACTGTAATAAAATGTAAAATGTAATAGCATGTCGCGCAAAACAGAAAACCAAAAAAGATATCTCGATGGAAGTGGTATTTTTTTAATAACAAAATCGCATCAGTTAAATTGCGAAACAATAGTAGCAAACAACATTTTTTTTACATTTATATGTTTACATATGGTTTACAATGTTAATTTTTTAGGTTTCACATATTGCATATTGCACTGTAGACCTAACATATCACTTAGTTTGTTGGGTATATTGTACAACATGCGCTTTGGCGTTGCTGGACATTTCATGGACATGGCTAATACATGTTTGATTGTTAACTTTTCTTGATAGTTGTCACATCTTGGTTCTTGTTTGTTGGAACTTCTTCTTCTTTTACTATAGCGTAACTTGAAAGATGACATTTTTCTTCCCACATATTATATCGCATTTTACATTTGAGCGCCTTCACGTCCGCAGTCGTAAATGTTTCAGTACACTCCACATTATCAGTAGTTGCAGCTTCTTTTACAGCGTTATCTGCCTCTTCATTTTTTTGTATTGTATTGCAATATGGGATGGTATCTAGAAAAATATAATATTTTCTAAATTCAGTTGAGCGGTAGAAACTTTTTGTTTTATCTTGATGACCAAATTATTAGTTGAGTAGACATATTGGATTGACTGTACGAAACTTAGAGAGTCTGTGAGTATAATATAATTGTTATTATTGGACGCGTTGGAAGGATGGTGGATTTGGACGCATCTGTGGATATATGTGTATAATTCTTGTAGTTGTGAAGCATATCATTGAAGGCGGATTTGATTAACTGTGAGTTTGTTGAATGTTTGTCGAAAGAAGTGAGACGGATTAGACACTGAGGGTGCTTTATTTGCCGTGAAGGAATTGAGGACGATTGAAAGGGAAAGTATTTTGGGAACGTGTAGTTTATTTGATGATAAGATCAAATTAGTTATATGCAGTTTCCAGCTTAGAGTTTTTTCGAATATCATGCAGAAGAATTTTATTGACGACTTTACACATTTTAGGCTCTCATCACATAGTCTTAGGTTGAGGGTGTTATAATATTTTGATTTGGAAAAAACTCTTCTAAATCCACACCTCAGTTGAGTAAGGTGTTTTACACCTTACTGCAATACTTTAAGTTGTGGACGTACAATTTTTGCTTCATACAAAAAGTGGTAAGACCACAATGTTTATGTGGCACGAGGGTCAGGGTGGTCGAGTTTGCAAGAAAGGGACATCCTGCTTACTTAAATATAATAAAATGTTACTTTTTACTATTATAAATATTATCACATTTAGCGATAATTCTGAAGGACAGAATAAGAATGCTCTTAGCCTACGATTTTGGTCTTATGTCGTAGCCAAAATCTTTATAGAGTCCGTAGAACACCTTTTTTTGTCATCATCATCACTGGCTCGACAACCCTTTTTGGGTCTTAGCCTGTTCAAGAATTCTTCTCCATTCTGACCTGTTTCGTGCTTTTTTTTCCAGTTTTTAATTTTTAATGTTGTTATATCATTTTCAATTTGTTTTACGTATCTCAGCTTCGGTCTTCCTCTTGTTCTTTTTCCTACTGGCACTTGTTTGAATATGTTGTTTGGTATTTCGCCTTCTTCCATTCTTTCCACATGTCCAATCCAACGTAGCCTTCCTATTTTAATGAATGTTACGATATCCGGATCCTGGTATATGTTGTATAGTTCAAAGTTATACCTTCTTCGCCAAATCCCGTTTTCTTTTGTGCCCTTATATATGTGTAGCAAGATTTTTCTTTCAAAGGTGGCTAATAACGTTTCCTCCCTTTTAGATATTGTCCAGGTTTCTGAACCGTATGTGAGTACTGGTCTTATTAAGGTTTTGTATATTTGGCATTTTGTTTTTCTGGAGACGTTATCTGATCTTAGTTGCCTAATTAAGCCATGGGAACATTTATTGGCAATAAATATTCTCTTCTTCACTTCCTCTGCAACGTTGTTATCAGACGTAACTAGGGATCCTAAGTATGTAAAGTTTTTTACCACCTCAATGTTCTATTCTCCTATTGTTAAATTTGGCAGCTGCCTTATTTGTGCGTTTTTATTTGCAGGTATATATTTTGTTTTTGTCTGATTGATTTTAAGACCACTATTTTTTGCAGCTCGTTCTATTTGAGTGAATGCCTCTATCATGTCTCTTCTTGATCTTGCGATTATGTCAACATCATCTGCAAATGCTAGTACTTGCACGCTTTTATTAATTATTATTCCTCGGGTATTAACTGTTGTGTCTCTTATTATTTTTTCAAGTATTATGTTGAATAATATGCATGATAGAGCGTCTCCCTGGCGTAGTCCCTTCTTCACATCTATTGTTTCCGTTAATTCATTTTGTATCCGGATTTTACTTTCTACTTTTAGTGTTTCTTTTATCAATTCTATTAGCTGTGTTGGTATATTAAATTCTTTCATTACTTTTGTTAGGAATTCTCGGTTTATATTGTCATATGCGCTTTCGAAGTCTATGAAGAGATGATGTGTGTCGATGTTATATTCACTTGTTTTTTCAAGGATCTGTCGCAGAACAAATATCTGGTCTATTGTTGACTTCTGTCTACAGAAGCCACATTGGTATTTGCCAACTATTTTTTCAGCGTATGGTCTAAGTCTTTCATACATTACGTTGGACATTATTTTGTATGCTGCATTCAACAGCGTGATTCCACGGTAGTTTTCACATTCTAACTGGTTTCCTTTTTTATGTAGTGGTACAATAATGCCGCTATTCCACTCCTTTGGTAGCTGTTTATTCAACCATATCTTTCTTATCAGCTCATGTATGGCTTTTTGTGCCAAATCATTATTTTATGGAATGCGACCAAGGTTTTGCCGTCATTGAAAATGCTTAAAAGAACAAGTGAAGCTCAGGTGTGTGCCCTAGAGCTCTGGCAAAAAGTGCTAGCAAAAGTCAGTAGAAACTTTATTGTTATCGATATGGCAGATAATTTTATATCCTTAGAAGAACCACCTGATAGATTACTTGTTTTAAAAATAATCGGTATACAGAAGATGGTATGGTTCCACCTTGAAAAGAAGGATCCTTTTACCTTACTCTACAAAACAGCGTTTAGTACCGATGTTCTATTTAACAAAAGAAGCCTAAGGCCTCCAACAAAGGCAGACCACCAAGTTCTGAAATATTTCCAGATCTTAAAAGAAAAACCGGGCAACAAAATCCAATCAATCCAGCCAAGTACAAAGATCTTCAAAATATCTTGGATTTTATACCGCTAATTTATAATAACTTCTACAAAGAAGTGACAAAACTCAGCCGGAGAACGGGAAGAAGAAGAACAAGCAAGTGGCCGACAACAATAATTATATTAAACAGCAAGAAAACATATTTTTTACAGACGATGAATCCCAAACCATCTGTTTTTGTAAAATATATTGTTATCCGAGCTACCTGGTTTTTATTAACATTAACCTTCTTTTCGCAGGACAAGGGGGATAAGAGGGATAATTTGTAGCGAACCTACTATTGTTGGTATTTTTTCAAATTTGGTAAATAAAAAAGACAAGTCCTATACAATTTGAATTTTCTCAAAATGCAATAAACCTCACTTATCCTTCTTGACTTCTCGATGCCTCAATTGAGAACGAAGTAAAGTAAGCAGTTTATGTTTTTAAATTATTAATTATAATGTTTGTTTTAAATTATTAAAATAAAAAAATGATAGATTAATCGAAATGAATAAAAAATCACACAAAACCTGCTTTTACAATCCTAAAATTCGAATAGTAAAACATAATTTTTTAATATGCAGCATTTTCAAAGTCCATACCTCTAAGATAAACAGCGATAAATAGTCTCGACACCTACAAAAAAATTAAACGCGAACTAAATTTATCGCAGCTTTTCCTCCACGTCAGATACGGACCTAAGGGCTCCATTTATTCGCGTCTGAACGAGCTGCAGTCGAGTTTTTTCCGAAAAATATATGCACCGACCATTGTGACGTTGATTAACACATTCGACTACAAGCCCCAGGTTGAGTTGCTGATAATTGAGGACACATTCGATGAGAAACATGGAAAAATCCACAAAACTAATCATTCGGTTTTGCCCGTCGTCCGAATAAATATACAACTGCGGCTCTGTTTTTTTATTAGACGGAAATAGATTGGAGGCATTTTTTCGTGAGGGTCTCTCGTTGTTGTTTCGTATGTGCCGTAAACGAAATGAGGTATATTATACGTTAACATAAATCATAGATGTGGCATAGATATAATAGAAAAAAGATAACAATATAATAATAAACGGAAATAAACATAAATTCTCGTCTTGTGATTTCAATATGAGCTTTAGTTTCTTCATCAAGATATAATTAAGCAATGTGTGTCAGACTAGAAGCGCATTGATATAATAGTATAGGATCCCGCTATAAAACGACCTTCACCGAGCTGGTTAATGGATGAAAGATATTCTTTATCAAATAAAATAAGTCAATAAATATATTACAAATGGGTTGTCTAAAAAATTTCAGTCCAGAATATGATTAATTAACAATTAAAAAATTTTTTTTTTTTTAAATTACACCGGCTTGGTTAATGAACAAATTCCATTCCAATCGAAAATATGAAACCTATAGAATATACAAATATTAGGTTGACTATTTATTTCCCGTCACAACTCTTGGGTAGGCAGGTATAAACAGGTAAATCGATACTAGTAACTTGCACCGGTCTGATTAATGAATGAAACTAAAATAAAAATAAAGATAATTTTATTACGAACACGGTGGTATAGGGTTGTCTGCAAAAAATCAGTCCTAAATTGCGGTTGTTGAATTTTAAAAAGTGAAATATTGCTGCGAGTGAATACGTGCGACAGCGAGGTCTCAGCAAACCATCCCAGGCGATAGAAGAGGACACAGCATTGCAGCTGTCTATAGTTTGTTGGTTGAATGAAAGAGAGCGCGCATGCTATTTGTCGGTGAAAACGAAAAGGATAGCGATAGACTAGTAAATGCTACGCGTCATTTTGGAGTAGATTGTCGCTACATTAGTAATTGAAAACACGTGCTACTTTTTGTTATTGTAAAAAATGGCTAAAAAGTGTTTTTTGTGTGATTCGGATGATGGTGTTATTGATTTTAATGATGAAACTTTTAAAAACTGTTCATTAAAGTTAGCTTTTACATTTAATTTTTGATCGTTACTTATCACCGTCAATTAAAGATTCCGAACGTGAAAGCCGAAAAGAATTCGATATTCCGTACAAAATTTCGGGACCTCAACAAACCAGACCTCATAATTTTTTACAAAGCCTTAAAAATTATCGTTTCAAAGAGGCTTTGGTGCTGTTTCTGGCAGATTGTTGGGAGAACAACCATTTGGTAACAATAATCCAAAACAAAAAAATTTTCTTAACCGTCAACTATCAATGCTATTCTTATCAAGTTCATGAAAACTCCATAAAAAAAAGTGAAGAAGTTAATTATGAATGTCATCACGAAGAGGCAGATACGAGGATTATTTTTCATGCTCATAAAGCGGTACCAGGGTCAAGGATTTTAATTAAAGCCTCTGATACTGATGTTTTGATTATTTTGTTAGGAAATATGCACAAAATTTCAGAATCAGAAATTTGGCTTTCCACTTCAGCAACAAAAATGAGTAATAACCAACCTGTTGATTGCATTAATTGTTCCGATCTAGCGTAAAACCTTCTAAGCTGCTTTCAAAAAATGAAAAATATCAAACAGTTTTTGCGTCACTAACAGATGAAGCTGATATTTTCATTAACGAAAAAATGAACACCGTTCTAGAATTTACTGCCAATATGTATGGCGTCAAGAACTGCACAAAAGTGAATGAAGCGAGATATCGCATTTTTCTGAAGAAATATTCTGCCAAAGAAGACAGCGAGCAGTTTTTAAAAAAAATAAAAGGCTTTGACTCCAACTCTATACCACCATGCTGGATATCATTGACTCAGAAAATTTTACGAACTATTTTCGTAAATTCCATGTGGCTTAACGCAACGGATCCAGTATGCGTGAAACTTCAACCTGAAAACTGCGGTTGGTTCTTCGATGAATATTTAAAACCAGTAGGATTCATTGGGGATCATACACCTTTAAGAATAGAAGATATTGTCGAAACATCTGAAACAGAAAGCGATGACGAAGAATGTTCTGACATTGAAGATTACAATTACATGTCTGATGACTCGGATCCTGAATAATTTGAAAATTCAACAATCGCAATCTACTCCAAAATGACGCGTAGCATTTACTAGTCTATCGCTATCCTTTTCGTTTTCACCGACAAATAGCATGCGCGCTCTCTTTCATTCAACCTACAAAGTATAGACAGCTGCAATGCTGTGTCCTCTACTATCGCCTGGGATGGTTTGCTGGGACCTCGCTATCGCACGTATTCACTCGCAGCAATATTTCACTTTTTAAAATTCAACAACCGCAATTTAGGACTGATTTTTTGCAGACAACCCTATACCACCGTGTTCGTAATAAAATTATCTTTATTTTTATTTTAGTTTCATTAATTAATCAGACCGGTGCAAGTTACTAGTATCGATTTACCTGTTTATACCTGCCTACCCAAGGGTTGTGACAAGAAATAAATAGTCAACCTAATATTTGTATATTCTATAGGTTTCATATTTTCGATTGGAATGGAATTTGTTCATTAACCAAGCCGGTGTAATTTAAAAAAAAAAAATTTTTTAATTGTTAATATATCATATTTTGGACTGAAATTTTTTAGACAACCCATTCGTAATATATTTATTGACTTATTTTATTTGATAAAGAATATCTTTCATCCATTAACCAGCTCGGTGAAGGTCGTTTTATAGCGGGATCTTAGACTATAATTAAACAATACAATTGAAGCAGTTTATTTAAAATCTTTAACATTGCAATTTATTCCCATATAAATAGTAATTAAAGTCGGTTCGTTATATTTAGGCGGGTTTCGGATTAAAAATTTTATTGTTACCTGCTCTTTGTGGAAATATCAACTGGTCAAATGAAATGAAAAATAATCCATAACTTTTTTTAATTAAATAATAATGGAAAATCTTTTATATAATTGACAGTATAATAAGGAAAATTACTACATTAATGGAGTCTAATGTGGCTAATATAAACCTAATAATAATTTTATATTACACTTCACACAGAAAATATGGTCTATGTATATTTGTTCCATGGAGCTAATTTCTAATGAAAAATAAAAAAATTTAACTTGCCAACAAAAATGAAAATCAGTCATTATCATCAAAAATATCATTATCGACATCATCATCACTGTCATCACCATTAATTGTTATTATGATTGGACTTATTTCGTTTATTTTATTTTCACGAGTCCACCAATCTTCCATTAGTTTCTCGCACTTGAATATACAGTTGCACCACACTTCTGGAGCTACAATTGAAAGTGCCTTTCGCCAAGTTTCCGAAACTGCGTTGTCGCTATAACTGTTAGGCATAATATGGTTGTCATAATATTGTTTTGCTATTCCCCATATATATTCGATGGGATTAAACTGGCAATGATACGGTGGCAGACGTAAAACTTGATGACCGTAACTTTCAATAATCTGATCCACAACAAAGGTTTTTGGTTTTGCGTGGATATTTGCCAAGCGTAATAATTCTGATTTTAAAATATGTTGTGTAAATGCTATATGTTCCTTTGTCAACCATTCTTTAATTTTATTAACAGTCCAAGAATTCGTTGGACTTTTGTTTAATACTTCAGAATGGTAAGGTGCATTGTCTAAAATAATTACGCTGAGCTCACTTAAACCTGGTAGAAGTTTTTCATGTAACCATTTTACAAACATTTCTGTGTTCATATTATCGTGATAGTCACTTGATTTTGATTTAGATGAAAATAATAAATCAGCACCTTCTATAAAACTCGATTTTCCTCCTGCATGTAAAATTATGTGTCGCTTCCCTTCTCCATCAGTATGTTTGATAGACTTTACGTTATTATCTTGCCATATTCTTTTAGAATATTTTCTTAGAAAGTTAATTCTTTTATGCACAACAGAACTTCTTTCACAAAGGGTTTTTCTGTTATCCTTTTTTTGAAATTTGAAACCCAAATTATGTTTCACTTGCCATAGACTTGTTCTGCAAATTTCGTCAAATTTTCTATCTTTTAATTCCGAGAAAATTGTAGTTAAGGTCACATGTTCCTTGTTGGCTCGCATTCGATAAATAGTATCAAATTTTTTTCCATCTAATATCTTTCGTTTTCAATAATAGGTGAGTTTTTCAGTGATCTTTTTTCGGCCGTTCATTATTGCGATTTTGTAATAAGTACTCCTCTTAGTTTGGTTTCACTAATTCCTAGAGCATCACATATGCGTTGTTGAACAGACATTACCGATTTTAGAGGACCGCCATTTTCTTTTTCACCTGTAAAATACTTATGTAAACTACAAATTAGACTATCTACATCTAACACACGTCTAGGCATTTTTAAATATTTCCACCAAACGTACAATGTCAACACTGGCAAAGAATCAATTCAACTGCAATATTGTAACAAATTTATACCTACCCTAATGTTATTTTAATGTATTTTAAAATATGTCCATTAATGCAGTTTTTACCTAATTTTCTGGGAAGTCGTTTACTGCAAATGGTTATCAATGAGTCATTAGCATAATTTTGTTAATCCGAAACCCGCGTAAATATAGCGAACCGACTATACTTTAAAATGCCACAAGAAAATAGCTTCAGAACAATATTAAGAAACTGTTATGGGCCCAGCGTTATTCAAAATTTTCGGAGATTGGAAATACTTTACAAGAAACTGGCACATTGTTAAAATCCAATCTAGTTTTTACGAAGATGTAGAGATAATAACCTAATATCAAAGGGCTTTAAGTTACGTCCAGCTAATTCAAGCAGAAGGTTGGAAAATATTCTATATAGAGCCAGTTTGTCCATGATCCGCAAAAGGTTACTATTTCATAGATCTAATTTTTTGTTGAACAAGATGTTGTAATATTGTTCTGAAGCTATTTGCTTGTGGCATTTTAAATTAATTACTATTTAACTGGGAATAAGCCACAATTAAAGATAAAAATACGTTTATTTACTTTTCAATTTCCACTTCGGAAATCGTTCTCAAAATACAAAACTTGCCGAACGTGATATACTTTCAGTACACACAGTCTTTATTTAAATCTATAATGTTAAATATTTTTTGTTACATAGAAATAAAAAATAAATGTCACATAGAAAAAAATAACACAGCTAAAATAATTTTCTAAATATGCATATTTCGCCTTATCTACTTCTTCTTAGTTTCTTAATTAAACTGGGCTCTTTAAGTATAACTGGTCTCGAATAGTGTTGCCCAAATGCAAGAACAAGACGAGACTTAGACAGTCTTGGTCTTGGTCTTGCACCAATATACCTGGTCTTGGTCTTTATGTTTACCATTTTCCCGAAAGATCTTTCCCATTGTATATATTCACGATCAGTTGGAGTACCGATAATCAACGCGACTTTTCTCCAACGCTCTCATTACGCTGTTAATCTTTTAAATACAACACTTATAAATTAACAAAAAATCATGCAACAAAAATAAATGAACGAATTACTTTGCAAGAAGAGCAGCAAGGATTTCAGACCCGATCATGAACAAATTTAATAAAAACTATATTTATATATTTATAAGTCTAACCCACCCCTTCATTGTTAGCTGTGTATCTACTAGAAATCATAACGAAACTAATTAAGTGTAATCTACATTTAATAATGACGCACATCAATTTACATCGATAATCTTTAGCTTATTGTTATAGATAATAGCTTGAACTTGATATGCATACATATATATTATATATCAAGTGGGTGTGTATTTAATCACATCGTGTTAAGATGGAATCTCCATTATTACAGACCATTACATTGTATCGATAGGCTTGTGAAATTTAACACAATCCACTTACCGCATCAATGACCTCAATCAATTACTCGAAAAAAAAATCTTAGATAATTGTGGAAGAGTTTACTCTCGTTATCAAAAAACATTTTATAGTTGGGTCAGAGAGACTTGAGAAAATTGAGACAAGATATCAAACAGAACTCTAAGAGAGAAATAACACAAACACTGACAAATACAGGCAGTCCTGGAACCACAGGACATTGGTAAGAAATTAAAACAACAGTATTTGACGAAACATGGAAGATTATAAGCACAAAAAACACCAAAAAAAATAGTTCAATAAAGAGTATAAGGGGTCATACAAAAAGGAAATCAAGCTCATAAGAAATATAGGTATGGAAGTTTTTGAATTTATTTTTAGTTATTTTATTTTATGATACAAATTCCTCTCTCATTTTCTTCAGAAAAAACTTCACCTTTTTTAGTGTCTTGTCCACGACATCTTTGGGATTACCTCTACGGTTTGCTTCTAACGTTTCCAGTAAATGCGTTCCATTATCTAAGAAGCGAGTAGCCAACTCAAAGCTGGTTTAAAAATTGTCTGTGTTGTCAAAAGGTTCTTGGAGAGATTTATCAAAAAATCTGGGAGAATTAAGGAACCTTTATCCATCTCTTTCTTCCAGGGTATATCTGAAAATTTCAGGTATAGCCTTTAACGCAACATAGCTCGAACACCCTTACACTCATACAATGGAATTATACTCTCGTCGATACAGAAAGTCCCTCTCCTTCGCAATCCGAGTTATCTACGAAGTGCCATATTCTAAGCATCAGCTAGACTTGATTTTGGCCTAAGATGCTTGATGCAATATCATTTCAAACTAAATATTCTCTACGTCTGTCTTCTTCTTTATGTGCCGTCTTCTATCGAAGGTTGGCGACCATCATACGATAGGTTTCTCTGTTTTGTGCCGCATGAATTATGTTCGCAGCTTCTGGTATTTGAAACCATTCTCTCAAGTTTCTCAGCCAGGATTTCTTCTTTCTGCCCAAACCTCTTCTACCTTCAATCTTGCCTTCCACGATAAGCTGTAGCAGACTGTACTTATCATTACGGAACACATGGCCCAGGTATGACGCTTTCCTCCTTTTAACAGTTGTTAACAATTCCACCTCTTTACCCATTCGTCTTAATACCTCTGTGTTGGTCACTCTGTCTGTCCAAGGTATTCTCAGTATGCGTCGATACAGCCACATTTCTAGAGCCGCTAACTTCTTTATAGTTGCTGCTGTTAACGTCCACCCTTCTACGCCGGAAAGTAGCGTAGAGAGTACGTAGCATTTCGTGGCGCGCCATCGGAGGTTAATGCTTAGTTTGCGGTTGCTTAAGAGCTTTCTCATTTCGATGAATTTGGATCTTGCTATTTCAATTCGGATCTTAATCTCTACTTCTGGGTCCCGCTTGTCATTTACTGTATATCCCAGATATTTAAATCGGTGTACTCTTTCAATACGTTCGTCTTCAGGTGTACGGCGGTGTACACCAGTAGTATCCTAAAAAAGGCATTAGAACTAGACCCATATACCTAGTAAAGGCAATCAATTTTAACATTTCTACCCTATTTGTCGATTGCCAATTATGTAATCATTGGCGATCGACCATTTTTTTTCAATTTAATTTTTCGGGTACATGTAAACTCATTACCAATTTGCATAAAAGCACTCATAAATAGTACAAACTTATCATCACAATAAAACCAGGTATTCTAAGAGATTTGTAAACTGATCACTGGCAAACCTACTCCCTGTGGCAGACCAGGATCATAATATGCTTGCAAACTGCTAAGATATGCCCATCGGAAAGAATAATCAAAATCCGAATATATTTTATATAGAGCAGTTATCTAGTTTTTGGTAGTTCCACAAAATTCTATTGATATCCACCTCTATTTAAAAATTAAAATGACTTTTCATTTGGCCTTGTTCCTTTACTAAAATTGATCATTGATTACGTTCTGAATTAATGCTGCAAAAGATGATGGTATGAATCATTTCATACCTTGTGTCAGCAAAAATAATTTTTGTTGATAGGCCACTTGATCCTAGAAAATTTTTTCTAACTTGACACAATTTCCATATTCAGCAAACAATAGAATGAAACTCCCTGTACATTTCCGTCAATATGTAAAGATACGAATACTTTTTCGACTTAATTATAAGTGTATCTTTTTGTTATAGTGAAAAAAATAGTATATTACTTTATGAGGCGGAGAAGCATGACTTTTCTTGACGCGCTCGATATTACGCGCCGAACGAAGTGAGGCGCGTAATAGAGGGCAAGTCAAGAAAAGTCGCTTCTTTGCCGAATAAAGTATACTATTTTTTCTTCAAACGTAGCAATTTTTAACCATAAATAGTACAATTCATACGCTATTTTTACTCGAAATTAACTGTGACAACTATCAAAGTCGTCTAGATGTTAGAAATTAAAATAATTAAGTCGTCGGTGGGATTTGGTCTCCCTGGTTACAGTTGTTTGACAGTTGTTTGCAATTATTAGACAGCTTATTGTTGTTGCAACCGCAAGAGCAAATTTAGTGCGAAAATGGAAAACCTAAACGAAATTGAGTCCGCGGCTAATGATGCAGTAGCACGTTTGGGGCCCTCCAAGTCCGGAATAAAGTATCGGTTAGCGTACAAGCACTTCCAAGAGTGGTGCGATACAAGAGGAGTACGGCAAGTTACCGAAGACGTTTTACTGGCATATTTTAATATAATGGAAAATAAAAATAAATGGAAATCTTCTATAATGTGGTCACGATACTCTATGAAAAAATCCGAGTTAGTTATTAGAAAAAATGTGGATGTAAGCAAATTTTTAAAGTTACGTGCCTTTCTGAAAAAAACAAGCGAAGGATATACTGCAAAGAAGTCTAAAGTTTTCACTAAAGACAAGTTTGATAAATTTTTGTATAGATAAGTCCAGATAAGTTGTATTTAGGATTAAAGGTAAAAAAATTATATTGCATGTAGTATGCTCTACTAAATTATAAAAATATTTCAGATTGTTTTGTTAATTGGGGTTACCGGCGCCTGTTGATGCGACCAAATGGTAAAAATGAAGACTGTGGACATTGAGCATAAAGAAAATGTAATAATTATCAAAATCCCAGACAGTAAAACACTACAAATTAGATCTTTTACGATAATTGGTCAAAAATACATTAAACTGTATAAAAAGTATGCATCACTGCGGCCTGAAAATTTCACAGAAAACCGATTTTTTATCAAGTACCAAAATGGAAAGTGTTACCGAAGCGTCATGGGAATACATTCGATCAGCGCAGTAGCCCAAAAAGTAGTTAGTTATTTAAATTTAAACGATGCAAGCGCATACACGGGTCACACTTTACGACGAACTTCAGCAACACTTTTAATTGATGGAGGCGGAAATCTAGAATGCCTGAAATGACATGGGCGCTGGAAATCAAGCACGGTTGCTGAAGGATATATAGAGGATACAATAAGAAATAAGAACGATAATGCTCAAAAAATTTTAAACCCTCCTGATTCGCCAACATCGGGAATGATTGCTGAAAGTTGTTCTCCACCATCAGTATCATCAACAATTACCAATGCGTATTAAGAGTCGGGAACATTTTTGCACGGTTTCAATTTTGAAAATGTCTCATTAACTAATTGTACTTTTAATATTACTATAAATAAAAATGATGTTTAATTGTTGTTAATGACATTTGTATTGTTGCTGTGTGACATGTTTCATATTGTTGCCATGACAACATTTTTCCCTCCGCCGTAAAGAAATGGGAAAAAAAACTGCTGCCGGCGGAGACATCAAACTTTGACAGGATCAAGTTAGATAAGTAATGTCCTCATTATTTGACGTTTGAAAAAAAAAACATTTTTCACATGAAATATAAAAACATGTAAAAAAATATTAAAATTACAGGAGTCTAAAACTAGCAGACTTTATTGTATAAGTATATGGTATGGATGGGCAAGCAGCCCATCGATGCCATAAGTATCGTCTAGATTTATTTACTGTAAAGCATTGGCAGGGTTGATTATTTTTTATTTTTTATATGATTAGTTAAGAAATTGGTATATTTGCTGTCAGCTAAGGGTTCACAGTTTAATTCATAGTTTAAGACAAGACGAATTCACACTTGAGAGACTGAGCTAGGCAAAGCATAGATTATAAGCTCTTATGGTTAATTGAGGTATTATTTTATAATAGTATTTCAATTCTCTTTGATAGTCTTATCGTTACAATATAATTAGCTGGTGCATAATCACCGCTAGAGCTGACTTCTCGGCGCTTATGGCTTGTATGACCAGTCCCGAAGCAGACTTATCGTCCGCTTTTGCTTTTACTTGTATCTTTTTCACCGTTTACTATTACCGTTTTTTTGGGATAACAATTCTGGTTGGATTTAAGTATTTGTTATTGTATAGTTAAAGATTCACTTAGGCTGTGGGACGAAAATGGCAAAATTCACTTCGGTAGTAAATCTTTAACGGTAACGTAGCGACCAACCTAAAAGGGAAATAAATTTATACGAGTGAAATTATTCAACAAGCAGAAATAAAACACATTTATATTTGAGTAATTAGTCTGACAACGTTACACAGACGAAAAGCCTAATTATATTAAGCTATAATTAGGACTTTACAAATGTTTCCGCAGGTTAAAGATTATGGCAGCAGCTCGAGGCTGATGAATTACCTAATTAAACAATAGTAATAATACGTCAATATCATTCGCAGAAGATTAACAAGCAATTATGTTGATGTAAAATAATATTCGCTAGTTCTTTGGTCTTTTGGATGTTTTGGGAAAGATGCAGCATTTTTATGTACGTTCTCACAATTCAATATTCAGTGGATCAATTCAATAATTATATAGTTAATATAAGTTAAAAGGTTAGAACAATAGTAATCAGTTAAAAATGAGTAAAAAAAATTCATAAATTTAAAACAATTACGTTATTTTCCAATTTTCTTTAAAAGCATCCTGAGAAATCTTTTCTTTATACTACAGGGAAGCAATGTTTTCTACGGTCTTTGAATAATCCAGGTCTCTAGCACGTTTCTTATTGAATACGCAGGCGGTCCGATAAGTACTAAGCCTTACCACCCGATGGCGCTACTATCTCAAGAGATATAAACTATCGTGTAATACATTCTCGTAGACGGCTGATGTCAAAATTTCTGTCGAATTAGACTCGGAATCAGAGTGTAAAAAATACCAATATCGGTCGGTGATTCGATTCTTGCTTTTTCAAAGGAAATCGAGCAAAGACAAAAAAACGCTTAGACGCTGTGTACAATGACTCTTCTTCTTCGATAACAACCCTCAAAAATTGGTTTAATGAGATTCAACGTGGTTGCACCTCGGTTTTTGATGAGCCATACGCAGGTATCCCGAAATCGGCTATCACGCAGGATAAAGTGACAAAAATTCACGATCTCATATCGGCACACCGCTGACTGAAGGTGCGCAAAATAGTTCAGACAACAGGCATCTCAAAAGACCGAGTATGTTATATCCTTCGCAAATTTTTGGTATGAGAAAGCTGTCATCGCGATGACTACGTTTACTCAATCCGGACAACTAGCTTTACCGGGAGACCACTTCAGAGCAGGGTTTGACGCTATTTAAGCGTATTCTGAAGCAATTTCGATGTTGGTTCCTCCAAAGGTAATAACCACAATTTCTTGGGATTCATAAAAAGTGATCTAGGTTGACTACCTGAAGAATGACAAAACAGTCCAGAGCTCTACTGCGCCGAAGTATTGGTTTGATTCGATGCCTAATTTCATAAAACGACCCCATTTAGCAAAGGAAAAAAGTGCTTTTCCTCCATGACAACGAACCCACTCTTCATGGCAAAATTGGTCAAATTATACTAAAAACAGATGTAGGGATCTATATCTTTACATGAAAAAACAAATTGTTGATTTTTAAGTTATTTATTTCAGATCTAAAATATAAAAATGAATCGCAAAATGTGTTGGAAGCACATAACTCAACAGCGCATGAACCAATCTGAACAATTCTTTTTTTTAAATGTTTCTTGAAGTCTAACGATGGTTTTAACGGTAAAAAATATTCTAAAATTTTTCGGGAAAACCCCAAAAATAGCCCTTTTCTTTTTTAAAAAGATCCTCGAACATTGTTATATTCTGAAATGCCAAAATATGATACTCGTAATCAATCCTCAATGAGATTTATACGACGTAAACAAGGAAAACCAGTTCTAGGATCCTCCTCAATCCTTTAGCCCTTGTCAGAGCGTAGTGACACCCTAAATATTGTTAGTCTGCTGTCTCCATTGACTGCGATCTTGTGCCATATGGACGGCTTCATGTAGGGATTTTCCCACCAAACTCTTCATTTGGTCTACCCATCGTATTGGAGATCTTCCTCTTGGTCTTCGGCCTTCTACCTTTCCTTCTACTACCAATAGTTCCATGGTGCCCGTTCTTCTAGCTATGTGGCCGAAGTAAGTTAGGTATGCTTGGTTTACTTTTTTTAGTAGCCTGTCTTTTATATGAAGCTCTTCCAGAATTGACAGGTTGGTTCTATGTTCTGTCCAGGAAACGCGTAGAACTCTTCTATATACTTACATTTCGAAGGCTTCGATCTTACTCCTATCGATTTTTTTGAGAGTCCATGTTTCAGCTGAATATGTAGCAATGGGAAAAATAAGGTTCTAGGATACCTAAGTTCTAGGATACCCAGATGTATATTCTTTGTATGCGATTGGTCGAATTTGTTCAATACATCCAAGCAAGGATGAATGTTTTTACTTATGACTGCTATTAGTCAATATACGTGGCCCAACATCATTCCAACATTTACGAACTGTTGATGGTGATTTGTGTGGATGATACAGAGAAGCCTGCCAACATTTGCAATTGCTAGAAAATGACGCTCATTGGGATCAAACTCTCAATGATGCTGTGATATCATCACAAGCTCATCAAATACGAACATTGTTTTCTATAATCATATTCTACATGCTTCCCATCAAACCCAAATGATTTGTGGATCAAGCGATGATATTTTGTATAAAATACGGATTATAAGGAGAAATCCAAATATACAAATAAATGAATAAATTTACAATGAAGCATTGATACAGAAGGATACTAAAAATATTTTATGTGGACCATGTCACAAATGTTAAGGTCCTACAGCGCATGACAAAAGAAAAAAAGTGCTTAATTTAGTTAAACAACGTAAGCTTGAGTACCTCGGCCACGTGATGCGGAACGAAGAAAAATATCGAATTCTTTAACTCGTCATGCAGGGTAAAGTATTTGGCAGAAGAGGACCGGGACGCCATCGTATCTCGTGGTTGAAAAATCTCCGACAATGGTTTGGGATGACCTCAGCAGAGCTGTTTCGCAGAGCAGTCAACAAAACCATAATAGCCTTGATGATCGCCAACATCCGGACCGGATAAGGCACTGAAGAAGAAGAAGCATTAATTTCAATTAAGGACGTATGCTTGATGATCTCAAACAAACTATTATTTTAATTACGCCCAATCGTCCAATGCATGATGCTTTTATCCAAGAGTTGCACCGAGAAAAACTGTATGATGTCAACACTTTAAAAGAATTAATTCAAACAAATCTTCCACTATTGAATGAACAACAAAAATATGTATTTGATACACTTATGAAAGTAACAAATGATAAAACAAGGAATTTACCTCTTAGATGCACCTGGTGGTACAGGAAAGACTTTTTTGATTTCATTGATATTAGCAACAATTCGCTCACATAATAAAATTGCCTTTGCACTCGCTTCGTCGGGAATCGCAGCAATTTTGCTTGAAGGTGGTCAAACAGCCCATTCAGCACTAAAATCGCTATTAAACATGCAAAGCAACGAAACTCCAACCTGCAACATTTCGAAGAACTCTGCAATGGCAAAGGTTTTGCAGAAATGTGAATTGATGTTTTTGGGATGAATGCACGATGGCACATAAAAAAATCTTTGGAGGCTTTACATAAAACCTTACAAGATCTACGGAGCAATCATAACCCATTTGAGGATGCACTGAATTTATTAGCAGAAGATTTTCGTTAAACATTGCCAGTGATTCCACGATCAACGCCAGCTGATGAACTTAATGTATGTTTAAAGTCCTCCAATTTGTGGAAACATGTCAAGGTAGTATACTTAAGCAAGAATATGCGTGTCGAGTTTCAAAATGACCAATCTGGAGACATATTCTCTAAACAACTCATTGACATTGGTTATGGAAAATTTCCTATAGATACCTTGACTGGTTGCGTTAACTTTTCTCAAAGTTTTTGTCAGTTAACTGGATCAAATGTTGAACTTATGCAAAAGGTGTTTCCAGATGTTACACAAAATTACAGAAACCATGATTCTGTTCTGTTTAGGACAATTAAAGAAATAAAGTGCCACATTCCAAATCTATTTGACAGAACGAAGTCTGTCGGGTCCGCTAGTAATTATATAAATATGTCTCCATTATTATCCGCTAGATCTTTTATTGAGTAGAGTTTTCTTAAATGAGGGATGACCTCAGCGGAGCTGTTTCGCAGAGCAGTCAACAAAACCATGATAGCCTTGATGATCGCCAACATCCGGACCGGATAAGGCACTGAAGAAGAAGAAGAAGTTTTCTTAAGCATTTCACAAATGAGTCTTTATCAGCGAGTGATCTATCCTCTGATGGGTATAAACTGCTATTAACGTAACTAAATTTATTATTCACTGCTAGATATTATTATCTATCATTTCGTCATTAATGTTGATTAACTGATAATCGTCAAAAATTCTTCTACACATCAATTTTATAACCTCCATATACATCATAAAACAATTTACAACATTTTACAACCTTATTTTATCTGAACTCTTATCAGCAATCAGCAATTCATGAGTTTTTTGAACCAAAACAATATCCTTACTGAATAATTAATTTAGGATAGACCTGTAGGCCCGGCTCCCCTATCCGAAAGGGCAAACCAATAAAAATAAATTACTCCCCTGCTTTACACACGCACGGTTAATACGCAACCAGGTATTTTAAGGTCGTTAGAACCTACTTGCCAAATAAATAATAGGTCTAGGTTTCGACGGAATTAATAACATTGGCATTAATATTGGGTTTTACGAGACATTTGAAAATAGCACGTGCCAAGACATAGAAAGGTAGCATTTTAAGAAATAATATCCTGAAAATCATCAATGATAACATAAATCAATTTAACAATTAAAGTGTAAATTATTCTTTAATATCCATATTTATTTAATGTCGTTTGAACCACTAGAGTTCTAGACAACAATAATGAAAAATTAATTACTATTTAACTGGGAATAAGCCACAATTAAAGATAAAAAAACGTTTATTTACGTTTCAATTTCCACTTCGGAAATCGTTCTCAAAATACAAACAGTAAATTAAACAAATTTTGTTTTTTGTTACATAGTGAAAAATTCTTCTAATAATTTAATTTTATCTGACTCATTTATATTGGCAATTCAGACATACATTATGCATTTTAAAGTAGACGACTTTAAAATCATATTGCCAATATTGTTGAGTTGCGCTCCTGGGACGACTTTACTTATAAGATAGTTCATTCGATTACATGAAATCAACTTTAACTTGAGAATATCCGTCAGAAAAAATCATAGCATGTAATTCGTCTTTAAAAAGACAAACACATAACATGATGACAGTAAAACTCTCCTGTTAGTAATTCCATAGTAAATTATGGGGGAAAAACCAGGAAAAAAACCTCATAATACTATCCCGACATGCTAAGTATTTGTTCGTGCATTTAGTTTACCTTCAATAAACACCAAAATTCTGATTTTGTATGTTTCGTTATCTAAAAAAACATAAATGATGTATCCTCTACATGTAACATGCAGATGGCTAAATTTTGGGACACCGCTGATTTCTGAGTTCTCATTATTACCTATAACAAAACGTCCATTCCTTTTTTTGTGTCTAACCATTTTCCATTCTTGCCCACTATTATTTGTAGGTGAATTTGTATTCTCAATATTTTTTGTCAAATTTTCATCGTTTGTTAAATTAATAATATCTGAACATTTTGCTTCCGTTTGTATTTTTAAAATATCAGCTGAAAATTGTTTATTATTTTCGATTAAGGAAACAACTTGTTTATTTTTATTGGTAACATTTTTAAAGACAGTTTTTGTTGGGGAACTCCTTTCTTTATCAACAGCTAGACTTTCATTAACAGCAATATTTTTTGCGGGTGTAGTTTTTTTTTGCTGCTAGACTGTATCGGTCGTTCAAAATTGAAGTTTCTGTTAGAATGGTTTATTAAATTCATATTTTGTTGAGAAGATGGCGACTGATCAGTTTATTGCATATATTTAAATAAATCTAGTTGTTCTTTTAGTAAATTTATCGTTATTTGTTGATTTGATATTACAATATCATTCTGATTAATAATTTTCTTTAAGCACCTGATTGCAGTTATCCTCGGATCCTCATCGTTACTAGGCTTATCTACAGATGAGAAACAATTATCTTATGCCTTTCTATCACGTTATTCTGAAATTCTTGACTTGTTCCAGTTTAGAAAATATAACGAAAATTATGTAAATTACAACTGAAATCTTAAAAAATAAAACTAATCCAGAATGATCTTAGTCGTTCATTTTTATTATGGCAATAAAAGTTGCATGTAATTTTCTTAGTCGAGACCTAATTTACGTAGACTCAACTCATGAAAAATGGACGATAGGCTTTTGTGAACACCACGCTTTGTGTTCACTATAATAAATATTACAAAGAATGGCGAATGATTTGATTTAAGGGTTAACATAATTTTCTATGAAGTTTGTTGTCGTCTCGAGCAAAAATTAGTCAGTCAGAAATAAGAATAGGGAGAACGGCGAAGGAAAAATAAAGAAGCAGTTGTAGAAGGTGCTGGAAAAAGGGGTTAAATTATAACGGCTTCTATGCATAAAATAGGGCACGGTTGCTTTTTTGTAGCTTTTTAACTCCTTTGTCGTTAGTTTGTCTAATATGTTGGTATTTCTAATTTTATATAGATTTTTTATACCACTCACTGCTTACTACGTACCATTTAGCGATGTATTATATAAAAAACAATCTATAAACAATATATAAAACAAAATATAGGAATATTTTGTATGTTAAACATGTGCAATACAACTCTAATGTGTAATTATTGCAATAAATCAGTATTAAAAGCTATATTATGCAGTAATTGCAAGAAAAATGCTTTCCATAAAAGCTGTGCCAAGAAGCATTTTAAATAACCGATAATACTGTCCGATGTGCAAATTGTAAACAAAGCGAGGTTATGGTACCTGAGAAAACAGTGTAAAACTTGTAATGAAATATTTTGAGAAACTGTAACCTCGGAAACCTTTTTTTGGGTGTTGCTAGAAAGGTCACCAATCGAGACACTGCGGACGGCAGCCAGATGGTTGGTGGAGAGCGAGTCGTGGGTTCGAAACTAGCTTTTGGAACCGAGAATGGGTCCAACGTATGAATAAGTAAAGATATGATAAGAGATATTAGAAAAGATAAGGAAAGATTCTTCTTAGAGTGCCGTCTCCCTACGGAGGTTGGCAATCATAATGGCTATTTTTATTTTAGAACTTGCTGCTCTAAACAAATCAATCGATCTGCATTGGTACCAATCACGTAGATTCTTTAACCATGAGTTCTGCCTTCGGCCAACAGATCTTCTTCCTTGAATCTTTCCCTGTATTATCAGTCTCAAAATTTCATATTTTGGTCCCCTCATCACGTGGCCTAGGTATTCCAGTTTTCTGGTTTGTATAGTGGTGAAAGATACCAACAGTTAATTATCAAACAAATTTAGTCAACAAATTATATAAACAAATAATAAATAATATTAGGGTATTACACGTACTTACCTACGAAACTTAGTCAGCCTGATCTTTCTAGTGGTCAAAGGCATAATAATAATTAAAGGTAAAAAGCAAATATTCAGAGTTACTATTTTATCAGGGAACTTGTTAGGAGCCGACAAATAAAATACATACATAAAACAATAACAATACATATATATATATATATATATATATATATATATATATATATATATATATATATATATATATATATATATCCGGTTTTTTAGGCGTTACGCCTGTCCGGTAGGGATCTATGGAGGAGTATCACCGAGACGCAAGCCCGTATCTCTTGCCGTACTGCTCCACCATAGGCCGATCAGATCCCAGCATATCCTAGTCTAAGCCGCAGATTCATCTAGAATTTTAAACTGCTGCGTTAGACTTTTTGTTTTCTGTACACCGAGCTTGGGCTCGATCCCACATCCACTAAACCATTCGACAGTGAAGCGAATAAGAGGCAGCCGCACAGCCCGCTGAGCTATCTGACCGACCAATAACCAATAACAATATATTCAACAACAAAATTATGACGCTGCTGAATGCAACACAAGTAATAAAAGGACACCAACAACTATAAAATATAGTTGTCTAGATCAATCTATATAGAAAATTACCTAAATGTACAAATACAGTTTTGTGGGCGTATCTCGAGACATTACAGTAAAAAAAATGAATAAAAATTATAACAAACACAAAAGATAACAAAAATTAATCAAATCTAAATTTACAAAAATACAAAAAGGTTACAGACATAAAACTTTAACCAAACCGCACTTGGTTAATCCGATTATTTGCTTAGAAGTTTATTCTGAGGCCTACCTTTGAACATGCAAAGTTCAATTCATTTAGCATATCTATTGTTACTCCCCTGTGGTCCCAATTGACCATCTTAAAACATATCCTAATCTTCTTGCCTTATCCAGCATTTTATTTTGATTGGTCCGGTTTTATCGTGTATCCTAACAGTCATAGTGGCATTTTTGGAAATATTGTTTATTATACCTATGGTCAAGACTGCTGTCATTCATTGCGTCTATACGGTTGTCTATTTTGATAGTGTTGAATGCTTCATAAAAATTCATAAAAATACGGCCAAGAGGTTTATAGTTGGTAGAAATTTAATTTTTTCTCCAATCTTGATGTCACTAACCTGGTGAAAAGCTTGTATATGTGGTTCAATAGGCTAATAATTCCTGAAAGCTACGAACAAAATTCGAGCAGGTCGAGAATACAATACATAAAATAGGGATTACATAACACGCTTGTAATGATCCTTTAAACAAAGATAATAAGCTGCAGTAGCAAGTTCTGTTATTTCAAAATTATTTTATTTTAAGATAACTCCCAAAATATTCGTTTTATCTCTTGTTAAACAAATTATAAATAGCTTAATCAAAGAATTATATTCATACCATTGATGATTTATTATGAAACTTTCGCAATTAACTCATTTCTCCAAAAACAATCTCGATGAACACGAACAAGCTGTGACATTGTGGTCGCTTAAAAAACGAATAAAGAGCAATTAGGCGTATGAATATAATACTTCGTACGCTTCCAACCTAATTACATTTCATGCAAAATCAGACCATAGCTCACAGCAAGAAAGATTAATTCGTCGGCTCCGAAACACGAGTCAGAATGTCAAGTAACTAAATAGATTTGTAGTTGGATTCTAGTAATAAGTGAACAATTTCGCTAAGCATTTGTGCGATAATTTATTGTAGGGTCGGTTTTTCTAAAGAAAATAAATAATTTGTATAGGGTAAAAATAGTGCTAAGCTAATGTATGATATATGTCGACGATTAACTAATAATATATTCAAATTATTATATTAATACCATCTCTATATTACAATTTAGGATAATTTCTCATGAGAATTGGCTGGAAATGGGGCCATAATGTGAGGTTATGTTCATTATCAAATAAGTAATTGTCATTAAATCTTTATTTTATCGCTCGAATAATAAGCTGTTTAATTATTCTTCTTCTTTGCATAGATCCTTATACCTTTCAGTATCTAATTGTTTATTTTTATGTTGTTCTGCTAAAACAATATCCCTAATAAAAAACAATGCTTCAAAACTAAGAGTAGCACAAAGAAGGATGGAGAATCCAATGATAGGAGTAACAATAAAAGACAAGATTACAAATGAAGACCTACGAAACAGAATCAGAGTTACGTTATGTTGTGCTAAAAAAGTATCTATAAACTCTCCAGAATATGAAACTAAGAAATATTGTACAGTATGGTGCAAATGAAAGGAATAAATTCCTTGTTTCAGCCATATTAATATGTTCAGTAATTGATTTGCGTATTGTCCCAAATATTACTGATAAAATTCAACAATTTTCTTAATAAAATGTATCAAGTATTGGTAATATATTTTTTTACACCCAAAAAAAAAATTTGTAAAGGCCGTCACTGTTGGGGTGGTTTTGCAGTCGTCTGTCATATTTTGGGAGTAACTGGCAATTTGTTTTTTAACAGTTTTCTTTCATCTGAAGATCGCGATTAATGAATTTATTGGGTATGTACCATGGTGAATTTGTGATAACGCGGAAGGATCTCTCCAGTATGCCGATATTGGATCTTGACGCAGATCCCCACAGTTGGATCCCATAGCTCCATATGGCCTTTATCACTGATTTGTATACTAGGATTTTATTAGCCAGTACATTTTACTGAGTTTCAGACCCAACTGTTTTCTTTTCGTGAATATGTGTTTCTTCCACGTTAATCTGCGGTCCAGGTGCATACCTAAGTATTTTACATCATCTTTTTGTTGTAGTATTTGGTTAATTAATAAGACGGTTGGGCATGTACCTTTTCGATTAGTGAACGTTATTATGTACTGACTTGCTTTTGTTGACTTTAATTCGCCATGTTTGTAACCAAATCCTTATTTTGTCGAGATTGTTCTGGAGCAGTTTTGAAGCGATATACGGATTTGAGTAAGCCGCAAGGATTGCTGTGTCGTCTGCGCATGTGGCTGTGACGATGTTTTGACTTGTAGGAAGATCTGATATGTAAAGTAGGTAGAGAACTAGGTCCAAGGACACTACCCTGGGGTACTTTAGCTTTAATTGGACATAAGTTAGTGCACTGATACTTTACTTTTACAAGGAAATGCCGGTCGGAAAGATAGGACTTGAGGATTAGAAAGTAGTTGAGAGGAAGGACTTATCTTAATCTTATTTTGTATAGCAGGCCAGTATGCCAGATTTTAACAAAAGACAGTAAGATATCCAAAAAGGCTGCAGAACAGTATTTCTTCTTTTCTAAGGGTTTGTTTATGGAATTTTCTCAATGGTAGCATGCTGTTGTCTAAATCCAAACTTTTGGTTGGGTATTAGCTGCTGTTGTACGAGGATTAGCTGTAATCTGTCTAGTAGTAGTTTTTTTAAGGCCGTCATTGGTAATAAAATGTGTTTTTTCCATTTCTTACATTTTGACTTTCTTAAAAAATCTACATTATCTACCTTACCTTATCTACATCAACATTGGTACTTGCATATTCAAACTTAATTTAATTTCTATCAAGTGAATAATAGCATAATTCTAATAGAGATATTCAAAAAGTCTTTATATCTATCAATATGAAGCTGGCTGAAACATAAAGAATTGAAATTCTAATAATGATTAGTTATGGAGATAAAACAAGTACGCAGAAAGAAGCATGTACGTTATTTAATTATAAATACCTCAACGGAAAACCAATTTCATAACCAACTTTAAGCAAAATTAAGACGAAATTCACAGAAATTGGTCATATTAAAGATCTTTCTAAAGGCAGTAGAAAACCAATATCTGAAAACAAACAACAAGAGTATCTGTTAGCCTTTTAAGATAATCTCCATACCAGTTCATAGCAAGTCATCATCATTCTGGCTTTACAACCCTTCCTCCGCCAAACACGTATTCCCATATTTCTCATGTCTTTATCAATGTTATCAAGGAACCTTGTTCTGGTTCTTCCTCTTCTACTCTGACCAATGGATCTGATTAATACTACCATGTATTTCGTGTTTTCTTCATATATTCGGAGACCAAGACTACCTGTTTCCTCCTCGAGGACCAAACAGGTCAAACTTATTGGTA
Organism: Diabrotica balteata; assembly: GCA_918026665.1. Taxonomy (NCBI): domain Eukaryota; kingdom Metazoa; phylum Arthropoda; class Insecta; order Coleoptera; family Chrysomelidae; genus Diabrotica; species Diabrotica balteata. Next base: position 175,889,893 of record OU898278.1, on the reverse strand, counting down.
CTACGGAAAATTTCACACTGAATGCAAGTACCATACTTAATACCCAAAGAAAGTAAATGTTTGGATGGAAACATTAGATAATAGGATCGTTGGACCGTATTTTTTCGAAAAAACCCTAACAGGTCCTCGATGTTTAGAATTTATTCCAAACTTCTTGCTCCTCCTCAAGATACTTGCAAAGTAGAGTATATCAAAATAGACCACAAAATATTAATGAACTCAAAAGAAAGTATATTGAGGTTGCACAAATAACTCCAGGAGGTATAGAAAAAGTTCGAGAAGAGTTTGCGGCACATCTTTCTCATTGTATTTTAGTTGAAGGTAAACAATTTGATCACTTAATTTATTGATATAAAATAAATCTTAAATACTAAAATTTATTGATATAGCTGAATAGGTATTTAAGAGACCTTTCAAATAATGTATTTACTTAAAACATTCACATTTTTTATTTAAAAAGTTTAGCAATGCATTCTTCACGCTTACATGGATGACATTAAAAATAAAAAGGCTTAACAACTGGGTCAATAGTTCATAAAAAAAAATACTAATCTTCTAGATTAAGCCTATTACCATGGTTAATAAAATAAGCTGGATTCTTCTTTTTATAGTAATATCGTCAAGCAGACGTCAACAATCTGTAAAGATATTTATATTAAAGAATATGTTTATTTTTAACACGGCTCTTTTTGATGCAAGTTAAAAGCGATATTACAAATATCCAAAATCTATCAATACATCTTTCGCTGTCAGTTAGAAGCAATGGAGTAAAACGTGTAAGATGTATATGTCGGTGTATCGATGTTAAACTTTTTGACACGTCATACTTCATGCAGCATATGCTCCACGACAATATCTTCGTGAGATACACACTCAAATATTATTATTAACGATTTTCTCAACCGTGGGCTCATATAAAGTTGTCAGACGCTTATACCATGTTCGACGTACAACGTTGAAGTAATCTCGGAAAAGGCTATACGGTGGAGAAACGTGTCATTGTGGGTGAAAATTTCAATGAAAAATTGATTGTTAAAGCTTAACGTGTCACAACACTGTTGTTAATTGATCGTTATAGTAAAGTGTTTGTGTCATTTTTTGACAAAACAATAGTGTATTGCAGTTCAAATATATTGGTCTAGATTACAGTAGATTATTAATAAAAAAGGAGTGGTTTAGTGCCAAAGTATAATTAACCCTAGAATACTAACGTTTTCGTAACCAACAAAATGGATTAATTTCAAGAGAAGTTTATTTAGGAACGATACAAATAAAAAACATTGAAATTTTAATAATCCAAACATTAACAACATAAAATAGATACATTTGACACAGAACATAATCTTGTAATAATATGTACACGATAAACCTGTGCATATAATAAACATTACAAATATAGAAACAATAACCTTTTATTGATGTACACATTCCACACATTTTTATTTGATGCTCTCCACACAAGGCACTCCCATACTTGTAACATTTGGTAGTTGTCATTCGTTTCTTTGCAGTAGAGCATAAACTACAGTAAGTCCGTTTTCCTTTCCCTTGGAGACCTCGGCGGTCTTCAGCAACATGCGTTAAATTCAAAAGCATGGAAAGACTCTCTTTGAGACTTCTTGATAAAGTTGCTACTGTTTGGAGTCTTATTTGTTGCTACGGCTTCGTTAATTGTTCATGAAGTTTAAGCATAAAATTTAATCTTGATAATGGCTGCTGTTTGTTTTTAGTTGCATTGTGATGGTAGATTACAAAAGCGTTTACTCCTGCAATATCCATCATATTGTAAAATATGCACAGCGGCCATCTTCTAGTTTTCCTATTACAGCAAATGTTCTGAGACATTTGGACAAACTTATCTACAGCTCCTTTAGTTGAATTATATGTATGGATTATTTCGGGATTTGTTGTTTCATGATTAATGTTTCCAGAAAAATGCATCGTTGAAAGGATAAGAACTGTCTTATTTTGCTTAGGATTATAATATAATAAAGTCCTGTTTTCATCGAAAACAAACATACTTGAACCGCACTTCCAAGTTTTGTCATCAAACAATTCAGGAGGGATAATAATTTATTAGCAAGAGGGATGCCGGAAAACCAGTTGTCCATTGTCACATTATGTCTACTTCCATGTAAAGATCTCGTCAGGCTTGTGACAAAATGTTCTGCTAAAGGAATGCCGTTGGTTACTGTAGATTTACCCAGATACACTGTTGCATTTATTACATATTTCGTAGCTACATCTCAAGTATTTTTATGCTGTATTTACTAGGTTTGTTTGGCATATACATGCAAAATGGACACCTGCCACGAAATCCTAGGAGTTGTTCGTCGATTGTCACCTATGAACTAGCTTTTGACACAGTTTTCAATCAACAAGTTCCAAATTTTAGATATTGGAGCAAAACTACTTTCTTTTTTACGTTCTTATCTTATCAAGAAGTTATTAAATCGTATAGAATTCATCAAACTTTACTCATCGTTGCTTTATATCTATGGCCAGAATACGCGCTATCAAACAAAACATCAGCTGAGAGGTGATTATTTTTTAAAGCCGCAGATAAAAATAACAAACCTCACAGTGCTTTCAGGTCAGGCAATGTTGTTTCTAAAACAATAGCTTTTTTGTCTGGTACTCCTCTCGTAACTCAGCAATTTTTTCGTTTGTACGTAGCAAAACTTCGTCCAGAATCTGATGTGTAAAAAATAGATTAAAAACATTTATAGGTTCTATAGCATCTTGAGCTAAGTTGGTTAGACCTGGACGGATCTAAATAATATTTCTGGATGCGAGTTTACGACCTATATCATTTATTGGTAAATTACTCCACTTATAACCGTTTTTACCTACTAAAGACTGTTTATCCCATATTATAACAGACGTTTTTGGTTCAATACGGTTATCAGTATATGTTGATTCTGATGACGGCTGCTGCATAATTTTAATTCTTTTACGAGAGCATGTATTTCTTGTGAGTTTCTGCTGGTGTATCTGCTCAGGTGTTAGTTTGTGCAATCCAGGTGCAATTTACTGTTTGTATTTTGAGAACGATTTCCGAAGTGGAAATTGAAACGTCAATAAACGTATTTTTATCTTTAATTGTGGCTTATTCCCAGTTAAATAGTAATGAATATAAATCACAGTAAAATGTTTGAGTAACTTTTAGAATTTCGTTTTTTTCTCTTATTTCTTTTCTATCTTTATCCTTCGATGAGATTATTATAGGCTTTTCTAAGTTTGATCTTAAGCATTTCAGGCCTCGGTTCAGACTAAACTTAAGATATTTAATATTGTGAAAAAACAAATTATATATCTCTCTCTTCAGTCCTGACACCTGGAGTGAGTCTAGTGGTCATCATGATGTCGTGTATTGTCAGTATCAAATGATATCTGTCTCTGATCATTTCGTTTAACTCATGCATAAGTCTTTTGTATATTCTTTACACCGGGTGTGCGAGGGCAATATACACCTGGAAATGCCACCCCACCACACGCACACATAGTAGTAGTTTAGAATGTAGTTAAAAAACCCAGTGGAGAGAGAGCAGGATACACTTGGGAATGCACACCCTATAATTAAGTTAGCTTAGTAGTGTTAGTTAGGATAAAAAACAAAAAAAATCACTTACTGTCTAAACCAAACCAAAGTCTCAACCGAACCTTAAATATTGTGTGAATGTTGTTTCCTCAAAAATAATCCATAATCAAAATATATAAAAGGCCCGTCAGGTCGTTTATACTAGCCGCATAGACCTAGGCCCCTCAGGCAGATCGTATGCAGATCCTATCGCGAATTCTGAGCACCAAGGTCATCCGAGTGGCCAAACCCCACTCGATGCTCAGCTGAGGAGAAGAACAAAATTTATTTTGCCAAATCGGCATCTGAGTGGTCGAGCACACACATTTTTTCAGACAGAGAGTCATCAGCCCAAGCTGGTGACTATCTGTTCCGAACACACACTTTTTCTTTTAGGGACACTAGTCCCGATGTCAAGTTAAGTAACTTCAAGTTAAGTAAAATCATGAATGTGTTGCTTATGTAAGTCAATTTCAAAAAGGTAAAAAAGAAATATTAGACTTACTCACAATCAGTTTAATTTTACTACCTCAGACGACCGGTTTCGCTTTCTAAAATTTGCAAAGCATCATCAGGTCGGTTGTACAAAGTAAATTAAATGCTGAAATTATAAAAAGCCCATATTAATGTGCTGTCTTATAAGGATATAGATCAAAAAGTATAGATCAAAAAACTTTTAGTAATTATGCCAATATTACATGTCTGTGTTAATTAATATGCATAAATTGCATTAAATCACAGAATGGAGCCCGATCGGAAGAAGAAAGAGAGGAAGACCCCGAAGGTCATTCAGAGACAAAATCGACAAGGCTATGGAGAAAAGAACCCTGCGAGACGGAGACTGGAATGACAGGGAAAATTGAAGAAAACGGTTGAGTGAAGGAAGACAGTGAAAACTATGGAAATCCTTAGTAGTAGTAAATTGCATTAGCAGACAGAGTAACAACCCACAAAATGGTACGACAAAAAGTCTGTTGAATTGTGATATATTAGAAATAAACAAAATACTACTTACATTCCGGCACAAGAATTACTATATAGTAATTGGTGATTCATAGTTCAAACTATCCCTTATTACTGATAATGATCTTCGGTCAATGTTGTAACTATCTAACAACTTAGGAGGAAGTTTCTTGAGGGGATGGGGATTAACAGATGATGTAGGAGTAAGGTATATGTTATTGTTTGTTGAAAGAAAATGTGATGTTTATATATTATTTAAATTATATTATAGTTTAATTTAACTATAACTATACAGAGAGCGACATCAATGTAAAACAGTAAACACAAACAAACATAAAAATTTTAAATAGGGGTTTATAGGCACTACATTACTTGCTAGGAGAGGAATTGGATTTTTTTGTTGTCTACTAGTATTTTTAAGGTAAATTTGACAAGATAATGTAGGTTAAAGTGTGACAGTTCTTCTTCTATTTCTAAAGTTAACTAAGTTTTTGAAGTTACCAGACCTTAGTAGTTGAATAATTAAAAGAAATTGGAAATGTAAGCCAATGTGTATAATATTGACATACTTTTAACAATCACTTGCTGAATTAAATTTAACTTAAAAATTAAAAACTTTTTATTAGTATTAAAATGTCATAAAAGTGTGACAGTTAAATTAATTGAAATAATTTTAATATAACAAAATTTCCAAATTTTTAAGAACCATAATTACAAAATAATTTTTTTTTGAGTCAGTAAAGTAAATAGGGAGAAAACTCGATATTTTCAAAAAGTCTAAAAGCCTAATAGCCACAATATGATTGCCTAAGCACATCCAATAAAAACAGAGGATTTTCCACTATCCAAGGCATCCAAAGTAACTTTCAGACCATAAGCATCCTCACGTAAATCACACGATGAGGAGGGGTGGAGGAGAAGCCTGGGTGTCAGATAGGTACCACTTAAATAGCGAAGTTTGATCTTCGGACATGTGGATCCCACTTTAAAATGGTATACACATGTTTCTTAGGGGCAGGGTTGATCTCTCTGTGTGTGTGCATATTCTCGTATTCTAATTTGATCGATCCGTATTGGTGGGGATCTTCCTAATAATTTTCGGCCTTCTCTTTCCTTGGATAATAAGTCTTTCCATGTCTTCTTTGTCTGCTCTCATAACATATCCAAAGTATTTTAATGAGTGGAGATTGACGTTACTGGAAAGGATAGCTGAGAAAATCTTGCGTAATTACTTTCGCTTCCTAGAGCATCTTCAAGGGCATTTCGTCAATTTTGGGCTATCCAACAAGCGCAGAATGTCATAAACATCAAATTAAACATAAAATTGTAATAACACTAGAATTGTAATAACGAGCCACATTCTGGTCGTCAACAGGAGAGAGAATGATGAGATCATGAGATGTTTCCGGGACAAAGTTGCAGACAACACTAGTAAACAAAGTGAGAAATTAACGAATTAGAGATTTAATGAATTTTAATGAGACACTAAATGAAATATAAAAACGAGAATTGTTCTGCCACCAATATATGTGAAGAATGGACAACAAGAGAATTCCGCTGAGAACTTGCAGTAAAATGGACAATTAAAAAAATCAATGGAAAAAAAAACCTCACTAAAGTAGATGTATACGATAAAAAGCAATGGCGATTGGGATATCGTAAACGGCAAAGAGAATATGCTGTATAAAGCCATGGATAAGTAAGTAAATATTCTCTATTGAATATTACTTGCAATAATCGTTATATTGTTTTATTTGTCGGCATTTACAAGCTCAGATAAAAACTAAGAAAAGCTACTCCGTTATAAAGATAACAATCTGGTTTTATTATTGCCTTTAATAATGTTGCGAATTAAAGACTTCCCAAGGGGTAGAAAACCGTCCGGAAAAATATCCTAATAACATTTTTTCCTAAATGTGAGTCATCTAAAAAATATAGGGTGTAATAATAATAATCCGTTTTTATACCAATTTAGGTTTTTTATATAACGGGGTGTTCCGCCTTGGGCCAATTTCTGGGGAGTTATAATCTGTTTTGAGTTACGCTTCAACGCCTTATTATTAGACTTCGTTGGGCTGTAAAAATAATTTAAAACAGTTTTTTTTTGCTTTTAAAGAAACACAATCCTTTTTGCGTGTTTAGAGCATGTTTGTGCGAAATTGGCTACCATAAAATAATTTTTGGTGTGTTTAAATCACCCGCAGATTTTTATCGTGTTTTTCTCGTTACAATTTTTCACTGACGAACATTTAAATTAAAGGATATAAGTTTTTTTATTATTTTTTTTTCTTTGAATATGTTTGTAGGCATAACAATTATAAAAGTTATCTAATTTCATAATTATAGGAGGATCAAACTCTTTGACGTAGCCTACAAAGAATTAGTCTTAAGGTTATCATACAAACTGCAGATATTTAGCAAGTTATAGAGAATACCAAGCTGTTTAGGGAAGACCGAAGGACAACAGACCAAGTTTTTGATCTATAATCAATACAGAGTTTATTTACAAATAAATACATTACAAAAGCAAGCCACATGTGAAATTATGACATTCTACAACGGATAGAAAACAATCGAAAAGGTTAGTGTGGTTTGAACCTAAATAGAGCTTAAACTAACATCCAAATTAAGCGGTCAAAATAAAAAAAAATCACCCACAAATAAAATAAATGAACAATAGTGCTCATATACAGTTTTTTTGTGTTTTTTGTGTTTTTTTTTTTGCGTTAAAGTTATCGTAGAGTTTTATAAAATCTAAAAAACCTACAAATTGTTTTTGTAAGCACTAAGGTTATTTCTATTTGTAGAAAACTGATGATGCTTTTAAAAAAAGAATAAAAGCGAAACGTATTTTAGTAAATCAATGACCAATTATTGACCGAACAAACCTCTGTAATTCAACCATTGAAATATTTTAAATTTAATTAACGATCGTTTTGCTGAGTAGGGTGTACATTTACTTTTGGACACTGTGTATATATATTATACAGAGTGTCTGTAAAGTATGGAATAAATTCAATATTTCCTAAATGAAAACTTTTTTTAACAAAATCTGAAACACAACGATTTTTAAGGTTAACCTTCTACATTTTACAATAAAATTTCATTAGACAAGGTGATACACATTAAGGTGATGACGTCATCTGCTGTTTTTTTCAAAATAACACTCTGTATCTTAAGACATTTTTAGATCGATAAAAATGAGCTGATTCCAAAAAAGTATAATGCTATAAATAAGTATAATTAATTTTTATTGATTTCTAATAATAATAAATTATAAATAAATTATAAAAAATATAGCTTTATTATAATCTTGAAAGTAATCCAGTAATTAACACAAGACTTTATCTTAAATGTTCGAATTGTAACCTTTATTGTATTTGACAGTAACCCAAACGTTATACAAATTTTTGTACAACCTTGTTAATGCTTTCTTGAGAAATATTGTTTATTTCTTTACGAATTCTTGTTTACGAAGTCTTTAATATTTGCAGGTTTCGTTTTATAAACAACATTATTCAAATGACCCCAAACAAAGTAATCAATGGCCATTCAATATGTCCATGTCTTCCAATCCACCTGTTCGGAAAAATTTCGTTTAGGTACCTTCGAACATCTATAGCATAATGCGGAGGTGCACCATTCTGTTGAAATCATAAACTTTCATCAAAACTTCCAGGATTAATTCTACTGGTACGAGATAACCAAGAATTTCTTCCTCAAATCTTCTAGTTTAATGTCCAAAATGGCTGGAGCAAATACAGTGCCTGAGTCATACACTTGCTAAACTTGAAGACCATATGAGAAGGAAGAAATGTTTCAACATATTAAGTAATGTGGCTTCGCAAGCTCCTACTTTTCCAGGTTAAAGAATGTGGACATCATTGATGATTTCAATGAAACCCTTGGAAATCTTGGTTGGGATACTCAAAGCCTGGAAGAAAGAAGTCTTCTCAGGGAACAATCCAGTGTTTTGGGCAGGAATGATGACAGATAATGGAGCACTGGCACCAGCTTTATCAGGGGCCTTGACTTTGTTTTCATGCAGTTGTCTCTGATTTCAACCAAGTCACCTCGGTTGAAAAGAAAACCTACATTACCCTTGATGTGGGGCAACATCTTTTCAGAGCAGGGTTCTGTTTAATATGGCCGTTGATAGCTTTACGCATCATGGTATTTTTTCCCATAATAACGACGGCATTTCCTCGCAATAAAATACGAATTTGCTGCCTTGTAGGTACCAGTTTCTCGAAATTTATTTTCAAGTTTACTTATTCTTGACTGCGTCAGGGATCTTTCTGGATATTTATCATTAAATAAATTAAACACTTCCATCTGAGTTCGGGATTTATTTTCATACCCAAATTATCATTAGTATTTCAATTCATTTTTTATACTCAAATTCATTTCTAATTCAAATTAATTCTAAGCAATAATACAGAACATTCACGAATTAATACAATTATTGTACTACTTAATTGTTATTGAACATTACCAAAAACAATTACATTTCACTAAAAACTAGTAGTAGGCTACTTTTTTGCAATATAATGATAATAAATAATTTATTTTTTATGCGCATATATTTCAAATTATATCCATTAGACCCCGAGTTGTCTACTTTTTTGGAATCAGCTCATTTTTATCGATCTAAAAATGTCATAAAATAGGGTGGTGCATTTAAAAAAGAGTAGTTAGCGTCATCACCTTAATGTGTATCAGCTTTTATAATAAATTTTGTAAAATATAGAACATTAAACTTAAAAAATCAAAGTGTTTTAGATTTTTTAAAAAGGTTTTTAATTTAGCAAATATTGAATTTATTTCATACTTTACGGACACACTGTGTGTACATAAATACATTAAAACTTATAAATATAAACACTCTATATATAATTATCCAAATTCCACGAGGAAACTAAGTTCCTGTAGCTGGCTGGATACCATATATCACAAAAAAAAAATTGTTTAAAATCCTTTGTAAAAGGTATATAAAAATGCCCCAAACGGGCTATCACATACACATTGCAAAACGTTTTCGTATTAAACAATCCATCATCAGTGCAAACCTGAAAGCATATAACCACTTTAATTAAAAAGAACGTTAAATTAAAATGTTGACAAAGGTTAGGAAAAACAGAGAACTAAAAATTGTGTCAATCGCCATGTTTCATTTAATCGAGACTTTCTTCCGCTCCACCGTAAATTATTCTCATAACTCATTATCAAACTTACTTCTTCATTAGTATTTAAATTTTCATCCTTCTCTTATCACCTACTAATCATCCTTAGCCCCCTCAAACTTTGTTCAATATATCCAACTCCCCTTCTTTCCTCACTTCTGTCTAGGCATCCAAACGTCAAATCTGACCTAATACCCAATATTCTCCATGCTCCTTCTCAACAAAATAAATTCAGAGCAGATCATGCCACTTCTTCTCCAAAAACAATTTTCATTAATATACACCATCACCCACTCAACCACACATCTTCACCTTTTCATACTGCGTTTTTCATTTTCATTTATAACTTCCTTTTACAATTTCCAATTTCCCTCAGGGTTTGGTTTTCGGGTCTCTGGGGTCTTCAGTCTTTTGTAGTTTTCCCCTTCATCTTCACAATAACATTTAAACATCACACATCTTTAGTAAACTTGACAGATCCACCTTAAACACAACTACTCTTACATTTCCACATATTGTCACAATACACTCCATAAGCCTATTAACTTTTCACCTACCTACACTCTAACTTATAACTCATCCCTTTTTACTTTTATATTTCTTAGGCACCAAATGTTCCTTTTAACATATACGGTCTTTTGTTTTCTTGAGTTATAACTTGAGCAATGTAGGAACAATATCACACCTAACCATCTTTCAGCCATCAATTTTCTTTCAGTCTGGCATACTTGCCCACACCTTAATAATTTAAAAATATACCTATATAAGACTTATAACTTAAAAATTTTTATTTATCTTTACTGGGTACCAAATGTAGTTTTTTGACATAGAGGGCCTTCCATACTTAAGTTTTAAGTTGAGTACTACACGAACACCACATTATGATCACATTCTTATCATATTTACATTTCAGCTCAACAACATATCTAAACACACCTCCACCTACTACATCAATACTCAATAATAAATCTTTTAGGACCCATCTTCCCACTTGTGCCTTTTTTACCATTTTCTAGGTACCAAATGTCTCACAACATACAGGGCCTTTTGACAAAATCTTTAGCTTAAAATAAATAAATCCTTACACATGTATAGTTGGATGCCTATCAATTCTACAAAATTTCATAAATTCCAGTTGACCTACATTAATTTTTAAAAAACCAATTTTCAATGTTTCAAATATAGCTATTTGATTAATTTACAATACAGATTACAATATTGATGGTTGATACTGTTACATTATTATAATTTTAACTTTTTCAATTTTAAATAAGGCTGACATCTCTCAATTTTAGACAACTACCGTAAGTTATACTGACTGCTCTGACACAACATCCGTCCTAACATGTCAACAATGTCATTTTGATCAGTTGTTATCAACAGGTCCTCGTAGACACTTCGTCTCAGGATCATTTTACTCATGTAGAGTCATACGCCGCCATGTTACCTATCCAACGGTAACTTAACCATCACAATTTATAAATACTAATAATGTAAAACAACTTCAAATTTTAAACATTTAAAGGGTTTTTACCCATTTATTTTGGTGGCTACTAGCATGTACAACCGTAAGTATTAACCACATTTTGCTCTAACCTTTGTCAACATTTTCATTTAACGTTCTTTTTAATTAAAGTGGTTATATACTTTCAGGTTTGCACTGATGATGGATTGTTTAATCCAAAAACGTTTTGCAATGTGTTTGTGATAGCCCGTTTGGGGCATTTTTATATACTTTTTACAAAGGATTTTAAACAAAATTTTTTTTTACTCTATATATGTGTTCGTGTCGTATGATTAGATAAACTCACTTGTTTTCTATGAAGGTCTACACCTGAAACAAAGAAATGTACATTAGCCTTTCATTTTTAATCATGTTTTCGATATTTTATTAAATATCCCGTATACACGTGTGCGTTCCTACGTATGAAATCAAGTCGATTCGATTACGTGACCGCGATTGCCGACTAATTCCCAAGATCAACAGATAATCAGTTATAACTCTAGCTACATCCAATCGTAAACCAAATTCATGTTCTGATATTCCCATCGATTAATTCTTTAACTCTACCATAACCGAAAGGGATTAGACCCCAGTTGGGAGAACAGAAACTATCTGAGAGTTTGCAACTAAAAACTAACGATAAAGTTCATAATTTACTATTTGTATTGGCATTAGTTCGCCATTTCGTAGCTACAAATAACTGTTGAATTTAAAACTTAAAACAATTGGAAACCGTAGGCGTAGTAATTAAATTATTAATGGAAAATCACGATTAACAATAAATACTCGACATCTGTTATTCATTTGACTGTTTGTGTTAACTTTAATGAAATAAAGTAATAAAAAAATTATAAAATCACATAGAAGTTATTTTAGTATACTGTTATAGCTGATTAAATTTTAATAATTTATTTTTTTTTATTATATAGGTATTTTAAAAAAATCATTGCGTTATAGTCCATTTACATCATATTGATAGCACATTATGTATGCAAATCCCTAAACTGTTGATACGGGTGATTCAATGAAAAATAGATATTGGTCAATAAGTTTACAGAAGTATATAGGAAAACAATTTTAAATTGAGTATGACCACCAGGTATAAAGGTTGAAGCAGAATAGAATACAATAGTTTTGAGGGTTACTAATCCCTAAATAAAGTTGCCAGTGTCGGTGTGATGGATATTAACAGGTACTAGTGAATTTGCAAGAAATGTAAGATGTTTATTTTATTGGTTATATATAAACTAATTTGTGGCTGTAACAGGGGCCGATTTGTAAAAAAATGAATATTATTTTCATCAAATTCCATTTCAAATTCACTGCTTTCTTCAGAATCTAAGGAATCTTCAACTCCAATGTTAATTATTACCGGTTCCAGCATTGCATCAGTCATATTATCCAAATTCCACATTTTATTTTCTTCCTTGTGAGCATGACTAACAGTATTTTTCCAATTTTCTGGAGTTACTTTTGATAAGGAATGTTCTAATAATTGTTGTAAGTCTTCTAATTTAAAAGTTTTGTTGTTGCGTCCGACTTCACCCTTTACTTGAGACCATATATTTTCTATCGGATTTAGATCACACTGGTATGGGGGTAAACGTAAAATAATTACATCACGGTTTAATGCCATTTCATCAATTATATATTTTTTATAAGCTGCTTTATGTTGCCTTACAATAGGTAATAATTCCTTTTTTGTGAAATTCTCGTGTTTATTCAACCATTCGATTATCTCTCCTTTTTTCCATGCCCTTGTTGGCAATTTTTCTGCTAGTCTTGAATGGAAACTAGCATTATCCATGACTATGACAGAATTTTTTGGAATTAAATCCAACATTTTCTCAAAATATTCTTAAAAAATGTCAGTAGTCATTTCCTCGTGGAATAATCCACCATTGACAAAACTATATTCGTTTCCAATATGGGTTATTATAAGTCTGCGTTCTTTTACAACGGGAATATTGTTTATTCCAGTAGATACACCTTCGATGAATGCCTGACCAGAAGTTTTCACATTTGTATCAACCCATAAATATGGTATATAGCTCGAGACAGAGACAGTTTCGCCATGTTAATCGCCAACGTCAAGAGGACTTGATAGGGCACGTTAAGAAGAATGACCTTCATTTAGCCAAGTCTCGGCTAAATAAAAAATTGTTTTTCCTTCTACAACATCATTCAACATCATTCAGCTTTGTCATATTTATTCAACAAAATTTAATTCTTTAGAAAAATAAAGTTTTTTTTTAATTTGGGCCATGCTTGTGGAATAGTACTGTATTATTTATTGTCAATACACTTTTTTTATCATCTCCTACATATAAATCTAAGAGTATGTATAGACCTCACATCCAACAGTACACGGCGCTTTTTGTACGCCACTCTTCTACATCCCTACTTTCGAGTATAATATACATTCCTCTTGTAATCATCTTCGCATTTGTATCTTTACAAAAAGAGATCGCGTATCTTCTCAGTCTAATTAATACGGGGTTTTAATAGTAGATAACTCATATTCCTTTCCACATATCGCAAATATTAACTATCCTAACAAATAAATCCTTTGACAAGCTGAGCGCGCCATTTGCTGAATACGGATCGATAACTGCTCCGAATTGTTGAAGTGGAATTCGAGTCGGTAAATAAGCAGGTTAGTGGCATCAGGTAAAATTCATTCTATATGTAATAAAGCACATTCAGAATAAAGTATATGACGAGCAACAAAACAAAGACGTATTAAATAGTTCGGAAGCATTTAAATGTTTTGTTATTCGAAAATTACTTTTATTTACGTATTTATAGGAATTTAATACTATTTTTCAATCAGCCAATTAACCATTTACTTTTTTTACATTTCATCCACATTGCTACTATTTTAACGTTTTCCTCTTCATTCTTATTAATAAGCAAAATTAATGTTTAATATTCAGGAGCATCTAAAAATTAGGTGGCCAAATACGTCTTGTATTTGGCGATCTCTCTATGTTTTCAGTTTTTTCTCTTAGTATTCTTATTATTATGATCTCTATTGCTTAAATTTTCCTAGTTCGGTCCTCAGATAATTAACATTAATTCTTGGTTGTGTTATGGTCAATCTCTATTGGAACCAGAGAGCAACATTCTTTAAAATTTCAACGAAACAGATTTCTCAATAAAAAAATAGTTTTTTTCCTATATCCGTCTGATCCAAAAGATCTTCTCCAAAAGATCAAATCCGAAAAATCACAGAAATCATCTATAGCTCCCCTGAAAACCTTAAATATATATACTTTTGTTTGACAACGCGTTAAAGAATTGTAGTTTTGAGAAAAACCATTGTTTTGAAGACGTTTCGGCAAGGTTGCACTTGCCATTGTCAAGAAACGGTTACTTATATAGTTAATCTTGGCGCGCTTCTCTCGAATGGTTCTTGGCATCGCTTATTGCGATTGGCCCTGTGTGAATTTTTTGTCTTTTTGTATTTTGTCTTTTTCTTCAATACCATTTTCCATATTGTTGGAAGCTTTAGAGAATCATCGCTTTGGTTTAGAGTGTTTTTTTTTTCTCTATTTTTACTTATTCTCTGATCTCACGTTTTTTTATCTTAATGTTAGCTACCATCATCGTTTTATTGAGGTTTATTGTACTTTTTGTAGTTGAGCCATGTTGTGCACGAGACGAAGCAAGTATTTTTTCTCCTTTCGATGGCATTTCGATGTTCTTCTACAATTCCTCTAAAATTGATTCTTCGGTTGTTCTGTCCGATGTACGATTTGACACAGTCCCCATATGGAATCTCGTATTCTCCTTAATAGATCTAATTGTATATATTAAACAGAGTTGGCCAGATTATGCATCCCTGCCTGACACTTGCCTCCGTTCTGAAATGATCGGAATGGGTGTTGTTTATTTTTACTGTGCATTTATTATTTTCATATAGACTTCTAATTAGTTGAATTAATTGGTGTGGTGTTCCTATTTCCGCTAGCATTGACCATAGCTGCTGTCATTTAACCTTATCGAAATTATTTGGGTAATCCATAGAGCACATAAGCATAGGAGTATTGAATTCACGAGTTTTTTGATTAGCTGTCTAACATTAAGGATGTGTTCTTTTGTGCCATTTCCTGGGACAAATCCCGCTTGTTTTGATATCTGAGGCCATAAAAAAGCTTTTAGTCTTTCATGTATTACATGAAGTAGAACCTTACTTGCAGAGGATATTAGAGTTACCGTTATGTAGTTTCTGCAATCTAGCGGAGTTCCTTTTTTGAATATAGGGATGAAAGTGGATGTTGTCAGTCGTTGGGCCACTCTCCGGTTTCCCAAATCTTTTTGCAGATCATATGCATAACATTTACTCCAACATATCCAGTGTCTTTTAAATCTTCTGCGGTGATCTGGTCTGCGCCACGGGATTTTTCTATTTTTTTAACTTTTTGATTGCTTTTTCTACCTCGGACTTTAGAATGTTTGGTTCTCTCTCTGCAGTAAACTCGTCATGATTTGCATTCTGAGAATCATCTGCACAATGAATTCAATATCGATACATACCATCTTTTTGTAGACTTCAAATCTGCCTATGATAGTGTCCTAAGAAATAAATTGTATGAAGCCATGAATGAATTCCACATCCCCGATAAACTGATGAGATTGACGCGCTGGTGTATCTCCTTTTCAACATAGCACTGGAAAAGGCGATCAGAGATGCCCAAATAGACAACAGAGGAAATATTTTTAATAAATCATTCCAAATTTTGGCATATGCAGATGATGTGGACCTAGTTGCCCGCACAACACGTAAGCTAGAAGAAATGTATACCACCTTCTCAAATGCCTCAAAATCTATGGGCCTGCAAGTAAAAGAGAAGAAAACTAAGATGATGTCATCAACTCCCAACAATAGAGTCAGGAACATCGGTCCCCAATTCACGGTTGATAACTCTACCTTTGAAGTGGTGGACAAATTTACATACTTAATCTCTCTGATTACCAAAGAGAACGCCATAACGGAAGAAATCAAGCGAAGGATAATAATGGCAAACAGATGCTATTTTGGACTGAGTAGACATATGAGAAGTAGAAACTTAGCCAAAAAACAAAAATAACCATATACAAAACCCTTATACAGCCAGTGTTAACATATGGATCAGAGACATGGACCATCTCCAAGGCAAACGAAGACCTTCTGCTTATAAATGGTGTTTGGAGGAGAAGATACAACTACGAGGTATACCACAGATATAAACAAATATTTGGTGATAAAGACGTAGTATCCCTTATAAGAATAGGAAGACTAAGATGGGCAGGACATCTAGCAAGATCACAGCAGAACAACCCTCCTAGAAGAATCCTTATATCACAACCCGTGTAGAGTAGAAAAAGGGCTAGGCCAAAACTCAGATGGAAGGATGGTGTAGATGAGGATGGTACAAAGATAGGCGCAGCAAACTGGCAACGGTTGGCAATGGATAGGACTGCCTGGCGTAATAGACTTGGGAAGGTCGAGGCTCTTTCATAGGGCTATACTACCATTGATGATGATGATGATGGATCATCTGCATAAAGACTTTGACAATAATTCCTTCATACCTCCGCAATCCTTTTCTTGTCATTTATAATATGTTGGTTTTGATCCATTATTGTTTGTGTGATTGGTTTAAATTCTCTGGATAGATATCGGACTTTGTTATATAGCTCATGGGGTTCATACCGGTTTGCATGTCTCTTTAGTTCTTCGCATTATTCATTTATATGTCAACCCTACATGCTGTTTTAATTTTTCTATTTAACCTTGCTAATTCGTTTTTGTTGCTGTCGTTTTGGTATATGAGAGATTTGATTCTCATCCGCTCTTCGAGAAGTTGCTGCGTTATGTCTGTCATCCAGTGTTTACTTTTGATGATCTTTTCTTCAATTCTGGTTTTGGTTCTTTCTACATGGTTTCTATGGCATTTCTGAAACCTTTCCACATGTCTTCTAGGTTTTTTTTCTGTAATATGGCTTCGGCAGAGCCAATTAACCAGGCTTGTTTGTGTTTATTGTTAAAATCAATTGAATTTGAATTATTAGTGATTGCAGATTCATAGTCAAAATTTTCTTGTTATCAGTTAATCAGTTATCAGTGTTAGTACTACATATACCTAATATTTTTATGGATACATAAATTTTGTTTTGATAAATTTTTATTTTGTTTTTTTTATTCTTCTTTTTGTTTTCTTTTTTTTTGTTTTGTTGCTTTTTGTTATTTTTTGTTTTTTTTTGTTTTTGCTTTTTTTTTGTTTTTTGCTTTTTTTGTTTTTTCTTTTTTGTTTTTTTTGTATTTATTTATTTTTTTTTGTTTTTTCTTTTATTTCTACTTTTTTTAATTATTTTATGTCTTTTTTTATTAATTTGTAGTATTCTTTTTTTGTTTTTTTTTATTTTTTTTTTCAAACCATATTAACAGATTATGCTTATATATACTATTTACAACTTGTATTTACACATTTTAACACGTTTGTAAATGCAATGAAAAATTTCCATATTATTTGAAAATATTAAAAGATTAAGGTTTATTGGAAAATAACACTTAGAATTTATTAATTCCTTATAAAGTTCGTTTATATTATTAATTTGTAAATCACATTATAATATAATATGTGTTAGATCGTCTATTTTGCCACAAGTACAATTGGGAGTATTTGATAAGCCGATTCCGATTCCATGCCTGTAAGATGGCGTTCTTCTGGGTTGTCTTGTGTGTTTAACATACTAGTTTCCTTTAATGCATCTAGTCGATTTGGTTCTTCTATTTTCCATTTTTGCTGGTCAACGTCGATAAACGACGGGCATGATGTTTGAACATTGTGTTTACAATGGCCAAACTGTTTTTGGTTGCAAAATTTATTAAACATTTAGATGAAACATTTCTTATTGTGTCTTCAATAACGGAGTATACGTCGTCCACTTCATTGTCTAACGCGTCTGAGGTTGGTATATAATTGCAACACCATTTCTTCCTGTATTATTTGCTCCCGATATGTATACTACATTATCTGCGTTAGGAAGTGTGCTTGTCCTTTCCAATGGGTTTATGAAAGTCTTCATATTTCTATATTCTCTCTTTAGACTTCTCCTTGTAGTATATGCAGTTTGCCTGGTTGCAATAATCCTCGAACATTCCAGGTTGCTTGCTTTTCTTAACTAAAAATCTGATTTTCTTCAGGCGCCAATTTCGCATGTGTTGCCTGGTTGCTCACAAACACATGCCCGGTAACCCATTTGACACTAGTTGCGCCGATGGCTAATCTATATAATAAACAAAAAGAACACATTTAGCTTCATTGAGAGAGGCATAAAATAATAAAAAAACAACATCTTTTGGCACATGAGTTATAATAAGGCGCAATCAAAAAGCTATCTTGTAATTTTCGTTTGAATAAAAATGTATTTTGTTAAAATATTAAATTCTTAATAAAAAAAATACTGCACAAGCTGCCAATGACTATTTTTCTCATATTTATGTGAATTTAATATCTGAACTAGCATTGCGTGAACACAAAAAGATGACTCACAAAAAGGAAAATCGATAGGTCTCATAATGAAAAGAAAAGAAAGTCCGTATACAGTACACTTTCATATTTTCTATTGTCTTTTTTTCGGAAACCCTCCTAATTCACTTCCGCTAAAGAACAGCCGATACAACGTTAACGGTTAACTCATTTTTTGACAAAAACGTCGTAAAAGTAAAAGAAAAACTTTTTCAACAGCCGTATTATAGTCCGCTCTATTGTCGCCTCCGGTTTTCCTCCATGTATTTTTCTTACAAATCCTATAAAATAAGTTATTCAAATTTCCTCTGCTTCGACTAGGAAAATTAATGAAAAGCAGCGAAGGAAAGTTTCGAGATTTTCCAGAGATAATTTTCCTTAATCACGACCATCTTCGAAAACGACTTTTATGTTGATAACTATTTCAGAATTTGGGAAAACGCTTTTCTTTATACATCTCCATTCTTAATTCGAAACAAAAAGTTAGCGTCTTAGTTAGTTGAGTTTGTTTTATTTATTTGCTTCAGTTTTATGCGAAATAATAGCCAATCGATAGTGAGTTTCTTTCTTACAAACATTTCGCGATCGTAAAGTTTTGCTTTCAAATCTTCGCTACAGCACTTTAATGCTTTTGTATCGATGTAAAAAGATCTCTCTATAAAACTTTTTATAAAGATTCAACAACGATGCTTTGATTTTACAGATATATCATTTAATTTGAACAATTCAATGTCCATTCTATAACAAGGTTCGATCACTGCGACTAATATTATTGTTTTAATAAAACTTTTTGCCATCATATACGAGTGTATTAATCAAAAAATTCTTTATAGAACTCTTCTCTTATGCCTTTTTTTGTAAAAATAATAGCAAGTTCAGGCAAACTCTGCAATAAATAGTACAACTACTATCAAAATCATCATAGTAAGAGATTGCGCTAAGGATGTTGTCTTTTTTCGGTGCTGTTTAAAATATATTTCAATTAAGCTTTAATAAATTGAAAAAGATCCTGCTCTGGAATATGCGTACATTAAAATGGGGAGAATCAGTCTGATAAAGAAGACCTACTGTTGGATTATCTTATGGTAGATAATATTAACCTGGTAACTCTGGTAACCTGTAAATTACTTTTGTGTAAATAAATAGAATTATATTTAGCAACTTTATACAAACTACTTATTACACGTGAATTTGTGAATACTGAAAACGTGGCGTCTTCTTAGATATTATTTGAATAATGTCAAAATTATGTCACTTGCCGACTTGATGCTGTCAGATTGTATGTTGGAACAAAAAACGCACAGGCATGTGACAGACTCTATGTTGCCGCACTAAACTAATTTTCTTATTAAATTGTATTTAGTTTAAAAATGTCCTAACACCTACAATTTATGACCAGAAGGTTGTTTAAAGACTAAAACCTATTCGTATAACAAAATCGAAAACGTGTTCCAAATGGAAACCAAAGAGAGCAGGAAACCCTGACCATAGATAAAAACAATATAATTTATGGTTATAGAGATAGCATATATTTAGGCGCTACAGTAATAACCATACTAAAGAAAATAGAAGAGAAGATTATAAGACGATATCTAAATAAAATACTATAATCCAAAGAATACATCTTCTTCTTCATGTGCCTTGTCCGTTCCGAACGTTGGCAATCAACATTGGCTATTCTGACTTTGTTTGCGGCAGATCTGAAGAGTTCAGCAGATGATACTCCGAACCATTGCCACAAGTTTTGGAGCCACGAGTGTCTTCTCCTCCCTAGACCCCTTTACCAAAGAATACATCAAAAGGGAAAACTTTTCTTTAATTCAGTCTTTTGTACAATTATCTAAAATGTAGCTTATACCAATGTTGGAAAAAATACCTAACAACCAAATACTACAAAGTAGATATCACAAAAACTACAGTAAAAGAAATTGAATGCTTATTTGGCATATACATACCCAAAAAAATTGATTAATGACAAAAAGAAAAAGTGAAAGATCAAAACAGAATGTTAATTTTTGTTTGGTATTTGACTCTTGGATGGTTCTTACGGTGTATCTTTAAATGAGAGACACGATTTTCCTTTCAGTTGCAATGGGTATGTTAATCTAGCATTTGTTTAGCATCACATACAGGTGCATCCTGTACTTAATGATAGGTCTCAGGTACATTTTGTACGCAATCTAGAGAGTCCGGTGGTGAGTTTTCCTTGTTCTTCTTCCTATGCTGTCTCTATTAAGGGACGTTGGCGACCGCATTTCTAAAAGTTTCTCTGTCTTTTGTAACGTGAAGTTACATGTCTACATGTCATCTACATTCATCTACAGTCATGTTTGTCCAGTCTCGAATATTTCGCAGCCATGACTTCCTCTTTCAACATATTCCCTTTTTGCCAGCGACTCTACCCTGTATGATAACCTGCAGAAGACTATAATATTTATCATTCCTCAGTATGTTTCCAAGGTATGCAGTCTTGCGTACTTTTATTGTTCTCAACAATTTTTGGTCTCGACCCATCTTTCTCAGCACTTCCTCATTGGTGACCCTGGCAGTCCATGGAATTCTCCATATTCTCCGGTATATCCAAAGTTGAAAGGCTTCAAGCTTCTTAACTATTTTAACGTCCATGTTTGTACCCCGTACAATAGTTGGGACCAGACGTAACATTCAACAAACCTCAGTCTCAGCGCATTATTCAGATTTTTGTCACAGAACAATTCCTTGAATTTTAAGAACGCTGCCCTTGCCAATTCTGTTCGTACCCTGATCTTTTGGTCTGGATCTAATTCTGTGTTGATGTATGCTCCCAGATATTTATATTTTGTCACTCTCTCTATTTGCTGTCCACCAAGAGTTAGTTGTTTATTATTTATTGGACTGCTGGATACTATCATAAATTTGGTCTTATCTGTGAAGTCCCATTTGAATGCATTCACTATTTATTGCATCTAGTAAAGTTTTTAGTTCTTCTATACTCTCAGTCACAATTGCCACGTCATCTGCAAATCTCATGGTGGTTACGTATTTAATTTTGCCTATTTTTTATTGTGGTTAACAACTCTTTTCCTTTTTGTATTCTTTATAAACCTTCCTGGTTAGTAACGTGGTTGGTATGGGAGATCTTAGGGATTCTACGATAAAGCCACATTTTGATGGCCTCAATTTTTTTTACAGGTAGCGTCTATGAGAGTCCACGATTTAACTCCGTGCAACAGTATAGGAAAGATTGAACATCTTAGTAACCTGGTTTTTATAGATACTGATGAATCGTGGCATTTGAATAGCTTAGCCATTTTAAGAATGCAGATCTTACTATCCTAGATTTTATTTCTAGAGAATGGTCCCAATTTTTATTCACGTTCGTACCAAGGTAGGTGTATGTTTTTATTCTTTCTATTGGTTGACCATTCACACTGATTCTTTCAATTTCCTGTTCCTTCTTACAGATTATCATACATTTTGTTTTCTTAATGTTCAGTGAAAGTCCATATCTCTGACTCACTTCTGTAATTCTATTCATTCATATCACCGTGTCATCTGCGTAAATGATGTTATTGATAGATTCTCTGTTAATTTGAATTCCGGCTTTAATATCTTCTACTGCTTTTTAAAAGATTTCCTCAGAGTATACATATGTTAAAGAGCAAGGTTATGATGTTCCCCTGTTGATTTTGCAGTTTGCCAGCTGTGTTGGAGTTTTGAAGTCCAGCTGCTGGTTCTAACTTTTTATGCATATTAAATGTATTGTGTTTTTGTGCCAACAACTCATCTCTTTACAAGAAAGGTAGAAATAAATATTTCTTGGTAACAAACTCAGCATCCTAGCTGGGTGGAATTTCTCGTTCCGGAATTTTTTGATCAGGTCAGAGAAAAGGTCAAGGAAAATATGAGCTGCTCTAAATCAAAATTGGAAATTGGGAGTGCTGTGGGTTTCTTCTAGAAATTCTTCGTCTATTCGTTTGGGTATCTTTCCTTAAGGATCCTCTGGTAAATCTTGTATAAAGTTGTTTAAATAAAGAATTGATTAGTAATATTTTAAAGAGCATCTGGAAACACTTTAGAAGAGTCTTGAGGCATCTTCTTAAGATCCCATCAGAGTCAGTATCGGTGAATCGTAAATGCATGTCGAAGTAAAAGGATACTTCTAGCGTTAAAAGATTGAAATATATTTTATTATATTATATATTATAAATGACAAAGAAGATACACAAAACCTAAATAAAATATATTTCAATCTGATTTAAACAATAATAATATAACATCATAAAAAGCTCTTAAAGTCATAACATATCTCCACCTTACCTTTTTCGAAAATATCAACGATACGCCCATATAAAAATAATTATATACTAATGACAGTAAACAATGAGATATCAGATATCAACTTTTATATGTCGGTTTGTTAATGTCTGTGTCACGTTTTACGTTTTGGTAAGTCATATATACATATTTTACAATATCTGTTTGTCCTTATATATATACACATTTTAGAATCTTGACAAAGGCAAGGGTTTCTTGCCGAAACGTTGATTGATTGCAATGGAAAATAAAATCTAGTTCCACATGTAACATATCTTTACTGAACCTAAACCCAAGAAACATTAATTTTATATTATATATATATATATATATATATATATATATATATATATATATATATATATATATATATATAATATATATATATATATATATATATATATATATATATATATATATTGTTATGCTATTTAAATTGTATTCTATTGCTTATTTAGAAAAGATCCTGTCTATATTTATTAAATGATCTAATCTCCAATTAACCACAATAAATCAGCATTAATTAATTACAATCTCAGGCTATTTAACTTGTACTATTTACCTTTGATCGTGGATTCAAAATATTTTCCAATTGGCTTCCTAATTGGGATAGGTAATATGACCTGAATAAAATACACAGAATTTCAACTGAAGTATATGTGAGATGTCCTTTATTTTATTGAAATTTTATATAACAATCAATCCTGTAATATTTGCAATACAATACTTTAAATATATGAGAAGTTGTTTTCTATCATGGACCCAAATGTTATTTTACATTGATTTTTAATATGTGTTATAACTAAGCTCTCTTTATAATTTTTTTCCTTAAATGATCGCAAAATTAACTGTCTCTATTATTTATTCAATTTATGCTCCTGCTCTAATGAAAATTGACTGACCTTTCGTTATCTGCCGTTGCAATTCTATGGCCACGCCATAAAAAAAAACCTTTCTCTGCTTCTGCTCCTATTTTGGTCCAGAAGATGTACACCTTTCTCCTATCTGTCCTTGTATCTGCAACCCAACAACTCGTGTAATTCTATGCAGCCTCCTTTTGAACCAATCTCCGCGCCTGTTTATAACTTCAAATGTTTCCGGCTTCGTCTGATATTAATATTCTTATACCCTTTGGTTTTTCTATCTCTCTGTACCCCGTTCCTCACACTGATCAGCTTTTACACAGCAAATAAACACACCCGGTAAATTACGTCTTCGGGACTTCAAACAAACACAAACCACAAAGCTCCTTCCTTCTTGGGCGACGAAAACTGACTAACTCCTTTCCTCTCTCCTATCTCATAGCCAAAACCACTCCCTCCTTGCATTCAAAAATTGACCAATAAAAATCTTCTACCTCTGTGACGTATATCGTTACCAACCAACTCTCTCTATAAAACGTCATTCGGGTAATTCCAGAAAACAACATTCTTTAATTATTCTAGCTAAATCTATCTGCTTTACAAATATTTCTTACTAATAGCTACAAACGATACCTGTTTCTCAATTCAATGTCTTTTGTTAATAAACTTTTACCGATATAATCTTTCGGGGGGAAAAACCACCGCACATCCCTTTCTATTGTTTAAACACTTTCTATATACACTTTTATTACGGGTAAATCCATTCCACAATAACCGACTTATTTAAATTTCTTATCGATAATATTTGAAAGTCTTGTCTCTGAGGCCTAATGAACAATTCTTTGAACAACTTAACATACATATTTTGTCTTATACAGGATGTTTGAAAATTTATATGCCCGTGTCATTATGAAATATCAATAATTTTAATTTTTATTTAAGTAATAAAATTTGTATATCGGTTTTTATTGCTAATGGACATTCAAAAATACAACAATATATATATATATATATATATATATATATATATATATATATATATATATATATTATTATTATCACTGTTGAGTACATATTATTAATACAAACCGTCCATACAAACACTTCTACAAATATTGAAATCCCTAAAATTATTTGTTCAATATGTTTTTTTTTGTTCAATAAGTTTTTTTAACGGTAATGGCTTGTTTGAACGCACTGATTATCTGTACACACTCGTTACTGCTATACATTATTTATTTCCACAAAAAAAAATATGTAGACCATATCAAAACATACCACGCACACGTTTATCGGCATTGTAATTCAAATTTTCTTCACCTATAGCTCTGAAACTTTTATAGTTACTTAACTCGTATTATGCTAAACTTGTGAATACTTCGGTAATCTCTTTACGTTTTACCTCATAACCTTGTTAAGCTGCCGTATGAATATTTTATGGATTTTACACGATCGCTTAATTATTTACTTTTTTCGAGATACATTATCGGACGTTTAGAAAATATGTGCATTACTTATTATTTTTAACACCTTGAAGTGTGTCGTGCCGTGTAGAGATTATTACTGTGAAATGTCTCATAAAATTATTCTTTTTCGCATTTTGATTGATCCTTTGCTTTTTATCTAATGCAAACTCAGGAAACTTTTTCACAGACTATAGATCAAAATATACGTTTCCAGCGTAGAGTCTTTTTGTTGTTCGATAATTTATTGTCGTAAGTACACACGCTTCTCTACAGTCATAATAACTGCTGTAATATTTATTATAATCTTTGGTAATACTCTTCATCCTCGCCCAAAAAAGAATGTCTTTATAAAACAATCCAATCACTACGTATGTAAATGTACCTCTAAAACAAATAAATATATAACTTTGTCTTTTCTTATCCTCTTCAGAATAGTTATATTACTTGTATGGTGTATATATGAGATCTTCAACATACTTCGATAGCACCATAACATTAAAAAGCTAAATATTAGCACAGCTACATGTATAATTATCGGAGCAGTAAATCTTACACTTGTTACGATAAAAACTTCGTTTTCTGATCTTTAAAAACCGGTCTTCTTCTTCTTTAAGTTCCATCTTCTATCGAAGGTTGGAAATCATCATGGCTATGCGGACTCTGTTGACTGCCGCTCTAAAAAGTTCTGCACTACTGCATTCAAACTATTCCCTCAAGTTCTTAAGCCAGGATATTCTTCGTCTTCCCACATTTCGATTTCCTCGGATTTTGCCCTGCATAATAAGTTGTAATAATGCGTATTTTTGCCCTCTCATCACATGTCCCAAGTACTCAAGTTTTCGTCTTTTAATAGTTAATATTATTTCCGCCTCATTTCCTATCCTTCTAGTTACTTCCATGTTTGACATTCTTTGAGTGCATGATATTCGTAGGATTCTTCTGTAACACCAAAATTCAAAGGCGGCCAAATTATTCAGATGAACTTGTTTTAGTGTCCAAGCTTCCAGACCATAAAGAAGAGTAGAGAACACGTAACATCGAAGCATTCTCAGGCGTAGTTCTAACCTTATATGCCGACAACAAAGAAACTTTTTAAGTTTAATAAATGATGTACGTGCTATTTCAATACGTGTCTTAATTTCTTTGGTTTGGTCTACATCTGATGTTATCCATGTTCCTAAGTATTTATAGTTATTAACACTCTCAATTGCAGTATCTTCAATAGTTAATTGGACATTTGCATGTGCACATTTAGTCATGATCATGCATTTAGTTTTCTTTAAATTTATCTTCAGTCCGTACTCATGACAGCGTTCATTAAGGCGTTGCATTACGTTCTGTAAATCATTGTTGTTATCCGTAATTATTACTGTATCGTCTGCAAAACGTAAGTTATTCAAAACTTCTCCATTGATAGATATACCTTCTATTGAGTCTGAGAGCGCTTCTTGAAATACCGCTTCACTGTAGACATTGAAAAGTAGTGGGGACAGCACGCAACCCTGGCGGACTCCTCTCTGTATTTTGATATTTTCGATGTACTGGCTGTCAACTCTTACCTTGGCAGTTTGATTCCAATATAAATTAGATATAATTTTCAGATCACGACTGTCAATATTTTTGCTTTTTAATATATCTACAAGCTTTTTATGTTGAACTTTATCAAATGCCTTTTCAAAGTCTACAAAACATAAGTACATATCCTGATTCATGTCCATGCATCTCTGAACCAGCACATTCAAGCCGAACAAAGCATCTCTTGTACTCATACCATTTCTAAAGCCAAATTGTGTGTCACTAATCTCATATTCACAAGAGTTTTAACAATTCTGCTGTGAATTATTTTCAAAAATGTTTTAAGTGTGTGACTCATTAAAGCTATTGTTCTGTGGTCTGAGCAAGTTGTTGAACTTGGTTTTTTGGGAATTGCTACAAAGGTTGATTGCAGCCATTGTCTGGGGATTGTGGCAGTCTGATATATTAGATTAAAGAGTTCAACCATTACATCAATAACATCTTCATCGATGAGTTTTAATAATTCGATGGGCACCTCATCTGGTCCAGTGGCTTTACCCTCTTTTGTGTTTTTGATGGCATAGATGACTTCTTATCTTAATATTGGTGGTCCAGTATCTTCGGTGATTTCTAATGACAGTTCTTCTCTTTCATCATTAAATAGTTGTTGAATGTAATTGTTCCAGTGACATAATATCTCCTTCATATCAGTAATAATATTCCCTTTATCATTTTTAAGGATATTCGTTTTTGTACACTTTCTAGAACCTGTCATTTCTTTGATTTTTTTGTGTAAATTAAAGCTATCGTACTTTTTATCCAGATCTTCTATTTCCTTGCATCTATCGGAGAGCCACCTCTCTTTTGCCTCTCGAATTTTCTTTCTGATGTTTCTCTGAATTTTTTTGTATTTATTCAGGTCTTTTGCTTTATGTTTTCTTCGTTCTTCCATGAGTTCAAGAATTTCTATTGTCATCCAAGGTTTTGTTTTTTCTTTAAGTGGTTTGAGGGTTTCTTTTCCAACTGACACAAGGGCATGTTGAATTTTTCCCCATTTTTGGTCAACAGTTAGAGTTTCTGCATTATCTTCTTTGACTTTCCTTAAGCTCTCGTTTATTTTAAATTTGGTAAAAATCGGTACAGTTACATAAAAGGATGCCTCTTTGAAGAATAATTCTATGTCTAGTCCCCAGAACACCAACTTTTCTACAAACAGCTGCTTCAGATTGAACCAGATGCTTAAAAAAACAAGAAAACTTATTAAAATGTATAAAACTCTCATGATAGCTTAAGTACTTACGCTCTTTCTTTTTAATTTGCTTCTTTATAATATTTTTTTTAGTTATGAAAGGTATTTTTGTTTAATCTTTCTTACGATAGATTTGCCATATTGTGTTAAATATATATAAAAAATAAAATTTTTGTCAGTAGAGTTTTGAACCTTTATACTGTTTTTTAGATTTTGTTTTTGGCCCTTTGGCAATTTCTAATTTCCACTCTTGAATTATTGTTTAATTTAATCGATAAAAAATTTATGTATTTTAATTTTCCAAATTTTAAATTTCTAATTTAAATACCAGGTCGGCTTCTTCTTGTCCAAATTTGCTACCCTTTTCTGCTGTCAGCTACGGTACAAACATTTTTTTATATCCATCACGACGGCATAATTAATTTCCTAAAACAACCGTCTTTTTAGCCGCCTAATTGGTAGCAATTTTCTGTAAATACTCCAACAGAAGAATATTTTATGTCATTTATGTTTCGGAGGATTTTTCTCGGTCTTAACTTACTCTTTTCCTTTATCATGGAAAATAGCAACGACAGCAAGTTTCCTTTCGTTTCGAAACAAGCCGAGCTGATGCCGTACCGACCACTTACAAATTATTGCCGGGAAAGTTTAGGGAACGGTATGAAAAAGTTTACGACTCCTTCAGAAATTGGTGTCGCGACATAAAGATAAAAATAATTAACGAAGACGTAGGTAATTTGTGCTTAATTGTCTGAAAAATCAAGAGTTTTCCAACGAGTCACTTTTCGGAATGTTGGGGTGTTCATTTTGTGGAAAATAACAAAATTGGACTTTCAGACTTTTAAAAAGTGGAGTTTCTTTGTAAGGCAAATCGAGCTCAAACTTATAATTTTATGATAAAAGTCATAATTGTGATAAGTCTACTCGTTGTACTTTTAAACGAAGTATTTGTGCTGTTTTGTAAAATATTATTGGAAAGTCAGATACAGGTAACTGAAAAAATTGTTTTCTATAATTTTACATTCTTCCGATCTTACTTCAGTTCTAACAGTTTTTTGCTAAATCAAGATAAAAAGTTAGGGTTCGTTTAGTTCTTATGACTAAACACATAAAATACACACGCACAACCATAGAAGTAAATATTGATCAAGTATACATCTTTACGAAGAAAAATTTGCCAATTAATTAAGTAAAACCACCATAGATGCCTTTCTTGCATTGTTAATTTACGTGTAGTCCAAAAGAGACAGATAACAATAGAGAAAAATCAAAGAACCGACTCTAATTATGATAATGAGACCAATTGAGTCGCAATTTCCTCGGCAGAATGCAGCAGGATCTACTTACGAATATTAAAAGAAGAAATAAAAAAAAATCTAGAAGAGGCCAAATAAATAATGTAAGTATATTATACGAAGAATTATAAGAAGTATAAAAAGCAAAAAAAAGTAGTTAAAGAGACAATAAAAAATACAATAAAAAAGACCAAAGTGGGAAGAGCTTGCTCATAAAATGGAAAGCGAAAGCAAGGGCAATGGTAAGTTACATATAGCATACTCAAAAATTTAAGAAAAGGTAAAAAATACCACAAGATTTATTAAAGATAAAGATAAAGCCGGCAAGCTACTTATCACAGAATATAATATTATCGCATATAATGGAAAGGTGTTATAGGGTATTTTTATGTATGAGAGAGTAATAAAACAATAAATTATGTATGCAAATCCCTAAACTGTTGATACGGGTGACTCAATGAAAAACAGATATTTGCCAACAAGTTTACAGAAGTATATAGAAAAACAATTTTAAATTGAGTATGACCACCAGGTATAAAGGTTGGAGCAGAATAGAATACAATACTTTTGAGGGTTACTAATCCCTAAATAAGGTTGCCAGTGTCGGAGTGATGGAGGTTAACAGGTACTAATGAATTTGCAAGAAATGTAAGATGTTTATTTTATTGGTTATATATAACCAATAAAAGTTTAATAAGTACCTACCTATTTGCAAAATAAAGTTTAATTCTTTAGATAAAATAAAACGTTTTATTTTATCTGAAATGAGTGCATTCCACGAAGTAAGGGTTTCAACAATCAAACATTTAATTCTTTAATTCCAGGAATCTACGACAGTAATTGACTAGATAATTACCTTCTAAACTTATTCCACAGAAAATGTGATAGTGGGTTTTTCCATTTTGTAGGAAGGTCCAAGTGGCGTATTCAAAATTCTTAACAGTTCACTAAAAGTAGGTACTTCAGTTGCAAGGTGCAGTTTATTGTGTATACTAGTGTTATGGAAAATTTGGAAGTACCGTGTAAACGCCGAAAAATTGGTCCTTTATCAGTTAATAAAAAAACATTAATATTTAATTGTTTTAAATCATTTACAGACAAACGTTTATGTGAAAGTGTTGATGAGACCGTTGAGTTAGTTAGCAGTACACTTGGTGTTGGGAAATCTACGATTTACAGAGTTATTAAAGAAGAGAAATGTGGTAGTTTTCAAATGCCACGTAATGCTCCAGGGAAACCAAAATTTCAAAGAGAATATCATTTTAAAGAAGGACTTCGACGGAAATTGCATGAATTCTTCTTTAGACAAGAATTTCCAACATTGGAACAAGTTCTTGTCTCAGTTAGAGATGATAAGGATTACCCAGAAATGAGTCGAAGTACGTTATGAAAACTTTTAAAATAAATAGGCTTCCGCTGGAAAAAGAATCCCAGAAAGTCTATTTTATTAGAAAGAAGCGATATTGTCATATGGAGAAGACATTTTCTAAGAACCATAAAGGAAATGAGAAACCAAAAAAGAAAAATATTTTATCTTGATGAAACATGGATCAACGAGGGTCATACACCAAATAAATTTTGGCAGGATGAAACTGTTACAAGTCAAAGGCACGCTTTTGTAAATAACTTATCTACTGGTTTAAACCCACCATCAGGAAAGGGACGCAGGCTGATAATAGTACACATTGGCAGTTCAGACGGTTTTGTTGAAGGTGGTTTATTAACTTTTGAATCAACTCGTACCGGTGACTACCATGAAGACATGAACGCTGATGTCTTTCAAGAATGGTTCGAACAAATGATAGATCTTCTTCCTAAGAACTGTGTAATAGTAATGGATAATGCAAGTTATCACTCCAGACTTATAGAAGGACTGCCCACAACCAAGTGGTTAAAAAAGACTTGCAGAATTGGCTGAGTTCAAAAAATATTACGTACCATCCCGGATCTATAAGAAAGGAACTTTATTCGTTGTGTGCCCTTCATAAAGAAAAATTTAAAAAATACGAAATTGATAAAATTGCCAAAAATCGTGGAATGACAGTACTTAGATCCCCACCATATCATTGTGAATTAAACCCGATTGAACTGGTATGGGCACAGATAAAGAGTGAAGTTTCAAGAAAAAATACCACTTTTAAAATTCATGATGTTAAACAGTTGTTTTTGGAGGCCGTAAATAATGTAAAACCTGAAAACTGGGAAAAGGCAGTAAATCACACTATTAAAGAAGAGGAAAAAATGTGGAAGCTGGACAATATTACTGATAAAATGATCGAGCCAGTTATTATAAATCTTGGTTCTGAAAGTTCATCTTCTGAATCTGATTTGGATTTGTAACAAGTAGCTGTAAGTTTTATATTAATATTTTTATTCATCTATTTAACATACCTTAGACGGTTTTAAAAACTCTTTTTCTCTTTTGTAATTTTTAAAAATTAAAAAAAATGTGAATTTTTTAAAACCCTTTTTAATGTAGGTCAGTCAGTTCTAATATAGTGTGTGATAAAAGAGGTCACTTTTGTTTACATACACATAACACTTTATAACACTGAAATAATACATTTATTTTTTACAATTATTCAAAGTAATTTTTCAATTAATCTTGAGCACGCCCATGGAGTGGTCGGAGATACCAGTTAAAATTATGCTAATTACTCTCTCGTTCATAAAAATAAACTATAAAAACATATCAAAGGAGGACTAAATGCAGACGAATGTATTGAAGAGCGAAAGCAACCAATCTAGAGACTACTAGAAATATTAAACACGGTCCAAACGATAAAATAACAATAGACGCAGTCATAGAATCAACAAGCTGATTAAAAAAGGACAAAGTAATTGGTCAGATAATATTAAACCAAAAATCCGTTTAACCATATCCTTAAAGACTGAACACTTGCGAACATCCTCCCAAAGTAGAAGAAAGGAAATAAAAAGAAATGCTTCAATTACAGAGGTATATCTATTCTGATCGTAGTCTAAAAAGTATAGGAGAGATTTTTGGAAAAACGATTAAGAAATGGTATTTTGAAAAAATTCTTATAAAAAAATTATTAAAAAAATATATAAGATACTCTGCGTACACCTTTGAAAGAATTTTGACAATAACTATCACATTGTACGGCATCGAAACAATAGTTGTTAGAGTCTTTGCGCCAACAGACTATTCAAATCAACAATTTAAAATTCCTTTTATGAAGGGTTATCAAATATTATCAAGACGGCACGGAAAAATAGATAAAAATGGTTCAGAGGACAACTGGATTGAGTTCTGTCAACTTTTTGGTTTAAAAATAATGAACAGCTAACTCCAATCTAAAGATATTTATAAATAAACTTTAGAACGACCTTCACTTCAACAGAAGTCGACCATAGGATGCACAATAATGAGACAGAAATCAAAATTTAAGTGCGAAGACTGCAGAGTAAAAAGAGATTAAAACTGTGGGACAGATTACTACTTTCTTTTAGCTAATCTTTTGTGCTTCTTTAATAATACTACAAACAGAACACCGAAAGTGAGAAACAATACTATATAGTACAAAATGGAGAGATATAAATTAAACCTTTTATTCCACGAAAGTACCACCACTAGAAAAGTTGAAATTGATTATTTGAGAAGAAGTGCTAGAACATCAAGGCTGGAAAGAAAGAACAAATCTATAAGAAAAATGACATGAATGCTACAGAAACGGTCATTGACGGAATAGAAAGAAGAGGTTTAAAATGGTTTGGACACCTAGTGAATATGCCTGACGAACGTTGGCCTCCAAAACTTCACATATGGAAGCTCTCCCTGTCAGAGAAAAAAGAGGTAGACGTCGACGCTCAGGTAATGAAGGAATTCGAAAAGCGATGGAATCGAGAGGTTTTGAGGAGAAGCATGCCTTGGACCGTTAGGATTGGCGGAGAAGAATGGGAATACGGCGATAGATTTGACTTTGGTTTTCAACCAGTAAATCTTCTTGACTATGTGCAAGATCGGCTTTGTCATCTGCAAAGCAAAGGTTGTTTATTTTTTAGCTATTTATTGAGATGCTCTTTTCCCATTCGTCAAGCGCTATTCTCAAAACACATTGTTCTGTATGGAATTCGTTGGAAGATGTGTCAAGCACCTTAACGGTTCTAGTGGTGGAACATCTATATGAACCTAATATTGAATAATTTTAATTTTTAACGACTTAAATATCTCGTTTAGGAGATAAGAATTGATTTCTTAGCCCATCATAAATATTCTCGGAATATTTTGTATACTGTACTAATAATCCCTAATAGTACTAATCTAATTAAGTTTTTGTTTAATAAACTGTTGAGGATATATTTTAATATTTAAAAAACAAGTTTATAATTAATAATTCCTCTTCATGTAAATTTTCAGATAAGAAAGTAAACCTGACAGGACTTCAGCCATCTTTTCACTGCAGTGAGTGCATACCGGCGAAAACTTTTCGTCGTTAATACGTTAGAAACTACTAAAAACACGCTTTATCCCCGACACAGGTTGACTTTAAAGTTTTCAAGATGAAAACATTCGGAGGAGGAGGAGCAGCAGAAAGGTATATTCCATAAGTTGTTCCTCATATTGCCGGCTTGTACAACTTTGTGTATTGGGGTGCAGACTAAACTTCTTCAATGCGACTATAATAACCTTTGAAGAAGGGATGTTTTGGGGAGAACGAGGAAATGTTCTGCATGAAATATGAGACGTTATTCTTTGGAACAATTCGGTTATCGCGGAAAGTTTTGATAATTTAAACAAACGTCGTGCGGTTTCTCCTCGTTCAAACAAAGATAACTGTGTTGGACTAATATAAATTGTAAGTCTTTATTATTACTCAAATAGTTAACCCTAATATACCATAATACCTAAAATATCATTAAAAATGGAGAAACATAAAATTATAACTTTAATATTTAAGGTATTTAGTGGTACCTCGACATACGACTGTAATTCGTTCCATAATCTTGTTCGTATGTCAAATTGCTCGTATGTCAAAGCAATTTTCCCCATTTAAATTATCTGAAATATCATAAATCCGTTCCAGTCCCCAAAAAAATACGTTAGTTGTTTTTGTTAAGTGCTTTTAAATAAGAAAAATGTGTTTAAAAGAAGAAATATTTATTTATAAGTAACAAAAGATACATAAAGATTCTGTAAAAACATAAGAAAAAATGAAGTGCTTACGAAAACGCTTAATTTTCGTCAGTAGTCTCCGCTTTTTTCTTCACACTTTGGTCATTTTCATCTGCAGATCGTTTAAAAAAACTGTCCAAGGTGATTTGTTTCTCCTCTCTTTTAGAGTATTGCGAGAATGTGTTCAGTCTGCAGTCAAAATTTATAATAAAACAAAGTAAAATTTACTGGAAGTTTATATCCTTTACCCTATTCTTCTTCTTTCTCTTTATGGTATTAATTCACCTTTTTAGGATAAAACTTAAGAGGTCGATGGTTAAATGATATTAGATAAATAATTATAAAGAAAAAAATATTTGTTTGTAAATAAATTAGCGAAAAATAGCAACTATAAATTGTGAATAAATTATGAAATTAACTGGTCTTCCTCATTATTGTTGTTTTTTACACAGAATATAGACTTATCCTCTGAAAATATTAATGTCGTAAGATTCTTAGCCAGGGGAATGGCGTTGGCACCGCGTCGGGACTTGCCTCGATGGCACGAGAACCCGTTGTGTTTCTTTCACTGTCTTGGTCTGAAGTGCCTGACTTGAGAATCTGGAGATCGTTACCAAGGCAAAACCACCCTCTGACCGTTATGTGGTCAACAGCTCGTATGGAAGTGCCATAAATCAATCCCATTGTCGGACGATTTTAAATGGCGATAATTTAAAGTTAATTGCTACAGTAATACGAAACCTTACACTTGTTTCAATCTTTGTGATACAGAATACAAAAGAGAAAGCCAAATTCTGCGTACTTCAACATAATAAATGAGATAGCCAGTAAAAATTTTACGAAATAACAGGAAATAATATGTTTTAAAAAGGTCTTTAGAATTAGCAGCATTAAATTAGATCACATTACAGTACCGTAACAGAAAAATATTAAATGTAAAAATATGAAAAGAATTCGTTCATACTTTCCTAAACACCACCATTGGTGGATTAATACCACTATGTAATGCATTTTTGCGCGGTCGTCTAATACTTCTGCCAAATGGTGATCTAGCTCTGGTTATTTTGACGACACTGGTCTCCCCTCATTCTGCTTACGTGTTTATACCATTCTTTTTTTCTATTTAGTGTCTATTCGTTTATACACTGTACCTTACATTTTCCTCTAATGTCTTCACTTTTCCTCCAATCCCTCCGCGTATTTTCTGTCACTCTTCTCAGTACTCTTATCTCTGTCGTTTCCAGTAGCCTTTGTAATGTTGCTATGTCGGATCTTATTTCTGAGGCATATGTCATTATTGAGATACCTATATGTGCTTTTTTTACTTGATCTCTCACTTCTTTGTCCAGGTCTCCATAGCTGGACAGTGTAATTCTAAAGTATTTTATTGCCATTAATTGTTTAAAAACTGATGCCATCCATTTATATTTTATATCTGGCAGGTTATTTGCTGATTACTATTGTTTTAGTATTCTGAGATGAGATTGTCATATTAGATTCATTTTCTTTTGTGTTAAATTTGTGGTCCACTTTTTGCAGACTATCTTCCTCTTGGACTATCAATATTGTGTCATCTGCGTAACCGAGTATTATTATTTTTTTAATTCAAATCGTTTCTGTAAATTCAATAATACAGCTGAAATTTTTTAACCCTGCCATGAGAACTGAAATTTTTTAAATTTTTTAATGTTAAGAAGTCAGTGAAGTGTTTTAAGGGATATGTATCATTTCAACAGGGGTAATTTTTTTATTTTTTATTTTCTTTGTATGTCTAGTAGGGTAGAAATAAATGCATGTAAATTTTTCATATAGATATTTATTTGAAGGTATCATTTTATGGAAGAAATATCTAGGGAACCAGAATGCAGAAAGCTATCAAAAATATAAGCAACAGCTCTCAGCAAACTCTGAGAAGCCTAAGAACAGAAAACAGACAACAAACACCAAAACAAATTAAAAACAAAGAAGGCCACATCCTCTGCGAAAACGAAAGTATTATGAACAGATGGAGAGAATATTTCGAAGACCTTCTGACTCAAAAAGGCTATAATATTGACATAGACAACACTGAAGAAAGCCCATATGAGAACCCAAACCAAAACGAAATAACAATAGAAGAAATAAGAGAAATAATACTCAGGCTCAAAAGAGGAAAGGCAGCTGGCTATTATGAGCCTATACAAGAACACAAGAAACAGAGTAAGAACAGATAAGATGGAATCAGAAGAGTTTAGAGTCAATGATGGCTTACGACAAGGAGGTGTACTAGGCCCCATCCTGTTCAATATTGTACTAGATGATGTAATGAAGGAAACTAGAGAAGAAACATCGAAAATATTTGTTGGACATAGAAACCTGGAAATGATACAGATAGCGGAATGCGCATTTGCAGATGACCTCGTCGTATTTGGAAGAATTAACATTCTTAAACAGACCAACATACAAACATTAAAATCAATAACTTTACTTTAGAACAAGTGGAAACCTTCAAATTCCTGGGGGTGCAACTAGAGAGTAAGGGTACACAAGAAGCAGAGATAAACAATCGAATAGCAAATGCTTTCCGGATATACCACGCAATTAAAAGCACATTCCTATCGAGAAAAGAAGTATCCCAAAAAGCAAAGATAGCTATCTATAACACAGTTTTTGTACCTATCTTAACATTTGGATGTGAAAGCTGGACGCTTACCACCAGATTAAAAAATAAACTGCAAAGTATTTCAATGAAGTATCTAAGAAGAGTACTAGGGGTAACCAGAATGGACAGGATACGGAACGATGAAATAAGAGAACGCCTTAAAGTCCAATCAACAGAGAAGAAAATCGAAGAAGCCCAACTGAGATGGTACGGCCACATGGTAAGGATGGATAAAAAAAGCCAAGTGAATCAAGTGTGGGAAGCGAGAAGAACCTTGAAAAGACCGAGGGGCAGACCGATGAAGACCTGGGACGATGAAATTGCCGCCATATTAGACAGGAGAGAAGTCACCAAGGAGCAAGCGAAGAAATTGGCAAGCAACAAGAAGAATTAGAGGAAGTTTGTATATGAAAAAAGAGACTTTACACCCAACACCTTAGGGTAGAAGCACAGAATAATAAACAATCAGAAGGGTCACTCTCAGATGCCGCCTTTGAAGTTTTTCAGCACGCGCGCCATGTTTTAGGAGGACACAGACATATGATTTGTGTGATTATGTAATTGTTTATATTTATGTTTAATTATATTATATTAACGTAATTATATTTAACAATGTTAATATAATTGTATAGTATGTCTATGATTGCCGTAAGTCAAATAAACCTGGTTAATTTTTCCATGCACACCACATAAAAAACACTAATTTCTTTAAAATCCTCCTAAAACATGGCGGAAATATATATATGTCCAGTTAAAGTTTTGTCCAGATTTGAGTGGACATGTTTTTAAAATATCGAGTCCTTAGTTTTTACAATTTAGCTAGTAATAAATACATCTAGTAGGTTTCTGGTTGCCATTTGATATATTATTATCTCGCTTTGGTGTCTATATGTTAGCGATCTGTCTAGCGTGACATCAAAGTAGATTGGCTTCTCTGTGTTTTCGAAAGTGTCACCATCCCGTCGAACTCGGGGACTCAGCTTTGCTTGGCGTATGTAAAGATGAAGAAAATTTACTCACGTCTTAACTGGGTTTAGTTTGAATAAAATTTTTTGGTAGCAGTTCAGTACAGTTTCAAGGATTTGCTTGCTTTCCACTTCCTCGTATGTTCTTTTTTGCGCGGTGATGACAAGGTCATCTCTAAATTTTGATAATATTTGGCCTTTTGTGTATATAAAGAAGGGAATGGGTGCCAACAGGCTTCCCCAGACCATTATTCTACTTTCTCCATCAGCTCTTCTTTAGTTTCAGAGTAACAAAAAATTACCTGTTTTGTAATTTGGCAATAATAACTTTATTTACGGCAGATGTCTCTTAATGTCACTCTCGGAGATTTCGGATCCAGGGTGTTCTTCTTCGGTCGGGGTCTCTTGTTCTGTCGATCTATGCATTATGGGGTATAAAAAGATGTCGTCTCATACCTCTCTGGATGGCTCATTGTAACTTCTTTAGCTCTATCAGTTGATTGTTAGCTGATGATTCTTGTATAGTTACCATAATTTTATTAAACTACCCATTTATTCTGCAACTTCTTGAATGATTTTAAAAATTATTAGTTTTTCAGAATTTGAATTTTCTTTTACTATAATTTATAACAAGAAAGTATTCGATTCGTTTTTTTAGACGCATTTAACTTTTTGACCTTTTGCTTTATAAAGAATTTTTACATAGAACGAAATGGTATAACAAGTAAATTATAATTGAGCTTTCTTTTGTTCGGATAATTTCCAGACAAACTATATTTTTTATCACTTTATTAAAACCTAGCTCTACTAATACACGCTTCACTGTATCATTCAACCGCTACAAATAGAAATATAATTCACTCCGAAACATTTTATTTCCACAACAATAACAACCGATTACACTGATTGGATAAACTTGTACATTTTTGGTATTCATCAAACCACCGAAACTTTTCGGGCCATTACGTCTGGTTCGGTGGTTAAAAAGTAAAGAATCTATTTTGGGTAATAGCTTTGTAATCGTTTGTTTCTCTAACTTTGTTCGTTTATTGTATCTGACAGTTTAACGGGGCTATCTGTTAAAGTTTTTACGACTATTTTAACACTTTTTGCGTACCGTTTGTAGTAAACTGTTATATTTATTGTGGTAGTTAGTGCGAGGTGGATACAGTGAGGAGTGGTTTAAGGCAGAATAATTAGGGATTGGTCAGTTTTAATAGTAGTATCGCGTTTTGTATATATCTATATCTTTTCCTGAGAAGTCTTTTACTAACCAGCCTTTTAGATAGTTGTATGCGTGACGTTTAAAGTGCTCTTGGGAGATATTTGACAATAACTTTTTTAAACGTTTTTTTTTAATTTAAAAACTTAGACTACCTCAATCACGCACGGTTATTTGTGGGATTAC
Source organism: Diabrotica balteata (assembly GCA_918026665.1). NCBI lineage: Eukaryota > Metazoa > Arthropoda > Insecta > Coleoptera > Chrysomelidae > Diabrotica > Diabrotica balteata. The sequence continues at coordinate 175,850,311 of OU898278.1, read as the reverse complement.
AGGCACAATAATTTTAGTTTTATTGCATTATAGTCCATTTCCATCATATTGATAGCACATTATGTATGCAAATCCCTAAACTGTTGATACGGGTGACTCAATGAAAAATAGATATTTGTCAACAAGTTTACAGAAGTATATAGGAAAACAATTTTAAATTGAGTATGATCACCAGGTATAAAGGTTGAAGCAGAATAGAATACAATAGTTGTGAGGGTTACTAATCCCTAAATAAAGTTGCCAGTGTCGGAGTGATGGAGATTACGTCGTTGTTGTAGAAATGTAAGATGTTTATTTTATTGGTTATATATAAAATAATTTGTGGCTGTAACAAGGGCAGATTTGTAAAAAAATAAATATTATTTTAATCAAATTTATTTCAGATTCACTGCTTTCTTCAGAATCTAAGGAATCTTTAACTCCAATGTTAATTATTACCGGTTCCAGCATTGCATCAGTCACATTATCCAAATTCCACATTTTACTTTCTTCCTTGTGAGTATGACTAACAGCATTTTTCCAATTTTCTGGAGTTACTGATGATAAGGAATGTTCTAATAATTGTTGTAAGTCTTCTAATTTAAAGTTTTGTTGTTGCGTCCGACTTCACCCTTTACTTGAGACCATATATTTTCTATCGGATTCAGATTACAGTGGTATGGGGGTAAACGTAAAATAATTACATCACGGTTTAATGCCATTTCATCAATTATATATTTTTTATAAGCTGCTTTATGTTGCCTTACAATAGGTAATAATTCCTTTGTTGTCGAATTCTCCTTGTACTCAATTGCGTGTTTATCCAACCATTCGACTATCTCTCCTTTTTTTCATGCCGTTGTTGGCATATTTTCTGCTAGTCTTAAATGGTAACTAGCATTATCCATGACTATGACAGAACTTTTGAAATTAAATCTAATATTTGCTCGAAATATTCTTTAAAAACGTCAGCAGTCATTTCCTCGTTGTAATCTTTGGTTGATTTTAAGGCAAAACTTAATAATCCACCATTGACAAAACCGTATTCGTTTCCAATATGAGTTATTATGATTCTGCGTCCTTTTCCAACGGGAATATTGTTTATTCCAGTAGATACACCTTCGATGAATGCCTGACGGGAACTTTTCACATTTGTATCAACCCATAGATATGGTACAGTATGACCTTCATTTGGCCAAGTCTCGTCCAAATAAAAAATTGTTTTCCCTTCTTCTCGGTACTTTTTAATAGTTCTTAGATAATCTCGTCTCCAATATACAATGTATTCTTTTTCAATTAAAACGGATTTTGTTCTATTCTTTTGTCAACGAAATCCCATCTCTCTCAATAGTCCCCATAATGTCTTGTTGCTTATGATTGGTAACTCTTCGTTTTCTCTAATTAATGTTTGGATTTTGTCCAACGTTGGAAATTCTTTGTAAAAAAAATGAGTGGACGCTGCGTCTTATCATGTTTTTATGTATTTCTTCAATTTCCAAAGGTTTACTCCCTCCACTCTTCTTGGGAGATGAAACAGTTCCTCCTTTTCTTTCTTTTAGGAATCTATAAATTTTTGCTTCTCCAACACCTGTCATATTTATACACATGTTAACGATTTCACGCACATTACTTAAACGGCGTTGATGTGCAAATGCATCGTGTACATTTAATATTATATTTTTCTCTCTTAGACTGAAGGCACCTTTAAAACTACACTTAACCGGGATAAAACCTGTTGTCGACGTCATTTTTAAATGCAAATAACAAAATATCGACACCAAAAACGTAGGTAGGTAAGACATGAACAATGTACATCTACAAACTAAATGGAAGATGCAAAAAATTTCTAATTTATATTATTGGCATAAAAACTACTTAAACTATCATTAGTGACGCCTTATCAGTAATTCCAGGTAATCGTTCAAAGAAGGTATTTTTTTGTATTAGGCGATAACTTGTATAGAAAACAATAATCACCTTTAAATTACTGTTTACATTAATTTATTTCGTGAAACATTGAATTCTCTCGTTAATCACCCGTGTATAATTAACAATAATCGTGTGGCATCTATACCGACGTTTTTTACGCACAAAAAAGGTATAGTGAGATTAGTGGACACTTATTTTACAGAAGATTTTTTAAAAGATAATGAATTATTGACGGCATCTTAAAATATTAATTTTTTTTATTTATTTCAAAACAAGTATAGGGTGATGCCTATGGTTTTTTGACCTGTTGAGAATTTGCATACATAATGTGCTATCAATATGATAGAAAAAGACTATAAATAGCATAATACAATTTTATTTTTTTTAATGATTTATCACAGTTGCAATATTTTCCGTTAACTTGATTTTACCGTGATTCTATTTTTTTTTTTCTTCACTGAAGAATGAATAGTAAATATGTTTTACCGTCAGTGAAATCAAGCAGTTGATGCCTGTTGGAAGAGGATCTTTTTTAAATAAAAATTTGTGTATTAGAGCAGTGTCTCTCTCTTTGTCAACCATTTTCCATCCACTCCTGAATGTAGGTCTCTCCCAATTGCATTAATCTTTCTCTATCTTGCGCCAATCTAATCCACTATTTACCTGCCACTACTCTTATGTCATCTACCCATCTTTTTTGAGGGCATCCCATGCTTCTTGTTGTCGTCCTTGGTCTTCATTCTAGAATTCTCATTGTCCACCTGTTCTCATTATATCGGGCTACGTGACCTGCCCAGCGCCATTTCGTTATTCTAATTTTTTCCACAATAATCTTCGTTCTCCTTAATCTTCGTTCTACGTCTTATCTCGGTGTTTCTAATCTTGTCTTTTAGTGATATTCCAAGCATGATTCGTTCCATTGCTCTTTGCGTTGTTTCTAATTTTTTAACAGATTATTTGGTAAGGGCTACTGTCTCCAAGCCGTAGGTACAAACTGGTAGTATGCATGAGTTATACACCTTTTTCTTTAAGTTTACAGGAATGGTGGTGTTTTTCAAGATATATGCTAGTTTGCCGAAAGCGCCCCATGCTAGTTGTGTTCTTCTTTTAATTTTATTCTAATGTAAAAAAAGTAGAGCAGTGTGACGAATTCCAAAGCAGGTAATACTGACTTGGTTTTGTCTACTGGTAGGGTTATTTAACAAAATATTTATCTATGGGCATATTGCACTCTGTTTGGTTTTTGGTTATTCCCAGTAGTTTTGCTATATCGCACCCTCAGTGCAAAACTGCAGTAAGTCAAAATAAGTAAGTTTCAAGATAAAGACGATTTTGTTTATTTTCGTGTTAATATCGGTCAAATAAGACACAAGTTTTAAAAAAAATTAACATTTATTTATGATTTTGCATGCTTTTCAGTCTATATTACATTAACCAAAAATAGAAATTTAAATAAAATAATATTAACGCTAAAAAAATAGAAATTTCAAAGTTACAACACTTTTGCACGGAGAAAATTGGTAATCACTACACATTTAGTATTAGAATTTTAAAGTTACAACACTTTTGCGCGAAGAACATTGTAAAAAGTGTAGACATATTTTCTGTTAGTTTTTGTCCTCTTCTCGTATATCATCTTGTGCCAAAATATTTTTAAAAAACTGTCGTGGGCTTCTGGTATACCCGAATGGCAATAAATCATCGGGTAAGCAAAGAAAAAATAATCCCCAACAGCAATCAGGGTTTAGTATGGTATTAAACTTTACATTTAATAGAGTCCAAGAAATCAGATAGCTACCTAGAATAAATAGGTACCTAATAAAACGGTTTATCTCTAGCAGCAATTTGATCTTTCTGTGTCTGCACATGTTTCTGATAGCCACAATTTCTTGGCTTTGTAATGACAATGTCGTAATAGGGTAGAAAAATTATTTGTAAAACTTTCAATATTTTTATTTAAATTTAAAACAAAAGGACTAATAAAAATATGCAAACCGGGCTACCTTGAGTACAGTGATTAACAAAAGGATATAAATTCACTACCTTAGTAAAAGTTACGGGGGAACAATATGATAACATAATCGCCCCGGAAGGTACATGAAGATTTAATACAATTTGGGATTTAGTTTTTATAGATTAAGTTTTATGAGAATAGATATTTTTAACCTGTCAGTATTGTTAATAAACTGTGATAACTATTTTCCTTTCATAAGAAAAAATACTTTTTGGCTGTAAATAATCTTCTAAATCTAATCTTGTAAATAAAGTCTTAATTCAAATAAATGTAAGTATATTAAAATTGAACACCGCAGATATAGATATTAAAATAACAAAATATCTTACTTTTTTCGTGCCTTTCATTGCTTGTTATCTAAACCATTGCAATGTTCCGTGCAAAACTGTTGTAACTCTGTTACATTAGAGTTACAACAGTTTCACACGGAGCGTATGTACAAAAACGTAGTATAGTTAAACTGTTGTTGTTGTAATATTTAACCGGTTAAGTATTTGAAAGTTACTAAAGTTTTACAGGGGATAGATATGCATGTTTACAATCGAATTCCATGATTACTTCATTTTCATAAAATTTTGAGTTACTGCAGTCTTGCACTAAGTGTGCGATATAATTGTACAGTGATTTTTAATCAGGTATTTGAAATCAGTAGAATAGATTTATTTGGTTTATATTTGCCGATTCATCTACTTTCTCATTTTCATAGATTCTAATGTTAGATGTCACCCAAATGATGACTTTTTCTGTTTTCTAATGATTGGATGGTTCCTTCACTTTTTCGAAATATTTGTTACATGTTTTTACAACGTTATCCATTATCCTTTGAAGCCTCTGCGCACTATCTGCCAGCAAAACTGTATCATTTATATATCTAATATTGTGTAGAAGTTAGCCATTTACAGCAATCTCATCTTCTGATTCGTCCAAGGCCTCTCTAAAGATATTTTCAGAGTATAAGTTAAATAATGTAACCCTGTCTAATTCATTTTTCGACTGTGAAGATCTCGTACAGTTTATTTTCTAATCGAATCGTTGCTTTTTGTTGGAGATATAATTTTGACTTGTGGGACTATATCTCATGTGGGACTTTATCAAAGGCCTTTCTCAGCTGAATTTACAGCTGAGAATTAAATTCCTAAAATGTTATGTGTATCCTGTATTACTGTATGGATGTGAAACCTAGATTATGAAGGTTAACATGATGAACAAATTAGAAGCCTTCGAGATGTGGTTATATCGTAGAATGCTCAGAATATCATGGGTTCAACACGTTTCAAACAGAGAAGTCTTGAACAGAGTAGGTCAAGGTGAGGGTGACTTAATAAAGATGATAAAAATGAGAAAACTCGAATATCTGGAGCATATAATGAGAGGAAGCACATACAGGATAATGCAGTTGATACTCAACGGAAAGATCGACGGAAGAAGAGGAATTGGCAGAAAGAAATACTCATGGCTCCGAGACCTTCGTCAATGGACTGGCTTATCAGCAGCTGAATTATTACATGCCACGCAAGATCGAGAACGATATCGGCAAATCTTCATGAAAGCTACTAACGCCTAAAACTTGGGCACGGTACTCAAAGAAGAAGAAGCCCATATAATATATAGAAATTAATAAATACATTTACTTGTTTATGTATATAAACATAAAAAATAGTAAAAAAATAGTTTTTCGAATATACATTATGGACAGTTCGATAAAGATATTAAGGGCATTTTGGTAGTAAAGCTGGTAATACTACATATTTACGAAAATCCCTATGTTTATTCACCCGAAATGTACACATTGTTATTAGCTCGAAAAAGGCCAATTGCTCTATTACATTAAAGGGCCCGTTACTGGGCAACGTTCATGAATTATTAGTTGAGGAACTGTTAAAAATAGAAAAGGGCGTTCATTCAAGTATTATGTAAACACACGGAAAGTATGAGGAGTTTCCTTTTCCTCGTGGAAGCCGACAAAAGAGCCGGCTCCAACAAAAACTTTCATCTTAGAATTTTAATAAGCCGACGGAGAACAAAATAAAATTAAAAAATCATTTTTCTGGTTACTTTTTCCTTTGGCGAGAAATGAAAGACCGAATTCTTGGAAGAAAGTGAAGATTTTATTGGGGGTTTCGTAATGACTACTGGGAAAAACAATTCGGCGAATTTTATATCTTGTTTCTAAGTGCTTTTTTATACAGTACATGTCATTGCAACATTAATTTGAAATATTAGATACAGTGAAACTTAGATAATTCGAATCTCAGGGGACCGCTAAAAAAATTCGAATTATCCAAAAATTCGAATTATCCAAAAATCTACAAAAAGCAATAATACTTACAAAAGCATCTGCAAACGATAAAATTCAACACTTTTGCAGATGCTTTCGTTCCTACTCTTACCCGAATTTTGTTAATCGAAAAAAATGGGCTAACAAAATTCGGCCAAGAATACCAATTAAAACATTTACAAGCTATAAAAATGGTCAATTATTGTAATTATGGCAGGTGTTCTCATTGTTATTTTCGGCCAATCTTGGTCGATAAAAACCGCACAGTGAGAACGTGTTATTAAAACAATAAAAATCATTTTGTCCCAAAAAATTTATTGAAAATAAGAAACAAAAAAGACAGTTTTTAACTGTTAAAGAATTTAACTTTTTCCAAAGAAATCCGACATTTTTAGCTGCTTTTTAGAATTCAGCTTCTCGGTATGACAATGGCAATGAATTCTAAGGTGAACTAAAAATAGAGTCACTTACATCATTTTTTACTTTCAAAGTACCGTTTAAGTTGTGTAATATGGTTCGTTGCTTCGGCTGCACTGCAACATATTCATCCACGTTGACAAAATCTTCATAAGAGATGGCAGGATCAGAAATGACGACCTGCCAGCCGTCAACTGAAAGCAGCTCTTCTGTTAAAGTGTCGTTAGAGTTTTCTGCATTCTCCTCCTTTTTTACGAAACCAGCTTTTTTGAAACAGTGATTGATCGTTTCGGTTGTGTTACTTGTCCCAAGCTTTTTTACACATTCGAGAGGCTTGAAAAATGCCCTGGTACATAGGCTAAAGAACTGAAGTCATGTTGGCAGGAAAACAATTAGTTTTACATTTTCCAATAATGGAATAGTGTTCTAGGCCGTACAGTTGTCAATAAAAAAACTAACTTTTCTCTTATGAACTTTTCTCTTATAATTTTTTTTGTCTAATTTCATCAGTCATTTCTCGAAAAGATCCCTAGCCATCCAAGCTCTTGCGCTGCTCACATATTCCACTGGTTTTGACTTGACGTTCTTAAAACAACACGGATTAGCCGACTTACCAATCATCAGTAGAGGTACCACTTCTGGTCCGTCCATGTTTGCACCAACTAGGAGAGTGACTCTTTTTTTTTTGCTTAGTTTTCCTCCGTGACATTTTTCATTTTTAAATGCCAGTGTTTTGACAGGAGTGCATTAAAAAAATACCTGTCTCGTCAAAATTGAAGTATCTCTTTCATCTACATCCTGAATCATCTCCTCCAGTTTTTTTTTCCATTTGTTGGCTTCTTGTTCAGTAACAGCCTCACTTTTTCCACAAATGGATTTGAATAAAATTTTGTTGCTTTCTTTGAAGCTGTCTAGTCACCCTGTACTCGATTTAAAGTTGTTTTTACCCATTTCAACAACAAATTGTTCAGATTTGCTTCTTATAAGGCGACCACCCACGGAAATCTCCTTATCCATATCATGTTCGAACCATTTTAAAACACATTTGGATTTTCTATCCTCTTAACCTTTACCATTCTTTACCGCACTCACATTAGATTTTTTTATTCTTCAAATATGTATATCCCTCTACTTGCAGAAGTAGGTGCGAATTATCACGAGTTAGTGATTCCAAAGTCCTTGGTAGTCTCAGATTTTTTCCTCGTTCCATTTTCTACTTCTTTAATTGCTGCTATTTTTCCAATAACGTCAAAGTTTTGTATGTTCGAAGTTTACTGAAGGGGCATGCTAAGTGCGGGAGAATTTAGGTGCCAGTTATCTCTTTTTGCAGAAATTTCCAGCATGCAATTGGCATTTTAGCTTGTAAAGAAGTTCGAATTATCCAAAATAAATTCGAATTATTCACGACTTTTTACCATTACTTATATAGGAAATGCTAGGGACCAGAATAAAAATTCGAATTAAAGAAGATTTCGAATTAGAGAAGTTCGAATTAAGCAGGTTCCACTGTATTTATAAGTATTGCGAAGACTTTAAATACACTATCAAATAAATTTATTCATACTTTAAATAAAATACTACAAGATACTTATACAAATATAAAAAGTTTATGGTTGCATTACACATAGTTTAAAGATAACATGAAAAACTAATTGTTATCCAGTTGGAAACATAAAACTCCCTGCATAAAATGCATGATCACTACAGCAAGTAGCGGGATAATACATATATGCTAATAAATGCAGATTGACATCGAAATCAGTAGAGAAAAATGTCGCCATTAAGTATTTGATCGTATGATGTAATAGATACTCTGCCTGCGATAAATGTGTGGTAAATTAAGTAGCCCTACACCCGATGCAGCCGGTCCCAAGACAGTAAAGAACCTCATAAGAAAAAATCAAGTAGTGTGAGATTTAGAGATCTGGGGGATGATGCTTTTGTTTCTCGTCTATTAATCTACCTTCTAGGAAAGCATATGTTCAATAAATCACAAATAGGAGGTGCAAAATGCGAAGGTACACTGAAACCATGTCTTTATTTGGCCAATTAAGATCATTTTCATTTGGAAAAAGTCTGTAAGGACGAGTATAAGTTAATTCAGTTCAAAATGAACTGAATGTCACTTCAATATAATTTATTTTTTCATGTAAGCAAAATAATGCTTCATTAGAAACAAGGATTTAAAGAATGAACCATTGCAATAAAACCCATCCGTAAAATTGAATGTCAAATTCTTTGCTCCCTGTAAGGTACAAAATACAGCAGTCGATTCTAAATTCCAGAAAGATGCGTGTGATATAACGTTAATGGTATAATAAAATATTGTTTCAATATCTCAATAAATAGGTAGCAGCAGCAATAACACTTTTTGGTGAAAAAAGTTTAAAACTGCTCTCTTGGAAAGATATAAAAATGAACATTTTGTTGTATCCTTCCGAGGCACAAGTATACATATACATATATATATATATATATATATATATATATATATATATATATATATATATATTGTTATGGATCAGTTCATCGATCAGAAATAGAATAAAGAGTTTTTTATTATTTTAATACCCTGTACTTATTTGTAATAGTTAGAATAAGAGAAAACATTGTTCCGTGACGGGACCCTAACGAGTTTTTCCGTTAAAGACTGAGTGAATAGAGAAAGGACAATGGAACCCGTATAATTATAGATTTAGGAATAAACTTGTAATTGTATTTTGCGGTGAACATTTTTCGAAAGTAAATAAGAATTAGATATGGATAAGAGATAACAAGAATTTGGAAACTTATTTCTGTTGAAAAAGGCAAAATTGTTAATGGTTTCTGAAAAGTAATTTGAGTAAAAGTAGTTTATTTGTTTTAAATATCATGTTGGAAATTGTCTAAATCGAAAATAAGGGGGAAAGCTGAATGCTTATTATTGGTTAAAAAAGAATGGTGGGAATGAGAGAGTTGAGAAGGTTGTCTGGGAGAGATTGAAAGATGATTATGTTACCGGCAGACCAGAAGAGAAGACGTGTTTTTATGTAGTCAATCTGAGTACCAGTGTTTTCGTTTGTTAGTGAAAAAGATGGAAGCTGAGAGCAGATCAAAATCGAGAAGATTAATACCTCTTTTGAGTCTGCATAGTCCACGAGATATAATTGAGAAAGAAAGGAGAATTTGTGAATAAAGAGTACTGGTCAAAAGAGGCTTGGGCTTGTGTTTTCGGAGGAGTAATTTGCTGGTATGCGGTTTGGATCGATGCTGAGAACGGGAAAGATTTGATGGTAGCCGGACATAATCAATCAAGGAAGGAACTGTGGTTTGATCGAGAGGAGACATCATTGGTGTAAAAATAAAGGTCAGTCAAATAATTTGAATGAAAGAAAATTTTAAGATATTCTAAAGATAAAATCAAATATAAGCATACGAACTAAGATTCCAAGTTTCAAAGAGTTAATTTTTTTTGTGAATAAATTATATTTTTATATGATCATTTTTTTAGTAGATATTATTATAAAACAGATCAATAGATAGTTTGTAATTAAAATTTTTAGAGTATAGGAGTTTGTTGGGAAAGATAATTGCCCACAAAAGTTATTTATTTATATTCATCGTATTGCTTATTGAAAATAAATAATAATTTGTGTGCATATTTATGTTGTTTTAATGTTAGTTTCGTTTCCTGTTCTATCCCGATTATGAGCAACTAGGAGATACTGAACCCACTAGAAGAGATATATAAAGTAAACAGATTAAAGTAATAATTAACAAAAAAAAGGCACCCTGAGAATTTTTAATAGTAATTGAATTGTATGACTCTGCATAAATTAGTGAATTAATTAATTAAATAATTGGATTAATTAAATTAGTGTTAATTAATAATAAAACATCATAAAGCAGATCACAACAATATATAGTTGTTAAGTTGCAGATAAATAATCTTGACCTACTCATATAATTTTATGACAGATATAGGCCAATAATTTTCGAGTATAACGTTCTATGCTCTAAAATATATTCCCGCGTGTGTTATTTTTCGTTAGAGCCGATTCCGATTCCTGACCAGGTTCCGATTATGGCACGGTAGAAGAATTATTTCCCGACACAAATCTTTTTTATCTCAGAAATAGTCGACGTGTCGTCATTAACAGTCGAAGCGTAAAATTTAGTGAATTTATGTGTGACAATTCTTTCGACGCGGACGAGAAAATAGGGGTAATCGAAAAAATTACAAAGGAAAATGTTTTTTGCTAAAGAGATTTGGATTTCCTGGTGACAACGGTGTTTGTTTCGGATCGTTTCTTTGATAATTTACTTTCATGGGTGTTTATTGGAGCAGAATAATACGAATATACTAATATAACAATATTTAAAGAAGAAGATTCAGTATATTTTTGAAGATTCAGTATATTTTTGATTAGATATAATCTGTACATTGGTTCTTTGTGTATGTAAGACATTATTTACTACCATTGTTTTATGCTGAACCTCTTTTCCATTGATAAAACCAATAACCATACAATTAATTCGACTTTCCAGCTACAATCAAATATATCAAACAAAGAGAGTAAAAAGTAAAGTTCGTGTAACTTTCTAGCAAAGGTCTAGCGTTAGCCAGTAACATAGCCACCAAGCTACGGCTGCCACCAAAGACACCAAGCTACAGTTGCCAACAAAGAGAGTAATATGACTATGCACGGGGATTGAAATTTGAGCAGTTTTGGTCATATCTTATAAAATTATTGTATTATGAAAAAAGAGTGCAGACTAGTGTAAAATGTGAAATTTGTAATCTAAAATACCATCCATATAGTCTTCAAATAATTATTGAAGGAAAAAAAATTTTGCAAACAATTAATGGGTAAAAGAGTGACATATTTTGAATATGAAGTACGACAAAAGTAAATACTGTGATATTAAGACAAAATATAATGAAATAAACCTTCAACTGGATGAAATTTACAAAGGTACAATACGAATATCAAGAGACTTTAATGTCAAAGGCTGAAGAGAATATTATTTTCGCCCACCATCTGCAAAGACAGCCTACACGTAGATTCTAATGATAATGGTATCGGAATCATAAACTTTGAGATGTCTAAGAACATGGTAATAGCTGGGACAAGATTTCCCCATAAAGATATACATACGGGAACTTGGAAATCTCCTGAGAATAAAACGATTAACTAAATAGATCATATAATCATAGATGCAAGACACTGTTTTAACTTATTGAATGTTAGGTCTTTTAGAGGAGCAAACATAGAAAGGGATCACTATTTGGTTAAAGCGCGATATAAGGAGAGAAAAAATCGACATTAATTAACTAAAAGATCCCTACATTACAAATATATATAGACAGCAAATAGAAGATCAAATAAGGACAAAAAACGAAGAAGAAGAAGACATTAACCAACTACGAGCAAATATACGAGATATCGTGTTACAGAAATCGGTTGATATATTGGGCAAAATCAAGTCAAAAAAAAAGAAATCATTGGTTTGATCAAGAGTGCGAAATAGCCGCAAATAGAAAGAACGCGCAGGTTGTGCACGGAAAAAAAGAGAAAAAAAAGTTGAGTATATACGTCTTAGAAGAGAGAAAAAACGTATCTATCGACGTAAGAAGGGGGAATACGAACCCTCTCAATGAGATGCAAAGTCATTTCGATAAAAGTAAAACGAGGAAATACTACAATTCCTTAAATAATACCCGTCAAGAATTCAAACCACTATTAAAATTTTGTAAAGACACTAATGATAAAATTCTTTTTGATAAATATAAACGATATTAAAGGAGGTTAACAACAAAGTAGCAAATCAACAAAATCTACAACGTCAACTACATAGTAAAGACCCAACAAGAGAAGAAGTATCAAATGCCATAAAATGCAAAGACAATAAAGCCCCAAGAATCAATAAAATCTATTCGGAAATGTATAAAAAGGTGGTGATCAACTTTTTGCAGAAATCCATAAACTAATAGTACTTATATGGCAGAATGAATTGGTACCAGAAGAGTGGCGAAAGGGAATTATGTCCGTTGCATAAAAAGGGTGATCAACTGGAGTATCAGAACTATAAAGTCATTACTTTCTTAGCATCTGCTTAAACAATCTTTGGCAAAGTATTGTTTGAAAGACTTTTTACAAAGGATATTGTTGGTCAATATCAATGCGGATGTACTGCTGGAAAGTCAGCTACACATCAAATTCAAGCAATATTCAATTCAAGGCAGATTCTAGAAAAGTCACTCGAATATAAAATAGATACATACTATCTCTTCGTCGACTTCAAAGCAGCCTATTACAGTCTGAAAAAAACTGCATTATATAATGCAATGATGGAGTTTGGGATCCCACCTAAGTTAGTTAAGTTGACCTAACTAACAATGCAAAACGTAAGATCATGCGTTAGAATTGAAGGAGAAAACCCTACGTTCTTTGACCTTAATAATGGCCAAAGACAGGGTGACACGCTGGCGATATATTTATAGTGGGCAGAAGTATGAGAGACATGGTGCAGTGTTTTACAAGGCTTGCGGACGTGGCAATGAATATTGATATATGGAGCTTAAACGTGGACATTACCTCAAAATAATGAAAGACTTTTTGGTATTTTTGAGAGAAAAATTCTTAGAAAGATTTTTGGTGCCGGAAAAGAAAATGGGCTATGGTGCCGAAGATACAACTTTGAACTATATTAGTTATACACGGAGGAGACAGATTGATGATGTGGAAGAATACCTACAGATTCTAAGGGTCAGAAGATGGAGGGAAGTTGCCAGGAATCGACAGAAGTGACGACTTCTTTGTGAGTAGGCCAAGATCCACAACAAATTGTCGAGTCACTTATCATGACAATACGAAGACTCGCCCATTAGCGACAAGAAATTATCGACTCCTGAATACATTCAAGTTAAAAGTCTTGAAAGAAAAAATTGTAATTATCAATAGCTGCCTCAAGGTAAAAACCTGCCAAATATTACTGACAATTATAATGGTAAGGTGAATCACCAGTCCAGAGAAAAGAAATTGCATTGAAAATCATGATTATACAAACTTTACAAAAAACCAATGAACCAATAATTTACAAATTAATAATACTTATAATGACGCCAGAAATAATAAATATAACAATAAACTGGTAAATGATGATTGCATACTAGTTATAGGTAAACAAAGAGGAAAAAAAATAAAAAACTTTCTATCGATACCAGAAATAAATTGAAGAGTATTATGGACAGCAGATCTCCCTGCTATAATTACCTTCCTACCTCATATTTGCTTTATACGCCCCATTCTATCCTTACTCTATTATATGTCCTTAATGTTTGATAGTTTTGTAGTCTGATAATTTTCAAATCTAGAAAATTTATGGATTGATTCTGTTTTGTTTTTATTCTAAACTCAATATGACTATTTTCGTTTCCTTCTTTTTCTTTATTAGCAATTGTGCTTGTTCATTTGCGGATTAATACCTCTATGGAAGGTTGTTACACCATCTTTTGCGTGGACACCCGATACTTTTTCTGGCGATTGGTGACTTATCTGTTGCTATTTTGATGACACGGATTTCCTCCATTCTGCGTATGTGGTTATTTCATTTTTTTTTCTATTTCCTGTCCATTCATTAATACACTGTACGTTACATTTTCTTCTAATGTCTTCACTTCCCTTTCTTATGTTATACAACCTGGCAGATCCAAAGCCAAAATGAAGAAACGATTGTCGCCCTGGAAGAATTTACAAACCTCAAAAGAGTATGGTGAACGTCGGGGACCATTTTCCTAAAGAAATTTCTATCAGAAACAGATGCCACAAATATTGTCTTAGTGAGAAAGAGACAAGAACCAAAACAATTAGTACCTTGTGATTTGACACTATATAAACGTCTTTTTTTTCCACATCATTACTAATTTTTTTATGTGGTTTTACATTTTTTTCAATAAATTTACATTCCAAATTTATTCTTCTATTACTAATGGGACACATGATCCCAATATTAAACACAACTGGAACACAGTTGTCTCATGCCCTACCAAACGATATTAAGATAAAAAACGATCACTTTGGGCACCATTATAAGATTATTGATTATATTTTTTTGTCTGAATAGTTTTGGATATCTGCAGAATGTATTCAGTCAATCATAGAAATAGAAGTAGAAATTTCAAAAATTAAATGGAATGTGATAGTTATCGACGAAGTAAACAACGAAGGAAAAGTCTAAAAAAACTGAAATCAGGTCAGTTGTGTTATCAGGTCGATAGTGAAACTAAAATAGTGGGATGTGTATGTTTCTTGATACACACAAAATACGAAAAAACATTATATTAATAACTTTTTCCACTAAAGTAGCTTCCTTAACCTTAAAAATTAGTAAAATATACACTGTAAAACTGATATATGTATATGCCTCAACAATTGCCCACTGCATTAAGATACTAAATGATATAACACACTCTACCCTAACATGTGATGAATTCAAATCCAAAACAAGGAGAAAGGCAGATCAGACAGAAACATCACGGGAGATATTTGGTTTGGGAAACACAGGATCGGACGAGAAGAAACAAATAAATTTTTTTTTCTACAAAAAAATCATCAAAGATGGACTTGGCAGAGCTCGATTGGAAAAACTGGCAACGAGATTGATTTTATAATCACTGACAAGAGTCAAATCTTGAGAGATATTACAGCTTTAAACCAGTTTTCAGCAGGTAGCGCCACAGTATGGTAAAATCCTCCATGGAAATGATCCTTGGGCAAGAGACATACATTATTATCAAAAAGAAGTCCAGATCTCTCTGGATACGCTGATAATATAGATGCATTTAAAGAAAATACATCAACATTATTTTCTAAAGCAAAAAAGAATACAGGTCGAAATGTTAACACCCTATATGACATTATAATAGAAGATATAGAGAGAAGCCAACCAAACCACTATAACGCAAAGAAAAATTGCTTTAGAATGGACCGCATTTGAGGATTTACTAAAAATATTTAAGAACAATATGCTAACACTTTTTATAAACACAGCAGGCCACAGCAATTACTGTCAAAGTAGCCCAAAGAATGAAACGGTCGTTAGTTTGACTCTCAGATACGAGATTGTCATAATGGTTGAAGTGGAACTTGGCGGGCTATGTGGCCAGAATTAATGACGTTGGACAAGAAAAATTTATTGTACAGATGAAGTCAACGGAATCACTGGGAACTGGATACAAGAAGGTCAAGACAGACATAACTGGAAGAAATTAGGGAAGGCCTATGTTAAGCTTTAAACACAAAAGAATAATAAATGATGAACAAGCTTATAATCCGTTGTTTAATACTTTCGTATACATTTGTTCTAAGTAAAATTCAAGTAAAAACTTGGTATACAAGAAACCTTTTCCAATAACCATCCTGTATACACCGTTTAGATCTAATCTTACCGAATAAAGGGGCAGGCGCCTTCAACGATGAGTTAAAATAATTGTATTATGTAGACGTAGAGCCGAAAACATAGTAAGATTTATAAAAGCAATATGAACAAGATAGATGGCGGTAGTGGTAACATCTGCGAATAATGGGCTTGTTAACACAGTATTTCGGGAAAAGTTAAGGCCAAAAGAGCAATGAAACACGAAAGAAAATTAATATAATGTACCAGACGGTTGTCGGAACTTTTAAGGCACAAAGTTTTACACAACAAAATTGAATAAGGGTCACTATAATATTAGCTATTTTTCAAAATAGTCTCGACAACAAAGAAAGTGGAATGAGTTAAAATTCTTTTCTCACTGTCTCGTATTCGAGTCAAAGACTGGCGACCATCATAGCAATTTATATCGCGCAGACCAACGATTCTTAGAGTGTTTTGGTGGCTGACCACTTTTAAAAAACTAAATCTTTAAGGGAACTCTAAAACCTAAAGCCTTAAACTTAAATACAGAGTGCGTTTTTGGTGCGATATTGCTCGATAATTTCATTATGGTACAGAATATCCAAAAAGCATATTTAGAAAAAATGTCTTCTTCTTCTTCTTACGGTGCCTATCCGTTCCGGATGTTTGCGATCACATGGCTATCCTAACTTTGCTTGCTGCTATTCTAAATAGTCCGGTTGTCGATGTATTAAAAATGTAGGCAATAATATTCACTAGGCTTGAATATCATGTCAAATTCTACAGGGTTATTAATCACTACGAGGTAAAGCAAACATACAATTTTTTAACTAGAACAACCTATATATTTTGTCACATTTAGATTCCTCTCGGTAGGGTATTTACCGAGTTATGACCATTTTTATTTCGAAATCGCTATAAAATAAACACACCGTATCAACAAAAGAAGAAGACGTGTTTCCTGGCTGAAGAACCTGAGAAAGTGGTTCGTTGCAGTTCAAAGCAATTGTTCAGATCAGCTGCCTCGAAGGTCAGAATAGCTATGATGATTGCCAACCTTCGTCGCGGAGATCGCACTTAAAAAAGAAGAAGAATATAAAGAAGGAATACATACATTATTATTCATTTTACATAATACGGTAAACAATATATTTTAGTTTTTAAATTAAATTTAACAAAGTTTATCGTTCACAAATATTTGTATACAAGGAGAGCTTCTTCTAAATGTGGCTATATTCTAGAGATGTTGGCGACAACATTGACCCATCTTCTTCTATTCACAGCAGCTCGAAATAGATCAGTTATCGTTATACCAGACCATGTCCTAACATTGGCCAGCCAGGATATATGTCTACGTCCAAGGCCTCTCTTATCCTCAATCTTGCCCTGTAGAATCAACTGAAGAAGTCGGTATTTATCATTACACATGATCAATTTTCTGTTTTTCATGGTGTTAATAATTTCATTGTCTTTTCTTAGCATCTGATCTTTTTTCAATGATCCCTATTTTTGTCTTTTTGCAATTTAGTTTTAAGCCTTGTGATTTGTTACATGTTTCCACAACGTTATCCATCATCCTTTGGAGCTCCTGCGCACTATCTGCTAGCCACACTATATCGTCTGCATATTGTTTATAAGTTGGCCATTTACAGCA
This sequence comes from Diabrotica balteata, assembly GCA_918026665.1. Taxonomy (NCBI): domain Eukaryota; kingdom Metazoa; phylum Arthropoda; class Insecta; order Coleoptera; family Chrysomelidae; genus Diabrotica; species Diabrotica balteata. Next base: position 175,832,659 of record OU898278.1, on the reverse strand, counting down.
ATCCCATCTCCTGATTCGTCCAAGGCCTCCCAATTTTCAGAGTATATGTTAAATATTACCGGTGACAATATGCAACCCTGTCTAACTCCTTTTTCGACTGTGAAGATCTTGTACAGTTCATTTTCTAACCATACTGTTGCTTTTTGTTGGAGATATAAGTTTGAGATCAGTCTTATATCCTTACGATCGAATCCTCATGTTTTTAGGATATCGATTTGTTTCCCATGTGAGACTTTTGCAAGCTAAAAAGTGCTTCCCTCGTTTCAAGTCCTGCTCTGAATCCAAATTGAACTTCACTCAGATGTTCTTCTAATTTGGTGTATATGCGCGAGGGATTGATAGTACTTTAGGTATATAGCTTATCAAGCTAATTAATCTATGTTCTTCACATTTTTTAGCGTTAGATCTTTTAGGAAATAGAATGAATATTGATAGTAGCCAGTCTGTTGGAAGTAACCAGTCTCGTAGATGATAAATGTAAAAGTTTTGAAATTAATGTTATATCAACAGTATTAGCCAAGAAGTTTTTAGTAAAATATTCATAACTAAAAACATTAGTTATAAGCATTAAAACGGGTAATTCTTAATTATTGAAAGGCCAATTGTATCAGGTAACAACGGTAAAACAGTAGGTCTTGAAGAAATATTCATACTTCAGGACAGTTTTTATATTATCACCTTTTTAATCGATCTGTGTGGCTTAGGAGATTGGGAGAAAATTCGGAAAATTGCCTACTTGTATCCAGAATATAGCAACAGCGACGTCCTGAACAGCGAAGCCAAATGTAAGAGCTTTTAAAAAATGAATAAATCTTTTTGTTCCCTTTGGGTCAGTTGCATATTATAAAAATGAAAGAACCAAAACTGAAGGAAAGGAATATGATCTACTGTTAGCTACTACTGAGGATCCCCACATCAGCACTCGTGAAATTTCATGTCAACATGACATATGTCAAACTTCGGCAGCAAAAATCCTCTGTGAACATAAAATGTATCCTAATCGCATACAGTTACATAAGTAATAATTATTAGTCGATGATTGTCATTGTAGATTAGCGTTTCGTCAATGGTCTCAGCAATAAGTGCATATAGACCGAGGTTTTTCTTTTTCTGGTTATAAGCTTTTTGGAAATGAGGCACCATTTCACTTTTTATTATTAATAATAATTTGCCATTTTTTACACAAGTGGACTTCAGTTCATCACACTTCACAGACCAGTAGTACTTCCAATTTCTAATTCTTATTCACAATTGGATTACGGCATACTTCCCAGCATTTGATGTTCTTTATTCCAAAGTTAGCAATAAATTAACCATTTCTCTCCGTTATTAAATTCTATTATCCAAAACCTCCTTCAACTATCTCCTTTTCAAAGCACTCACTTTGGCATTTTCGGTTTTCGATAAACAAAAGAATAATAGTTTCAGTAATTTGCTTTGTATAAATTCAGAGAGGTTTTTAAAAGCAAAACCAAGGACAATAGTCTCCATTACTCGCTTATCTATTATTTATTCAAACTATGAAGAACACAGGTAAAATAATTTTCTTTCTATGAATTTTGATAACGAAATTATCTTTATAAACAAACAAATTAATTTTCCTTTACAATAAAATATTAAATCAGTAGGGCGAGATATACTTTGTATACGACTGTGAAACAGCGGCATACAACTGCCCTTCCACCTAACCCCCCGAAGATAGGATAGATAGACTATATCTAAATAATGAAATTATTGTATTTTACAATGGAACATAAAAATATTACATATTAAATTTATAAATTAAAACTTATTTATTTTTTTATACCTATTCTTAAATTTTTAAATTACTGTTCAGCTTACAACTGGTCATAATTAATACACTAGACAAATTTCTAATATTTAGGACAAACTTTTTATATTTGCAAGCAATAGAATACGAAAATGAACATATAAACAAACATGTTTTATGTTTAGCTAATGTGACGGTATTCTTGCAGCAGCAGCCGATATAGAAAGGTTTCAGCAAATTGTAAACATGATGACGGCCAATGATGTGTAATATATCGACTCGGTGAACGCTTTAAAGTGTCCACAACATGAATACCTTTGTTATTCTTTATTGTTTTGATACGAAGATGCACGAAGTTCATGATTTCGTACGAAGCATCACAAAGTGATGCTTCGTACGAAGTGCGCATCTTGTGTTTGAAAACATTATCGCCATTTTGTGTGTATACATATTTTTTTTTGACAAGCAAATTTTATTTTAAATTGTTGAGAGTTATTTATCTACTATTTTAGTAAAATGCCGTACTATTTTATAAAAATAATTTTTTCTCTTATAGACAGTGTAGCGTTTTAAATTTGATTCTATCTATAATATTGAATATCTATATAATAATATGGTGGATGGTGTCGTCACGGAAGCGATAAAGTTAGGAGGCTCAGTACTGATAGCCAAAATTCAAAAGCTCTTTAATCTATGCCTATGGAATCAAAATATCCCAACAAAGTGGAATAATTCAATAACTGTACTCTTACACAAGAAGGGAGATATAGCAGACCTGGAAAGATACAGACCAATCAGTCTCCTTAACCATCTTTATAAATTATACACCCGAATAATAACGAATAGATTAGAGACAAAGCTGGATTTTTACCAACCTCGGGAACAAGCTGGTTTCCGCCCTAATTATGGCACAAACGATCACCTGCAGTGGCTAAAAACCCTAATAAAAAAAACTAACGAATATAACCGTCCCTTGGCATTGATATTTGTAGACTTTAAAAAGGCGTTTGATACAGTGGAACTACCATCCATCTTAAGAGCACTACAAGATTGCAGGATCGACCACAGATATTGTAATATAATTAAAAATATATATGAAAATGCCACAACAACCATAAGTCTATATTCTGCAACTAATAAAATAAAGATAAAAAGGGGAGTCAGGCAAGGTGATACCATGTCACCAAAGCTGTTCATTACCGTTCTTGAGTATGCATTTAAAAGACTAACATGGCAACAGAAAGGAATATCCATCGATGGAGAAAGATTAAACCATCTACGTTTTGCGGACGATATCGTGCTTCTGTCAGATAATCTGGGAGAGATCAAAGACATGCTCCAAGAACTAAATGACACACTACAAGAAACTGGGCTGGAGATAAATTTTGAGAAAACCAAAATGATGACCAATATGGTTCCCAGCGAAGAGATACAGATCAATAACAACAAGGTAGAATTAATCGATAAATACACATACTTGGGTCATGAAATTAGAATAATCAGAGACAACCAAACCTGCGAGCTAAATAGACGAATCACGTTGGGATGGGCGGCATATGGACGGATGAGAGACATTTTTAAAACAAATATCCCAATTCACCTGAAAAGGAAGGCATTTAACCAATGCATCTTACCAGTCTTGACCTACGGAGCAGAGACCTTAACTTTAACGAAAGCTACTGCCGAAAAACTGAGGGTAACACAAAGGCGAATGGAGAGATCAATGCTGGGCCTGACCTTGAAAGATCGCGTAAGAAATGAGGAGATACGCCGACGAACTGGCGTAGAAGATATTATACTGCGAATCAATTAACAAAAGTGGAAATGGGCTGAACATGTTGCTAGAATGGAAGACGGAAGATGGACGAAGAGATTATTGGAGTGGAGACCAAGAGCCGACAAGCGAAGTCGAGGCAGACCACCCACCCGATGGACCGACGACCTAAAGAGAATAGAAACAAACTGGATTGCAGCAGCTAGAGATAGAGAGAACTGGAGACGTTTGGAGGAGGCCTATATCCAACAATGGATGTGAAAATTCGGCTGGATGATGATGATGATATAATAATATAAATTCTGTATAAAGTTTTGTAGTACGTCCCTGAGTTTTTTTGTCCCGTGGTATGCATTCAAAATTACCAGGAAATCTACGTTTATTTTTGTAAAGGAGTTTTAAAACGATCGATATATTATGCCGTTTTAAGTTGAGGTTCCTAAAAAAATATATAGAAAGTTTTCTATTCAGTTTTCTTAGACGTAATAACGCTAGGAATATTTCAACGTTGTTTGACGAGATAGGCAAAATATAAATATTTTTGTGTCTATTTCCATTCAAATCCCCCAATTCTCTGTAAACATGAGGTAGAAAATTTCCAAATTCTGGTTTAAAACTAGGACGTTAAAATAATCAATATAATACGTGTTATTTCTACCCATTTGAAAGTAGTATGTTTCAAGTATATTTGGCGAGATAGTCGAAGAGAGATGTTTGTTTCTGTTTCGTAGGCACGAACGAGTGTCGATAGACGATTTGCGTTGGATTTGTAAAATCTAACGAAAGGTAGTGAAGCAGGGGCATTCAAGCTAAAAAGACGTGTGGCGACTTTGAATCAACCGCCGATTTTTTTTGTGTAATGTCCTAAGTTCCAAGACCGGTCAAGGTGATCATTTACTCTTTGCAAAAATTGCATTTTAGAACAAAGTAACCACTTTAAGATTTGTGCAGTATACCGGAAACTGATGGAATTTTGAAGGCAGTACATAGGGTATCCCCACCAGTTTCGTTTGTCGTCTGCTTGCTCCAACTTAGTTTGCGTCTTTGATCGTCGTTCCAGATTACAAAAATGGTTTCTTTTGTTCCTGTTGAGAATTTGTCCAGGTAGCTTCAATCCCAAAGATATTAGCAAGTTTTTTTTAAAAGGTAATTACGCAATAAGTGAAATTAAGGTAACATTCAATATATTAATTTTCAAAGTAAAATAGACATTTTTTTCCTAAGTAGCAATAATTGCTTTTATTTTAAAAATTAAGAATTTGTAATAATTAAAATTATATATGTTAAAGACTTGGCTAAAAAAATGTCATAATATTATCCTGTCTTAAAATGTTGTGTTAACGTATGACAGTTGACTTTAATCTGTTTTTTGTTGTGAAAGATAATTTGATTATTATAGAAAAGATGTTTTATAGAAAAGGTTAAATTTTACGATATTTTACGATATTTTCATTCACAAGGATATCCTTAATTTTAATAATCTATTTTGGCCACATTAGTAAATAACCTAGGAATCACTTCGAACATTTTTGTAGCAATTTTCTTTGTAAACAGATAAACACGTAAGTTTTTGTTAATTTTGTATTATGTTATATAGTATGTTTTTTGTGCAGTCTGTATTTTTGATAACTGTTTGTTTGAGATGAAAATAAACGTTTGATTTATTTCTCTGATCCATTTTTTATTTAAATTTAGAAAAGTCTCCTAACCCTTGTGTGTATTCTTGATTTTAGGAAAGAAGAATTTTCCTTTCTTCCAGCAGGAAGTCTTCTCGAAGCGGCGTCCGAATAATAGAAAATAGCTAGAGGTATTTCTTGTCCGTCCATATCTTGTTTTGTTCCAGGAGATTTATGTAAGTATCCCTTTGTTTCATTTTGTAGTTACCCCAATCTGACTCCTTTGATTCAACTTATCCACGACCCAGCTCTCCAACAAACCCCTGAGTGCCGTACCCACTAGTGTTGATTATTTTGTTTGCTCCATCTTAACCCAATAATTTCTGTCCCCAATTTTGGAACCCCCTGAGTTAGGCCAAATATATCGTTACAACGGGAACAAAAAAAAACATAAATATTTAATTTTAATTAAAAAAAAATTATTGTCATTAAAATATAAATGAGCACGCCGCTGTTCTGGTAAACATACCTCCAACCTTGAGCGGAGATCTTTTGGACACCCGATTATATAGCGAGAATACGGCACTGCTTAGTCTAATATTATATGTCATTGATGACGGCCAACATCTGAATACAAATACGAAACCTACAGAACAAAATTAAATTTGGACAGTGATTACAGTTGCGATTATTTATATTTAAGCATACATTTATCTTTGTACACGATCATTTCAAAATCCGACTTCCGACACGTTTTTCTTGACACAAGAACTATTTTATTACAATTCCAGTAGAAATATTCTACCTACATATATTTTAATGTTTTTATCTAGATAAAGCTTATCTACCCAGTACCAACTGGCGCTAAATCTCGAAATAAAATACTCGTATGCACCCTCTGCACGGGTGCATTTCTGCCAGTCGAGAATTATTCAAAACTAAGCCGTGAGAATTCGCTGCTAACGGTTTATCTAAATTTCTGATGAGACAAGTTGAGAAGGCTTAGGATGAGTTTATGATTGTGTTAAAATTATAAATTTTAATTGGCTCTAGGGCAATAACTTAGCATGCAAGTTTAGGAAGTAAAGATGCAGCGAACGTAAATGTTAATCTAATCAAGAGGTTTTTGGATAGTTATTACAGTCTCGGAAAAAGAAAATGATGAATAATTATGTGCAGCTGGTTTATTACTCGAAAGAAGTATGGAAAGTAAGATACATACATCAAGAGAAGTCTTGTTAAATACTCAGGTTCAAAATGTTCTGTATAAAAAATGAAAATGAAAAAATCAAAAATATACCTTCGTCAAATTCATATCATGATATGTATGTAAAGGAATTTACCTTTTAATATAATATACATACATCAATTATTTAATTACTAGACATACAAGAAAATAAAAACTTTAAATTTTAACACTTAAGTGGTCACAAAATACTTTAAAGAGTACATTAAGAAAATTTCGACTTATGTTAATTCTCTTTTAGAGAAATTACAAAAATAGAATAAAAATTCTACAGTAAATTCCAATTAAAACAATACAACACTGAAAACTTTGTTTTGAAACTTTCACAAAATTTATTTTAATCTCTTACCACTACAGCTGTTTCGGCTGATTGCCATTTTCAAGTGATCTATTTTTGGCATGCGTTTACATTTTATAATCTCTAATGAAATAGGTTGAGGAGGGGAGAACTGTGTGCCTCAAGTTGGTCATTCAGAATTATATCTCTGTTTTTTAATTCGTTGATTTCCATAGATTCTAATAAGGATAGCTTAAGGCCTTTATTTTGAATGTGAAGAATTTTAAATTCGTCATTAAAAGAATGATTGTGATCTAGAAGGTGAAGTGCGTATGTAGAATCTCTTTTTCTATTATTGTAAGCCCTTTTATGTTCTGCTATTCGTTTATTAAAGCTTCTACTAATTTGACTGATGTAAGTTTTTGGGCAGTCGCCACATTTAAGTTGTGTGCACATCATTGTGTAAGTGTTTTTTATTTTGGCTCTTGTTGTTTTTGATATACTTGCTTAGGTTGTTATTTGTTCGGAAAGCTGGTGTTACTCCTTTCTTTTTTATGTGTTTGGCTATACTAGTTGATATTTTGCCTGTATACAGATTAAACGAAATAAATTCGGAACATACGAAATGTTATGTATTTTGGCTCAATTCTGCTGTAGGTAGTTGACCAACAAAAGGTTGTCAAATAATTATATTATAAAAATCCAATACTTCAGCGGGCTGCTGGATTCTGAAATCATAAAAGTTGAAAGCCACACATAAATCTACGATTTTATTATGCTGTCAAACCACTTATAGTCCAAGAAATGAAGCATTTCACCTCGCAATTTTTTCGTCCTGCGTGGATTGACTTGAAATTTTAACAGAAGCTAGGTAATAGCCAAGGATCAAAATCTATATCGAACCAAAGTGCGCCAAAGCCTTAGAGGTGGTTGCCATCCCATCTCGGGGGGTGAAAATTTTTTTTACGTTTTAACTACAGGTTTCGATTAAAAAACTGATTCTAAACAAAAAATGTTCTATACATTTTTTTTTGTAAAATTGATATTTTTCAAGTTATTCGCGATTGAAAGTAACAACTTTTAGACCAAAAAATCGACGTTTTTAATTGATTTTTCGCGAATAACTCGAAAATGGTGCATTTTATCAAAAAAATGCAGAGACCAAAATTGTAGCTTTTAAAAAAGACAAATACAATTCATTTTATAAAATGTTTGTGAGATATAACAGGAACCGAAATGCGGCCTATCAATGTTCAGCGGTTTTCTTCAAATGCCAAATTTGAAAGATTCAAAGTCAAATATCGGGAAAATGATGCATTTTTCAAAAGAAAAACTCACAGAACCTTTTTTTAAAGAGCATAAATAGAGCAGCTATCATAAAAAAAAGACTCTAGCTCAAAAATTGAGTGAGTTATGATAAAAATAAGGTCAATACCTCATTTTTTACGAAAAAGTCGATAAAAACAACCCTCTAACCACCCCCATAATTAAAATCGATCTTCACCCTTCTGCAATTCTCTTTGTATATGTATTGTTAATACGTCCAAGAAGTTTGACCCATTTAAAATGCTTAGTTTTAGAAAAAGTACAGCATAAAGCAAGAAAAGATTTACAATTTCATATTTTTTACCCTTCTTTTTTTTAAATATCCCCAAAAATACTGAATATATGAAAAAAATAAAAAATATACTAAATTGTAGCTTTTTTAATGACTAAAATTTTCCTTTATTTAGATTTGTTGTACAATGAATATTTGGCGAGATATAGCCGTTTAAAGCATCGATTTACGATCAAGCACCATCTTTTTCGAGCCTTTAAACTCTCCCCATTTAAAAACCAAGGGTTTTAAAAAGATTAATTCACAGATCCTTGTAGCTCTTAAAAACCTCTACAAAACACTCTATCGTTAAAAATGAAGGAAATACGTTAAAAAAAGCAATTTTTTTTCCGGAAAAATTCCATTAGTATAGTACAGTACATTTCAGAGCATAATAATCTTAAAAACCGGTATATTAGGTAGTGGGGCGTTATACATTCGAAATTTTAAGCGTTCTTATTTTGAAATCCAATACAACAGAATAAAACATCTGCTCATATGTCTATGGCTTGGCAATGAAAATATCAGAGCAACAGGTTGGGGATGGTATTCCAAAATGGTTTGTTATTACCCGTACGCATGAACAAACAACCTGCACCCGATGAACTTTTGTTGTTGTTATAAATGTAAATATGTTCAACTATTTATGTAAATGTTTAAGAATATATGGTGCCTATTTATGTTGATAAATTTTTTTGTATTTAATTCTACTTGTTTCAATTTATATCTAGTTTATAAAAACAGCAATGTTATAAAGGGTGATATTCAAAAATTGAAAAGATGCAAAATTTTGGCAAAAAAAATGTTTTCACGTATAGCGCTCATAACAATTGATTTTTAAGGGTTGAAAATGTATGAAATTGGATTTTACAGTATAAAAAAATCACTATTTAACTAATCCAACCAAATTTCACTCATCTTAAGATTTGTAATGTTATTTTACAATTTTTGAAAATAAGGGGTAGTTTTCACCCCTAAGAACAATCAGGGTTCATCGGCATGACACAAACTATAAAGCAGAGGGTGAGTTGAGCTTAATTGCAAATTTTTATCCAAATCATTCCAAGGCGAAATCATTTTCTTTGCATTACTACTTTTTTTATATTAATCTCAACAAGAACTTTATTCAAAAGCACGAAACTATCATTATTTAATTAATTCAAACCAAATTTTACCACATATTCAGGTTTAATATGTTATTTTATAATTTTTGACAACTAGGGGTAGTTTCACCCTAAGAACAATCAGGGTTCGTCGACATGATATAAACTATAAAGCAGTGGGTGAATTGAGCTTAAATCCAAATTTTTATCCAAATCGATCCAAAGCGAAATCATTTTTTGAATTAGTAACTTTTTTACAATAATCTCTAACAAGGGTTGCTTTTTAAGGGTTGAAATATGATGGAACTCTATTCAAAAGTATAAAATAATCATTATTTAACTAATTCAAACCAAATCTTAGCCATATTCAGGTTTAATATGTTATCTTATAATTTTTGAAAATTAGGGGTAGTTTTCACCCCTAAAACCCTTCAGCACACTTCGGTTCGATATAGATTTTGATCCTTGATCCTTGATCCTGACAGAAGCTAGGGCTAGCACCTAGCTTCTGTTAAAATTTCAACTCAATGCATGCAGGACGAAAAAATTGCGAAGTTTTAACTTTTTTCGAGCTTCATTTCCTGAACTATTATCGCTTCCTTTACGCAAACAACATTGTAATATTGTTGCGAGACAGATAGTTGAACGATATTTTATACTATGTCTATACCCAGGTATGGATTTATTTTTGTCCAAGTTTTATATTGGTTCACTATTTCAAATGCAGTCCAAACAGACATATATTAAATTGTATGATCCGTTTTAAATTCGTTCAATCTGTATGTAATCGAGCAGAAGGTACTGGGTTTTTTGTCTGGTGGTGGAAATACTAATTTCAGGGCGTTCTTGTGTAGTTTTTGATTTAACATTTTATTAATTGTTTGTTCGTTGTATCCGTTGTTTACGGCTATTTGCTTGTCTTATTGAGCTGCCTTTTCTATAGCTTCTGTAAGTTGTCCATGTATTCTGACTTCCATTCTGTTGATTTGGTAGATGTTGTTGATAGTTTTTATAATGTTTTGGAGTACTTCTCTATTATACAGAAAATGGATTACACCTTTGAGTCTTATTCTTTCAAACGCTTTCAGATTGCTGAATCAGACTAGAGATAGAAAATTTACTTCAAATACAAAATTCCTCGACCTTGGACCTTCTCTTGCCTATTTAAGTGTTTTATTTGGATTTTATTTTAAAATTCATGAGAGATTGAGAAAAAAATTGAAATAAAAGAAGGACAGTACTTATCGCGTTAGAGAAATCTGGCACTACAAGTAAACGTTTAGATTCTGCTACTTCTCTTCAAAGTTCAATTGCGAAGTCGCAATTTTCAAAATGCTAATGAAAAACCTTCTGAAATTGATATGATATACAGAGTGGACAAAAAATGCTACAAAGTATACTCAGTGAGAAATATGCTTAATGCACCGTTGTGCAGACGGGGCAAATGACAGTAGACTAAAGCGATCAAAATAATCGCAAACGTCGACTGTGAAAATGTTCCGTATTTTGGGATGTTTAATATAATTGTTGCATCTGTTAACTTAATATAAGAAGAACCATTACAATCTAGTATTATATATGATTATTCATGCCCACAAGTTAAGAACACATAAGTGTGCTTTCATCAAGACAACAATACTGCTTCAAATAGCTTTCATACCGGATTCTTCTAGATTTTTTCTCCCAGTTAGCAACTAAATGTTTCACAAAATGTTCAAGTAAATAAGATTTGTATGGAATAAAGAAATTGCTGATGCCAAATTTTAAACGTTCTACAAAAAGATCAAAGTATTTTTAAAAAAGCACCATTACATTTGAAGTTGACCATTTTTATGAATATATTAAATTTTGTAATAAGTAGGTAATAGATTCGACCGTTACTTGATGAAAACTTTGTTTTTAAAACTTATACAAAATTTGTTATATTTTATCACTACAGCTGTTTCGGCAGAGTGCCTTTCTCAAGTGATCTATTTTTGGTATGCGTTTTTTTATAGTCTTTAACTGAATAGGTTAAGGGGGGAAAAATTGTTTGTCTCAAGTTGGTTATTTAGAATTATGTCCGATTTTTAGTTTTTTAATTTCCATACATTCCAAGAAAGATAGCTTAAAGTCTTTATTTTGGATGTGAAGAAATTGAAATTTGTCATTAAAAGAATGATTAGTATGTAGAAGGTGATGTGCATATGTAGAATCTTTTTTTTTCTATTATTGAAAGCCCTTTTGTGTTCTGATATACATTTGTTAAAAGTTCTATCAGTTTGACCGATGTAAGTTTTTGGGCAGTCGCCACATTTACCTTTGTATACAACACTGTGTAAGTGCTTTTTATTTTGGCTTTTTTTTTTAATATATTTGTCTGGGTTGTTATTTGTTTTGAAAGCTTGTGTTATTCCTTTCTTTTTTATGTGTTTGGCTATTTTTGTTAATATTTTGCCTGTATATGTAATTAATTAGAAGGTACTGGATTTTTTCTCTGGTGGTGGAAATACTAATTTCAGGGTTTTCTTGTGTAGTTTTTGATTTAAAATTTTATTAATTGTTTGTTCGTTGTACCCATTGTTTACTGTTATTTGCTTAATGATATTTAATTTTATCTCAAAGTTGTATTTTGACATGGGTATTTCTAATAATCTGTGACATGCTACGGAAAAACAAAGTTTTAGGTGTTTTATTATTATTGTTAATATCTGGTTTATTATTTGAATTTAAGAAGTTTTTTTGAGATTTTCCCGACTAAATATTGACGTCGCAATCCGATAACATACAAATTGTGTCCTGAAATATACTAAAACATGATTATTCCGCTCTGTCCAGTCGGATTTGTATTTAATGAATATACAAATCATTATATTTGGCGACATTAATTTATGACAAATATTTAAATTTAAAATAGACCCAGTGTATATTTCGCAACTGCATAATTGTTTAGTGTAGATGATTTAGAATCGGAAAATGATGCAGTACCGTTCCTCTTAGCTGCGCATCTGCATTACTTTGTACATATATTATGTATGAAGCTACGCTTTCTGTCGTTAAACTGTACCGTAAATTTGATGTAATTTATTTTGCATGAGCATTCCTTAATACGTTTAAAAAATCGCCTTATGTATGTCTTGTTTTATAATTTTTTCTCCAAGTTCTTTAGCTAAAGCAGACTTATGTAATACCAATGGCTTATATGTACGGCCTATCACGTATCATGTTTCTTCTAGATATATTATTCAGTTTATCCTATTCATGCTGCTTTTCCCTTTTTCATACGCTTTAGAATGACTTCTTTGCTTCTAACATCACTCACTGTTGTTTTCAATGGCCTAGACAAGTTTTGAAATATTTAGTAACAAACTGTATATTCATTATTCTAATGTACTTCTGCCAAATTATCTGCCTTTTCTCTATTTTGTCAGGCAATGATGTATCACCGTCCATTCTTTCTTTAATATCGAACTTGCTGAATTTGTCAATAACAGTATATTTGCAACACGTTTACCAGTACATAATATCAGTTCTTCTGTTCTTTTATTTAGTGTCTATACTTCTGTTTAGATTCTGTTAGTCATTACGCTCCTTTATATCTCTTTCTTTTTCAAATGAATCCTTATGTCTTTCAGAGTCAGATGGTTTTGTGAGGTAAGGATAATACAACCTTAATAATTATTTATGTGCCAAGGGCATTATGTAGATGTTTATGCCCGAGGGCGACTGTCTTACAAACACGAGAGCATCTGGTGTATGTAAATCGCTCGAGGGTATACACACCTATTAATGCCCACGGTACATACAAACTTTCATGTCATACTAGTTTGCTATCCTATTTCTAATCTAAATATAAGCAATACCGTCGTTAGGGTGAAACATATAATGAATGAACATCTGGGGCTGTCAAACCTGAAAATTCAAAATGACAGATCTATATATCACCGAATCTTCCCAGAATTGCAAATTTTATGTGAATTTTACTAATGTTATGTAGTTAGATTAATTTTATTTCATATTTTGTAACTTCTATAATAAATGTTATTAAAAAGTTATCAATATTTTTTGTCTTTATGCCTATGCAGACCATAAAGTGCAGTTTATGCCCGCACGGGCATAAAGTATACTATTATGTCGTTGGTAACTAAGCAATAAAATCATGATAATGAACTAGTATGACATAAAATATTTTAATAATTCTTAATAATATTTTTACATTCAATTGTTAAAGCGAAGCTTCTATGCAGGCGTTTTATTACTTTTTCTCTAGTAAAATGTTGAGGCGGGCGTCACAAAACTAGCACTACAAAATGGCGTAGTCACGGACAGCGTCACAAAATAGATTTGCACCTCCAAATAGTTTTGCACTGCATTCAAACGACTCCGTCAACTTCTTAACCCACGATATTTTTTATCCCCCCACATTTCGCTTTTCTCGAAATTGTGCCATTCAAAATAAGTTGCAATAATAAGTATTTTGGCCCCTCGTCAACTTAGGTCATGTTTAAGTACTCAAATTTTCCTATTTTGACAGTCAACAATACTTCAACGTCATTTCCTATTCTTTTAGTAACTTCTGCGCTTGACATTCTTTGAGTCCATGATATTCGTAGGAGTCTACCAAAATTCAAGGGCGGCCGACTTATTCAGAAATACTTGTTTCAATGTGCATACTTCCAAGTTATAAAGAAGAGTAGTGAATACGTTACACCGAATCATCCTCGGACGTAGTCCCTTATATCCCGACAACAAACAAATTTTTTAAGTTTAACGAATGATGTACATGCTATTTGAATACATGTCTTAATTTCTCTGGTTTGGCCTACATTTAATATTATCCATGTTTTTGTAGATTTGTACAGTCTCAATTACAGTATCTTATATAATCAATTGGATGTTTCTGCATCTGCTAATTTAATTACTATTTAACATCTGATGATTGTCAGTTGGTGACAACTGACAATAAGAACTCTTCTTTAAATGCCGCTTCACTGCAGACATTGAAGAGTAGCTATGACAGCACGGAAACCTGGCGGACGCCTTGTATACATGATTTTCTTGGAGCTGGGGTACTTTACATTCTTTAGTTTCACTTTCATCTACAAAACTACCGGATTGTGATTGGAAGATATGTCCGCTTTTGACTAAGTTTTGGATGATATAGAATTTCTTTATCTTCTATCGACGATTTTTTTTGGTTTCCGACTATTTTGTTCTTATTGTCAGTTGGTGACCTCCATGTGTAAAATCTACGTTAAGGAATTTTAAACAAAAGTATTTGCTCCTGAGTTTATTATTGATACAGAAATCAACCAGCCTATCGCCACGTCTATTTCTTCCCACGAATCCACAGCCCCACACATTTCTCCAGGTAATATGTCTAAATCTAAACTCATTTCACTGTTTTTCACTAAAGTCGATTCCAAAAAAATAGCAGCTTAGAAAAATTACACTGTGACTTAATTTTGAAGCTATTTTTTCATTTATTCTCTTACCAAATAAATACTGTAAATATTTAAACTCATATTTGAAACTCAAAAACAATCTAAACAAAGGCCAAAAATTTATTTTGTAGTGTATAAAACGAATTACATTTTATCCCGAAACCCTTCGCCGGAGCTCAAGTTTAAATCTTGATGATTTTCAGATTTTCATGCCGTCGTAGGTCCGCCAAAGTGAGCCGAACTATACATATTCCCGCGCTTATGTCCTGCATCACAAAGTTATTCTGTTGCCCTGCAATTTGCAATCAGGACAAACCTACTTAACGACGAGGACGTGAAATACAATCACGTTCTGGTTAGATCCGTTTTCAGAGTTTGATCACTCATTGTTACGTTACTCTCATTCAATTGTGTTATATTTAAGCCAGTCCATGTCGAGTCATTGTTTATGTACAAGGAAATTTAATCTTTGATCAGATTCTATTAGGCACAGCGCTTAAAAGATCAAATACGCAGGACACAAAAGGACATCGAAAATATGAATATACATTTCAAAGCTTGTATATTCAATGAATATATATATATATATATATATATATATATATATATATATATATATATATATATATAATATATATATATATATATGTATATATATATATATATATATATATATATATATATATATATATATTAATGTGATATTAAAAGTCTGAGGGGCTCCAAGCAATTAATTAGTTAATTAATTAATCAATTAAACTTATTTAAATGACGCAATTATGATTCTATCACACTGTTTAATTCTCTTATCTCAGGGTTATACTCGTGCTTCAATACCTATGCTCTACATAAGGTCCAAACAATACCGGAATAATAAAAACATATATGATACAACATTATATATTGAAATAAAAATATATTGAAATAAAATTCACACTAAAATATCTTCAATAAAAATATCTCATATAATAATTATCAAAAGTTTGTTCTACGTACGTAAACCTTCAAAAATTAATGGTACATACAATATAAATTAAGATTTCAAATCAAAATTGTTATTTTTTTTATTGTAATTAACGTGTCTCGACATCTATGGCCATTGACACGGGCACAAAAACATCTGGAATATTACATTATACATATAAGATGATTACATTACATAAGATAAGTACAATATTTTTTTTACATAAGATAAATACAGTATTTTTTTTATTTTTTAACGAACAATATATAATCCACAATCTTTTAAAAAGTCAATTAGAGCACTGTACATATTTGGCGAACTAAGTATTTGTTTCAGGTTAATCTTTTAAACAACAAATTGATTTGCAACAAATCTTTTAGCCAAACATAATATAACAGTGGCCCACAAAGGCAACCAAAACTCAAAACGCAAACTCCATAACTTAAAAAATCACATGTTGTTTACGAGATACCATGTACAAACTGTGAATGTGTCTATATCGGTCAAACCAGTCAACTGCTTCAATCCAGAATTCGTTCTCACAAATACGACAAGAACAACGTCACTGCGCTCACAAAACATGAAAGCGGGAAGAAGCATAAATTTGACTTTGAAAACATCAAAATTTTAAAAACAGAAAAAAACAAAAAGAAGAGGGAGATATACGAATCAATAGAAATAAAAAGAAACACCAACGCAATAAATGACAAAAAAGATACACAAATCTAAATAAAATATATTTCAATCTGATTTAAACAATAATAATATAACATCATAAAAAGCTCTTAAAGTCATAACATATCTCCACCTTACCTTTTTCGAAAACATCAACGATACGCCCATATAAAAAATAATTATATACTAATGACAGTAAACAATGAGATATCAGATATCAACTTTTATATGTCAGTTCGTTAATGTCTGTGTCACGTTTTACGTTTTGGTAAGTCATATATATATATATATATATATATATATATATATATATATATATATATATATACATATTTTACAATATCTGTTTGTTCTTATATATATTACACATTTTAGAATCTTGACAAAGGCAAGGGTTTCCTGCCGAAACGTTGATTGATTGCAATGGAAAATAAAATCTAGTTCCACAGGTAACATATCTTTATTGAACCTAAACCCAAGAAACATTAATTTTATATTATATATATATTTATATATATATATATATATATATACAAAACTCAAATATTAGGGTGTGCATAGGAAGATAGGACAAAGAAGTACCTACTCTTTTTAGTTTATCAAGCTTTCGCAAATCTTTATTTGCATCATCAGGGTGCTACAGTAAATACAATTAGTACAAATTACAGAATAAGAAATATCTTACATATCTTACACTAATTGAGGTTAGTTGTCGTGGTGTTTATCATATGAAATGGGCAAGTCATTTGACCCATGCAAATGATGGCGAAAACTATCCAAAATTGATTTTAAAAAACGTTCTTTAACAAACAGATATTTAAAACACTTTAAAACACATAAACGTTTATGTTTTTGTAACTTCAAAGGATTTCAAAGGGCTGTAACTAATTTATGACATACCTTTTTGAGACACCCTGTATAAAATAATATTTAACTTAAATGTGTTACAAGAAAACAGTTCCATAAACTTTGTTACTAAATTCACTCTAGAACAAATTCACTATTTCCATAAAAATTCAGTTTTTGCTTTTGGCTTTTAAATATTACAATAGTTGTTGTACCTTCGTATTAAATATGTAGACTAACACTATCCCGAATCTACACAAGACTTGTCGGGTCTAACTCTAATCCCTATTGTACAGTTTTCTGTTTCTTTTTCCTCGTATAACATCGCGTTTGGATGTTTTTAAATCTCTATGCAGTAATATCATGTTAC
Organism: Diabrotica balteata; assembly: GCA_918026665.1. NCBI lineage: Eukaryota > Metazoa > Arthropoda > Insecta > Coleoptera > Chrysomelidae > Diabrotica > Diabrotica balteata. Next base: position 175,814,997 of record OU898278.1, on the reverse strand, counting down.
ATTTTTAATTACAGCGTATGTATATCCATGTTTTCCATTTATATTAAAGCTTGTGACACAGAAGTAATTTTTAGGGAAAGTCCGTCAGAATGGATACTGGGATTAACAAATGACCGACCAAAAAATGTGATTTTCATGTATGCTTTCCGACTAATTGAAAAAATATTAATATCGATGTTGCGATGTTAATATATTAATTAAAAAAAAATGTAAGTGTAAAATAACGTACAGGAATCAGGAAAAATAACCTTAATACTATTCTAAAATTAGAGTGACATTCGAGAAGAGCAAAGCACACCTACAATTCTTCTTCTTCTTCTTCAGCCTGTGTTCGTCCACTGCTGGACATAGGCCTCTTCCATTTGCTTCCATCGATTTCTACTTTTGGCAATTCTCATCCACTGCTTGCCCGCGACTTGTTTGATATCGTCTGTCCACCTCTTCTGCGGTCTGCCTACTCCTCGCCTGTTCTCTCTTGGTCTCCAGTTTGTTAATCTTTGTGTCCATTTTTCGGGATTATCTCGGGCAACGTGTCCGACCCATTGCCACTTGAGCCTTGCAATACGTTCTGAGACATCAGTAATTTTTGTTCTTTCACGAATGACGTTATTTCGAATCCTGTCTCTCAAACTAATCCCTAGCATGGCCCTCTCCATTGCTCTTTGGGTTGTACTGAGGTGCTCTAAGGTTTTCTTTGTGAAGGCCATGGTCTCCAGTCCATATGTAGTTACAGGCAAGATACATTTGTCATAAACTTTACGTTTTAGACACATTGGTATATCTTTATTCTTCAAAATAAAGCTTAATTTGCCGAAAGCTCCCAAGACAGTTGTATGCGTCTTTTTATTTCGGCTATTTGATTTTCTTTGCCGATTTTAATGGTATGTCCAAGATATATATAGTGGTCTACATTTTCAAGACTGACGTTGTCAATAACAAGATTAGTTTGTAAATTACTCATTATTTTTGTTTTCTGAAGGTTCATTTTGAGACCTATTTTATTTGACTGCTGGTTTAATTCCTTCAACATTTGCTCCAGTTCCTTGATATCTGTACTAAATAATACTATGTCATCCGCAAACCTCAAATGACTCAAACGTACACCATCAATGTTTACACCTTTTTCCTCCCAGTCAAGCTGTTTGAATACATTTTCCAATGCTAAGGTAAAAAGCTTTGGTGAAATAGTATCACCTTGTCTAATACCTTTATCAAGGCGCATTTTTTCAGTTTTTTCGTCTTCATTGATTTTGATGTGGAATGTGGCCTGTTCATAAATGTTTTTAATGAGTGTAGTGTACCGTGAGTCTATTCGAGCATCCTTCAGGGCTGACAAAAAGGACCAAGTCTCAATACTATCGAAAGCCTTGTGAAAGTCGATAAATGCCATATGTAAAGGTACATTATATTCTGTGGTTTTTTCTACTAGTGTTCTGATGGTTTGTAAGTGATCATTAGCGCCAAACCCTTTTCTAAATCCCGCCTGTTCAACGGTTGATATAAATCAAGTTTTTGTGTTATGCGGTTGGTTATTATTCTTGTTAACAATTTGTATAAGTGTGACAACAAACTAATAGGTCTGTAGTTTTCAATATTAGTAGTGTCTCCTTTCTTGTGTAAAAGTATTATTTCGGCGTTTTCCATAGGCTGGGTATTCTTTTTTCTGTTAGACACTTATTCAGTAAGACTTCCACAACTTCTACAACGATGTTGCCGCCCATTTTTAACATTTCAGACGTTATACGATCCTCGCCGGGAGCTTTTTTGTTTTTCATTTGCTGTAAGGCATGTCTAATTTCCGAAGAGGTTATTTTAGGGAGGGTTTCTGAGCCGACGTTTAGAATTGTTCTGTGGTCTGGTTCGGGGTTCTGTATAGTAGATGTATAAAGATTCTTATAGAACGTTTGTATTTCCTTTATTATTTGAGTTTTTTCGGTCACCGTATTCCCCTGTTAATTTTTGATTTTAGTTATATTTGATTTTCCTTTAGTTAAATTTGATTTCAATACTCTCATGTTTCTATTGTTTTCGATGGTTTGCAATATTTGTTTTGTTTTATAACACCTACAATACTGTAGCAAAATAAGAAAAAACCACTTACCAACGACACAAACATACCAAAAACAATACCAGTTCAAAAACCCCGAAGGACAGGTTGCTCCATAGCTGGAAAACTGCAGATTTTGATATTGAACTTCGCAGAGGTACTTAAAATCATAATGCCGACACCCTAAGTAGATGACCTTGTCCAGAAGACTGCAACGACTGTGGCAAAGTTGAAGCAAAGGAAGCTTTAATTATGGCCAATTGTATAAGAAACCAAAGTGGACCAGGAGACCATTGGAAGTTCCCCAAATCCTTCGTGCTGAACAACTTGCAGATGATAATATTGTTCTAATCCTTACACCACGATAGAAGAAGGTGTGATAGGACAAGAGTGTGATACTAAAAAATTATTCTACCCTATGGGATTTCTTAAAATTAGTGGATGGTGTTTTATACAAAAAATAGAAAAGTCCTTCCAAAAAGCCGACTTAATGAAATACTCTTGTAGTGTCACAGCGGTGTATTTGTATACCATTTGGGAATAAACAAGACTTTAGTAAAAGTCCGAAATCGATTCTACTGAATGAGATGTTTTAAGGTGGTACAGTGAATGTAGAGAATGTGTAGTAAAGGTTCTAGAACGAGAAGCCAAGGCCTGATTTGGCAATATTTGGTCGGAGCTCCTTTCGAAAGTATCTCTGTGGACATCGCTGAACCGTTTACCCGTACAATATCTGGTAACCTGTACACTTTAGTGGCCATGGATTAATTTAGTAAATGGCTGGATCAAGAGGCCTTGACAGTCGCTAAAGTACTGGTTAATAATTTGTTCTGTCGTTTTGGAATTCCAAGAAAAATACACATACCAGTATTAGTAAGTCAGTAACATATAGAGGATACATCATTTATGTTTTTTTAAATAACGAAACATATTTAATCAGAATTTTGGTGTTTATTGAAGGTAAACTAAATGCACGAACAAATACTTACCATGTGGGTATTTATGTATTATGAGGTTTTTTCCTGGTTTTTCCCTCATAATTTACTATGGAATCACTAACAGGAGAATTTTACTGTCATCATGTCATGTTTTTGTCTTTTTAAAGACGAATTACATGCTATGATATTTTTTCTGACGGATATTCTCAAGTTAAAGTTGATTTCATGTAATCGAATGAACTATCTTATAAGTAAAGTCGTCCCAGGAGCGCAACTCAACAATATTGGCAATATCATTTTAAAGTCGTCTACTTTAAAATGCATAATGTATGTCTGAATTGTCATATAAATGAGTGAGATAAAATTAAATTATTAGAAGAATTTTTCACTATGTAACAAAAACCAAAATTTGTTTAATTTACTGTTTATATTTTGAGAACGATTTCCGAAGTGGAAATTCAAACGTCAATAAAGGTATTTTTATCTTTAATTGTGGCTTATTCCCAGTTAAATAGTAATTAATTTTCGATTATTTTGCTGTCAACGCTGCAATTTAAAGTTTATAGAGACCGACCCATTTGAATATTTTGTTATTAATGATAGAGTTTAATGTATTGTTGAACACACACATTTTATTTTTCCCAACCACAAAATTTTATGTTTCTCTTCGAACCTCAAAACTTACTGTCTATTATTTGCTGTTCTTTATTTGTTTTCTTAATACATATTTGAAATTTATAAAGTTTCTGGTAGGCCGTTGGCACTGACTATATTTAAAGCACGCTAATTCAGTTCACTATAGTGTATTTTTATTTATGAGAGAGTAATAAAACAATAAATTATGTATGCAAATCCCTAAACTGTTGATACGGTCAGATATTTGTCAACAAGTTTACAGAAGTATATAGGAAAACAATTTTGAATTGAGTATGACCACCAGGTATAAAGGTTGAAGCAGAATAGAATACAATAGTTGTGAGGGTTACTAATCCCTAAATAAAGTTGCCAGTGTCGGAGTGATGGAGGTTAACAGGTACTAATAAATTTGCAAGAAATGTCAGATGTTTATTTTATTGGTTATATATAACCAATAAAAGTTTAATAAGTACCTACCTATTTGCAAAAATAAAGTTTAATTCTTTAGATAAAATAAAACGTTTTATTTTATCTGAAATGAGTACATTCCACGAAGTAAGGGTTTCAACAATCAAAACATTTAATTCTTTAATTCCAGGAATCTACGACAGTAATTGACTAGATAATTACCTTCTAAACTTATTCCACAGAAAATGTGATAGTGGGTTTTTCCATTTTGTAGGAAGGTCCAAGTGGCGTATTCAAAATTCTTAACAGTTCACTAAAAGTAGGTACTTCAGTTGCAAGGTGCAGTTTATTGTGTATATTAGTGTTATGGAAAATTTGGAAGTGCCGTGTAAACGCCGAAAAATTGGTCATTTAACAGTTAATGAAAAAACATAAATATTTAATTGTTTTAAATCATTTACAGACAAACGTTTATGTGAAAGTGTTGATGAGACCGTTGAGTTAGTTAGCAGTACACTTGGTGTTGAGAAATCTACGATTTACAGAGTTATTAAAGAAGAGAAATGTGGTAGTTTTCAAATGCCACGTAATGCTCCAGGGAAACCAAAATTTCAAATGGAATATCATTTTAAAGAAGGACTTCGACGGAAAGTGCATGAATTCTTCTTTAGACAAGAATTTCCAACATTGGATAAAGTTCTTGTCTCAGTTCGAGATGATAAGGATTACCCAGAAATGAGTCGAAGTACGTTATGGAAACTTTCAAAAGAAATAGGCTTCCGCTGGAAAAAGAATCCCAGAAAGTCTATTTTATTAGAACATATACATATACATTTTCTAAGAACCATAAAGGAAATGAGAAACCAAAAAGAAAAAATATTTTATCTTGATGAAACATGGATCAACGAGGGTCATACACCAAATAAATTTTGGCAGGATGAAACTGTTACAAGTCAAAGGCACGCTTTTGTAAATAACTTATCTACTGGTTTAAACCCATCATCAGGAAAGGGACGCTTCAAACCCTTTTTAATGTAGGCCAGTCAGTTCTAATATAGTGTGTGATAAAAGAGGTCACTTTTGTTTACATACACATAACACTTTATAACACTGAAATAATTCATTTATTTTTTTACAATTATTCAAAGTAATTTTTCAATTAATCTTGAGCACGCCCATGGAGTGGTCGAAGGTACCAGTTAAAATTATGCTAATTACTCTCTTGTTCATAAAAATAAAACTATAGTTATTTGTTTTAATATAATTATGAAAGTTTAATACAGTTTTGAGCCAATTTTGCCATGGACTTCATATTAGTTTAATAAAATTTGTCTTCTAATCAATGTTTCTTTATGTATAGGAAACTAAACTACACACAACAGGATAAAAAAGTTATCCTCTAATAAATAACAAAACTTGTATATCGCGATTCCTCCGATGTTTTTACAATTGAAACTTATTATATCTTTCGGTTTTTCGAAACAGAAATGGATACTTCTGGAGTGGCTCCTACATAACATTTTGTTGACATCCTATTTAGGTCAATACTTTAACTTTAACGACTTAGGAGTTTCTATATAATATCTCGGAAATTTTGGTCAACTGGGAGCACTAAGTTTTTTTATTATCGAAAGTTTCCATTTCCTTTTCTTTTGGATTACTTGTCGTGTTTATCAGTATCAACATTATTAAATTTAAAGCCAGTTATAACACAATACTCAAACCACTCCAACAATGTTTGGAAAAGAACACAAAAAAGTATTAAATGTGTTTTAATCGTCCTATCTTTACAGTTAGGTTATTATTTATTGGTTATTCAATCTCCAATTCAAAATAAATTTAATTTAAAAATTCATTTCAATAAAACAACAATTCAGAAAGTTCAGATTAGATTTTATGGAGGTTGAAAACTGAATTTGTTTAAAATGTATCCAGTAATCAATTAAAGCGGCTGACTACTGGGTAAAACAACACTTTGGTATTTTCCTGTTATCTGCGAGCCTGATATTTACGCTTCATTTTATGTTTGTATAATGGCGCTAATTTACGCTTTTTCTGGGAAATAAAATAGGGATGTTAATTATACATATTGAAATAAAAGTGTAATTTTTCCGCAAAATTGTAGTTTTTATCATAGAAAAACATGAAAATAAAATATTTGTCTGTACTTTTAGGGAATTGAATTTTCATTTATTAAATGAGATTGGATTATTCTCAAGTCACGTGACAACGAAAATTAATGAATTTTATCAATGTCAGTGGCTATCTCTTAAGTTAGTATTAAACTGACTATTTCAACAGACTTTTTTTCACTGACAAAACTTCATAGCAACGCCATGTTTCCTATTGATAAAACTCCTTCTTGCCCGTGATTTCTCAGCGATAAAATTATGACAAATCGATCACGAAGGTGTCTGGTAATTCTACTCTTGTCAATTTGATAAACGTCTTCTTCTTCAGGTTCCTTCTGAGGAAGAAGGCACCCAGATTTTACGGGGTAAGAAGTTTTCTGCCTGAAATATGTCCTACCATAACGGAAATAGCAAAATTCCCGAAGATTATGCCTTATGCATAAAAAGGCGAAGACTATAAAGACCAGCTGACAATAACAACAAAATAGTCAGAAATCAAATAGATTATATTATCGTCAACAGAAGATATAGAAATTTTATAATATCATCTAAAACTTATCCAGGAGCGGACATATCCTCCGACCACAACCCGGTTGTTTTGTCGATGAGAGTGAAAATAAAGAAGGTCAACAGCCCTAGCACCAAGAAAATCATAGATACAAGACGTCCAAACAAGACAACACATATGTGGAAACCAAATTTAAAATAAACGAGAGCTTAAGGAAAGTCAAAGAAGATAATGCAGAAACTCTAACTATTGACCAAAAATGCGGAAAAATTCAACATGCCCTTGTATCAGTTGGAAAAGAAACCCTCAAACCACTTAAAGAAAAAACAAAACTTGGATGACAGTAGAAATTCTTGAACTCATGGAAGAACGAAGAAAACATAAAGCAAAAGACCTGAATAAATACAAAGAAATTCAGAGAAACAGCAGAAAGAAATTCGAGAGGCAAAAGAGAGGTGGCTCTCCGATAGATGCAAGGAAATAGAAGATCTGGATAAAAAGTACGATAGCTTTAATTTACACAAAAAAAAATCAAAGAAATGACAGGTTCTAGAAAGCGTACAAAAACGAATATCCCTAAAAATGATAAAGGGGATATTATTACTGATATGAAGGAGAAATTATGTCACTGGACCAATTACATTCAACAACTATTTAATGATGAAAGAGAAGAACTGTCATTAGAAATCACCGAGAATACTGGACCACCAATATTAAGAGAAGAAGTCATCTATGCCATCAAAAAACACAAAAGAGGGTAAAGCTACTGGACCAGATGAGGTGCCCATCGAATTATTAAAACTCATCGATGAAGATGTTATTGATGTAATGGTTGAACTCTTTAATCTAATATATCAGACTGCCACAATCCCCAGACAATGGCTGCAATCAACCTTTGTAGCAATTCCCAAAAAACCAAGTTCAACAACTTGCTCAGACCACAGAACAATTGCTTTAATGAGTCACACACTTAAAACATTTTTGAAAATAATTCACAGCAGAATTGTTTAAACTCTTGAATATGAGATTAGTGACACACAATTTGGCTTTAGAAATGGTATGAGTACAAGAGATGCTTTGTTCGGCTTGAATGTGCTGGCTCAGAGATGCATGGACATGAATCAGGATATGTACTTATGTTTTGTAGACTTTGAAAAGGCATTTGATAAAGTTCAACATAAAAAGCTTGTAGATATATTAAAAAGCAAAAATATTGACAGTCGTGATCTAAAAATTATATCTAATTTATATTGGAATCAAACTGCCAAGGTAAGAGTTGACAGCCAGTACACCTAAAATATCAAAATACAGAGAGGAGTCCGCAGGGTTGCGTGCCCACTACTTTTCAATGTCTACAGTGAAGCGGTATTTCAAGAAGCGCTCTCAGATTCAATAGAAGGTATATCTATCAATGGAGAAGTTTTGAATAACTTACGTTTTGCAGACGATACAGTAATAATTACGGATAACAACAATGATTTACAGAACCTAATGCAACGCCTTAATGAACGCTGTCATGAGTACGGACTGAAGATAAATTTAAAGAAAACTAAATGCATGATCATGACTAAATCTGCACATGCAAATATCCAATTGACTATTGAAGATACTGCAATTGAGAATGTTAATAACTATAAATATTTAGGAACATGGATAACATCAGATGTAGACCAAACCAAAAAAAGTCAGGGATGTTGTGTATGATTAACAGTTTTTAAAACCTATATTAAAGAAACATAACTAAAAATAAAAACGTAAATGTTCTGTAAATATGAATATCTTTAATAGATAGTACAGTATGTAGCCTAAAGTTTTCAGATGAGCAGGCGGTATTGGGAATATATGGCACCGAAGCTAAAAGAAACCTACGAAGATTAATGACTTAGTATAAATATTAAAAACACGAAACATCTATCCATAGGAAAGGAAAGTTGCTACCTATATTTGGAAAACCTAGACAAAATAAAAGCAGGTGAAAACTATAAATACCTAAAGGTTACAATCGACAGAACATATTTAGACGACAAAGATATAAGAACGAGAATAATACAGATCCTGAAAGCAATTACTTGCAATTACAGTTAAAAAAGTAATCTCTTGTACTTGTTTCTTGTCTCAAAACTTAGAGGTAGCTTGATAACTTAGAAAAATGAGTTATAACCTCCGATTTCTTTGAAGACATGGGTTAAAAAAATCAACTGGTGGCTCCAAAACAGAATGAAAATAAGACTAGGGACAGTGAGGATAAAGATGGTTATACAACAAAAATTGAGGCTAAAACTCATGTCTACTGAAATAATAAAAAGTAGACTAGCAAGGTGATATTTAGCGATATGTTCATCAAACAATAATTTTCATTGAAAAATCTTAGTACACTACTTTTGTGTATTCATTGACGGTTTTATTGGTCTAAATTTTAACAATAATCGGTTTTTTTATTGGTTTTATAAAAAAATTACTTTGAAATTGATCAATTGCATTCGTACTGAATATATTTAATTGGTTACAAGATTTTCTACCCTTAAATCGAACAGAAATATTTCTTATGGTCGAAAGTGTAACGGAACAAAAAATATGATACTTACCTCATAGGTTTCAATTACCAATAACGACTTATGGTGAAATATCTGTAGATTGACATACCTGTAATAAAAAAGAACTTTGTTAAACTAGTTATTGTTATTTATGAGATAATGTGGAAAACAGTGTTTGCCCTATCAAATCTATTTTATTTTATACGCCATTAGAATTGTTTTAATATATGTCTCCTTTGGCTATAGTATGGAAACCCAGACAGAAGAGTACCTGGTCCTGCAGGTTGGGGGTTGGGTATAGGGCTAACTGTATGCAAAACCTTAAGATGATACTACTCTCATCAAGCACAGCACCTTACATCTCCAAAATAATTTCTAAGTGAGTATATCATCTAGAATTCAGTTAAATCAAGATGACTGTAGAACTATAAATACTATTAATATAATCTCAACATGAGACTATCTGGAACTGACGATACAACTTACAGTGCATAGTGCAGAACAATGTTAATAAATATAAAATAATATATTAGACATTAGTCCCAGCTGCAAGTCATTGGCAGAGAAGTAAAGGGCTTCAAAAAGTATCATTTGTAGTCTAAAAAAATTCAGCCTACAGCTATTAGGATACAGTTGTTTGACTAAGATTAATTAATTCCAACTACCACTTTTATAGGCAAGAACAAAAATAATTTAAAAAAAAAAAGAAAGACAAACATTTTAAAGAAAACATGATATCTTCAAAAGAAAAGATGACATACAAAAACATAATTTTTGAAACGGAAACAAATACGAAATATTCTAGGCTACAATGCAACTGCGATCACTGAATGGTTTACACTTTAATTTTTACATTGTAATACTGTAAAATCATGCAGTATCGTACAGATTTGCTTGTCAAAAATTTTGTGACTAATAAAAAATCAAATTACTATTAAACGTATCCAAAATGCATAGAATCCATTTGAATGATGCGCAAACAACAAGAGAAATTGCCAATTATCGAAGAAGGTTAGTCACTAAGGCAAGTTGCTGCAGATTTGACCATAAGCCATATGTGCATATGGTAAATCAAACAGACTAATTTTCATTCTATAGCATGGTTAGGAAGTTCAATAAGGCAGAAAATCTCCACATAACAACGAAATAAGGTGTAAGTAGATTGATTTTGTGAAAGAAGCTGCAGCTCCAAAAGCTAGAGGAAAGACAGCGTTTCTAGACACTGAACTTAGAAGCAATAAAGAAAGTGAATTGATAAATTATGCAGCTGCAAGGAAACCTTTTTTGACTGAGGATCAAAAGAGAAGACAGGTTACATTTTGTAATGGATTTATAATCTGTGAAGACAACTTTTAGTCTAACGTTGCATTTTCCGATAAAAAAGTAGTATAGCAATGGCCGAATAAAAGTTTATAGGCCGAAAAGAAAGCATAGGTTAGATAAGCGGTAGATTCATAATTTAAGAAATAGTGAAGGATTTTCAATCAACATATGTAAATAGATAAGTCCTGAGGCACGGGCGTTTGTTCTCAAATAGAAGAAAAATTAACAGCATGATATAAGAAATATATTGCTGAAAATCTAATGTTGCCATCGGTGATCTAGAGATTCCCCAATAAAAACTTCCTCATTACAATTTTCCGGTGCATACGAGTACAATTGTTTAAGAATGGTTGAAAGAAATGTTAATATTCTTCCGTGGCCTTCCCGGCCCATCAAAAATGTGTGAGCAGAGTTGACAAAGAAATAAATGAAAAAAAAACCTTAGGCCATGGAATAGAATTAAGCTATGAAAAGCAATTGAGCAGGCATGGGAAGGGCTTCTTGAATATGACATGAGGATATTGGTGCTACCTATGAACAGAAATTATATTTGGCAAAGTTATATCGACATTATTGGGATTCCACCAAACATTAATTGTGTTACTGTTAATTGATATTTAATTTAAAATAGATTCAAAATAAGATGGATATTTTTAACCCAATCTTGTATATTTTCGTTATTCAAAACATCTTCTTTCTTTAAGTAGATATATAGGGCCGGTTCTAGATTATTTCGTGGTGGAGGCGCCACATTGTGGTACCTCTCCATCAGGGTCTCGATGGAAACGTGTCGATGGCTCCTTGAACGTACAAGAAGTAAAAGAAGCGATCGACAATGACCAGAGGGTCGTAAGAAGTGGTTTCTTATCGCTTCATCTCTTCTTCTTCTTCTTTACGTCATAGTACCTAAACGGCTTATGACTCATCGTGACGTACAAGAAGTAAAAGAAGCGATCTGCAATGACCAGAGAGTCGTAAGAAGTGCTCGCGTCACATAAATGTCACATCCTACGTCGAATGTCACATACATGTCGCGTTCTGTATCGAATGCCACATCATTCACGTCATTTGACGTGACATTTCATGTTTAGTGTCGCGTTTTGCGTCGACTGTCACGTTCTGCGTCGAATTTCGATGACGTAAAGAAGCAGAAGAGATCAGGCGATAAGCGAGCACTTCTTACGACCCTTTGATAATTTCCGATCGTTATTTTTACTTGTACGCCACGATAGGCCGTTTAGGCACTATGTCATAAAGAAGAAGAGAATAAGCGATAAACAACCACTTATTATAACCCTCTGGTCATTTTCAATCGCTTCTTTTACTTCTTGTACGTTCAATGAGCCATCGACACGTTTCCATCGAGACCCTGATGGAGAGGTACCACAATGTGACGCCTCCACCATGAAATGGTCGGGAACCGGCCCTATATATCTACTTACATACGTATGTCACGTACATTTTGTAAAATGGATCTATTTTATTTTGACTCTTTTACTTTTAACACCCTATTCTAGGTCCGCCATTAGTAATTAACGTCACTTTGACGTAAAATGTGCGTTTAAACGAGGTAAAAATTTAAAAAATCGGCTAGATATGTAAAAGTGTAAATTATTCAAGTGCCGCAGCAGTTCATAAAAGTCTGATTTGGCTATATTTAGTAAGAAAATGGGAATCTGAAATTAGACAATTTGTGAATAAATTATTGACTTTTATTCTGTGTTAATTTAAATCAAATTTGAGCAAAGCTGAAAAATCGCCACTGCAGATCATAAAAACCTATAAAATAGGCGCAGCAGTTATTTCAAAAGTTTAAAATCTTAAAGTGAATCAAAAACTAGCCAGAAAATTCACACCCATAAAGTAAAAGAGGGCATTAGAGTTAAAAACATAAAGTTTTTCGGTACACACGCAAAGCTTTTAAAACTTTTAAAAGAGGACGACGTGAGTATACTCTTAACGTTACTCTTATAGAAAGCAAAGAACATGTTTGTTATTGATACTCTGGACTGTTTTTTACTATAATATATTTAGTTTAGATGCCTCTTCTTCTTTAAAAAATTGCAAGATTTAGTTTTTTTTTTCTATAAGCTATCGTTCAATATGTTATTAATATTTAAACGTAGGATTAAATAAAGTCAATATATTTTTGATACCCCCTATAAGTTCATGAAATTATTTTTAAATGGAGCTAAGGATGTAACACTTCTGGCGAGTTTGTAGAGTTCCAAGCAAACCATTCCAGCGACTACTGAGGTTGTAGTTGCTATGGCGGGAATAATCTTACCAGCAATAAGTTTTGATTTATGTCTATCAGCAGGTGGTATTTTGTAATTAGCTGCACGTAGATTTGAAGCAGCAACTATGAAATCCATGTGGAAATTGGTGTCATCATCCTTTTCAAATTCTAAAGGAGTAAGACGTAGTCCACCTAGTTCTGCTACTGAGGGCAGTTCTTCTTTAATTTGGGAAACGCGATCCAAATCCACATTATTACCATTCATTGCCATTTGAGAATCGGTAACTGAATCGCCAGAAGTGTTACATCCTTAGCTCCATTTAAAAATAATTTCATAAACCTTGCTCTGCCTTTCTTCAGTTGCTCAGAACCAATAGCAACCCTATAAGTTCGATTAAACGTTTTGCGTAATCTATAAATTTAGAATATTTAACAGCTTTGCAAAATAATTCGTATATTAAAGGTTATAAACAACAATATAAATCCGAAGATTACCTATATTTGAAATCAATTCAGGAAGGAATCAAAAAATTTCATTCCACAACACGTCAACTTGTCTAGGCAAAACCCATCAAATGATTTTATAGTACTCATATTGCGCAGATAAACAAAAAATAAGAAAGGCAGTTAGGATATAATTTCAATAAAGAGCACAACCATTTGCTTAAATATATTTCATCCTTATGGAATCATCAGAGCGAACTTGTGGTAAGCTCTCTGCAGAAAACAAAGTGTTTCTATCATCTTAATTATTTTTTCAAATAATGTGCAAAAGATGCTATAGCGACATCTACTGAAAACAATATGGATCTAATTCTGAATGACTACCTTGGGACTAGCAGTAGGCACGGTACCAGACACTATGTCGGGCTTTAAATACTTGATTTTTAGTTGCTGTTTCAGAATAATTTGATAAATATTTAAAAATCTAAGTTTTCAAACTGTCTTTACTTGAGTATATGATTTAGAGCCAGTCTCAATAATATATTTATTATATACCTATTTAAAGTTTTATAGATTTCTTTGCCTAGACGAGGCCATATTTTTATGTCATTTTTATTTTAGTTGTTAATTGACAAGTCACTGGTTCATTTTCTGGAAAATTAATAAAGGAACTTCTCTGTTTTTGTGGTTGATTTTTTCAACAAAATATAATTGCAATAATTCGTTTAAAGTTTTTTTACTCTATGTCCAAAATAATGAACTAACTTATTCTGTAATTCTTTTTCTTATCCTAACAACATATTTTCCACATACAAACTATTGAGTTCACTGCTTGAAAACTAACAATGTAATCGAGTTAACTTAGAAAGCTTTACACAGAGAATAAGACAACGAAAATAAACAAGAAAATCAAATTGGAACGCCACAAAAAGAGTTTATTTTAATGTAAACATGTTTTGATTATATATATATATATATATATATATATATATATATATATATATATATATATATTATATATATATATATATATATATATATATATATATATATATATATATTGGATTTGAAGTTTCCGCGGGAGCTATATGTGATTTCAGTTGTTTTCCGGGTTTGACTCCGCGTTAAGTAATTTTGGTTTTTAGAAAAACCATTGTTTTGACGACGTTTCGGCAAGGTCGCACTTGCCATTGTCAAGTCAGATTAGTTCTGCTTTGTCTTGATGTTTCAGGAGAACTTCTCGGAAAGTCCAACGAATGTCTTCTAAATCTTTACCACTGCGGTGGTTAGCATACAGAGGTGCCATCTGTTGTGTTGGCCATGAACGAAAACGATTTAATAATATCGTTTTCTGTCCTCTGGGACATTGTATATACATGATAAAGAGTACGACTGTTTATTGAATACAAAAAGTATTAAACTGGTAAATTGAGAGGTTTAATCGGTCATTTGTTGGCATTTAAAGAAAGTTAAGTATGCTATTTGACATGGGCAGTTTATGAAAAGCTAAGAGATGTTTTCCAATCAGCTCTTCCCATCTGCTTGAAGAGAAAAGTCTTCGATCAATGTGTGCTGCTGGTTCTAACCTATGGTGCAGAGACGCTAATACTTACTAAGACGTCCGCAAACAAAATTCGAACAACACAGAGGGCAATGGAACGGTCTATGTTGGGATTAACCCTGAGAGACCGAATACCCAACACAGAATTGCGCCGTAGATCGGGAGTAACCGACGCAATCGAAAGAATATCAACCTTAATATGGAACTGGGCAGGGCACGTCGCGAGAACGAAGGACGGTAGATGGACAAAACGCATTTTTGAGTGGAGACCCAGACAAGATGCCTTTAGGAATAGAGGACGACCACCAACAAGATGGACGGATGGCCTGAGACGGACACATCAAAATTGGATGCAGGCGGCTCAGGACAGAAATTTGTGGGGTGAACTACGGGAGGCCTATGTCCAGCAGTGGACGAGTATGGGCTGAATGATGATGAAGTATGCTATATATTAAAATATTTAAATTTTTTCAAAAGATGTCTCAGTTCTAAAACAATTTGTAGGTTTTTTAGAAGACACGAAAATTGTACGGTCACTTAATATTAAACTTAACAGAATCAACTATAACAACACAAAATTGAAACAGAGTACAACTCTTCATTAATTTAATTATCTGGTGATTTATTTTCCATGGATGGCTTCATTGGGCTATGTTGTTTCATCATTAAGTCAGTACTAGTTCAGTTTTGCTTGTTTATATTAATGTACATAATTCTAATTCTGAAGTCAAATAAACTGATTCATTATTTTGTACTGAAGTGTTCAAAGAAAAAGAGGAATATTGCAATTCAATTATTTGGTGTACATGTCAAACATGTAATGAACCACGGTCTACAAATTAATTGAAACGCAAAATATGTGTACATTCGACAATTATACTGCCATAGGCTATGCACTATGTTGAACAATTTACACAATTTTAATATACGTAACAAATTAGAGTAATATTTGAATATGTGTCAGTATGCAACAAGGATTTTTAAAACGGGATCTGCAGTCGAAACGGTAGAAACATCATTCTGAATTTGAATCAAATAAATAATTAATTAACCATTACTATATTTTTGATAGATACAAAGTTATGATTGTTTTAATTAAACAATGTAAACTACGGAGATTTTTTAAAAACAGAAGAATGTAGGATTTTTTATTTATTATATTGTTTGCAATGAAAAAACTTCAATTAAAAATATTGCATTTGGGGTTCATTCGGTTCTGGGTAAAAAGAAGTATGGTATATTCACTAATATAGTTCCTTGACAAGTGATGCATAATTTTAAGCAGTACGGAAAGGCTTTGGCTTTGAACTTTTGAAAGGTCCTTGCTAAGCCCAAGAACCATTTTTACATGAGATATTTCGATTTACATAGAAAATTAGTGTTATAAAATCATTACCAATTTTTATAAAAAGAAGTTAACTTCAATATTTAACATTAAAGAAATAAAAGCATATGAAACATTTATTTACAAAATTATAATACATCTAGTGACAACATTGATAATGTGTAAAATCAGTGTCAATATCACTATCTGCTAAATTAATTACAAAACTTGGAAAATTATCGATATGAAGCAATTTTCAACTATTTATATATGTACCGGGTGGTCCAATAAGCCGATCTCTCCGCTATATATCAGAAACTGTTCATGTTATAACTTTAGTAGAAAAAATTCCTTAGTGAAAGTGGCCAAGAGAAATCGCTGAAAATAACTTTCAAGATTCTGGATTAACCGCTAGGCCGCGTAACCTGCGAAGAAAAATTTGAAAACCAGTTTTTTGGGAAATATGTCCATTTATACCAAGTGTTAAATAAGTAAACTAGAAACAGGCATAAATTCGGCACAAAGTTGTTCAAGTACTTTTTTTTATTTTTTCAAATAAAGGGTGGGGGAGAGTGGGAAAGTATTTGTGGATAAATATCTATAACTTTGGTTTGGATCAACCGATTTTAATGAAATTAGTGTCATAAGAAAGAGTGTGGATAAATTAATTCACTTCTACTATAAAATACTTGCATTAAGTTTTAATAGTTGTAGGTAGAGGGGACTTTCAAATAAAAAAAAATTTAATATTTGTTTTCCTTCAAAATTTTTAATGGAAACACCTATTTATTGTAAATTATAATGGAACTGGGTTAAATTCGTAATAAAATGAAGCAAACCGCATGTTAATAGCTTTTTTTGAACTCGAGATATGAATAAAAACTCGTAAACATAAGTAAGTATAGTATTGACACACCCTGTATTATAAATTACATTAAAAAACAAATCAGTAGGTATTTTCAAATTTATTTATAGCAGAAGAATCTTAATGTTGATAATTATTTTGTAAAAAATAGTTTTTTCGAAACTAAGTAGGCTACGACAATGAATTTGACGGGGAGTTCATATTGTTTATTTATTGACAGCAGTCAAAACATTGTTAAGAAGTGCTATATTATAATTTGAATTAAAGATTGCACTTTTTTTTATAGATATTAATATTGGTAATATTAGTAATTAATATCAAATTGTATGATATGATTGGAGTTTCTTTCGAATGTCACCAAAATGCCGCTATTGCCGCACGTATATATTTTGTAAGATATCCTGACAGGAGACATTATGGCAAAGAAGTATTTGAAAGAAGGGCAAAAAGATTAAGAGAAACTGGTAGTTTTTCTCGTCCTTGTTTTAAACGACGTAGTAGAGTTATGACCAAAGATAATTCAATCAATGTTCTTGCTTTAAGTGAACAGAATCCACATATAAGTAGTCCGAAATCTCTACTTCTTTGCCACAATGTCTCCTGCCAGTATATCTTCGACAATTCGAATTATAATACATATAACACTTTTTAACAATATTTTGACTGCTGTCAATAAATAAACAATATGAACTCCCTGTCAAATTCATTGTCGTGGCCTACTTAGTTTCGAAAAAACAATTTTTAATCATATGAAATATCAATGGTCAAAATAGGTATCAACATTAAGAGTTTTCTATAAAAAATTTTGAAAGTACCTATGACTTATTTTTTAATTTAATTCATAATACAGGGTGTGTCAATACTATACTTACTTATGTTTATGCGTTTTTATTCATATCTCTTATTATTTTTTTTATTCGAAAGTACCCTCTACCTACGACAATTAAAACTAAATGCAATTATTTTATAGTAGATGTAAATTAATTCATCCATACTTTTTCTAATGACACTAATTTTGTTAAAATCGGTTGATCCATACCAAAGTTATAGGTATTTATCCACAAATACTTTCCCACTCTCCCCCACCCTTTATTTGAAAAAATAAAAAAAAAGTACTTGAACAACTTTTTGCAGAATTTATGCCTGTTTCTAGTTTACTTATTTTACACTTGGTATAATTGGACATATTTCCCAAAAAACTGGTTTTCAAATTTTTCTTCGCAGGTTACACCCCCTAGCGGTTAATCCAGAAACTTGGAAGTTATTTCCAGCGATTTCTCTTGGCCACTTTTACTAAGGAATTTTTTCTCCTAAAGTTATAACATGAACAGTTTCTAATATATAGCCGAGAGATCGGCTTATTGGACCACCCGGTACAATTGTTTTTTCTCCTATTGTCAGATTCTAATTAATGCTACCTGTGTTCTATAGAAATAAAAATACAGTACTATGTTGATAGTAGGTACAACTGTAGGACTTGTAATTATCACTAGAGTGCAGAATATATGCAACATTTTTTGGAAAATTATGTGCATATATTGACTTTTATTGCAATTATCACAAATATTGACTTTTATTACAAAATATGCAATCCAATATGTATAGTATACTATAATATACACAATAGGGTGCAAAAAGTACTATGTTCAAAAATTGGTTTTTATTTGGAAAATACACATAAGTAACAAAACATTATCAGATACAATTATTTACTATTTTAAAATCGAATAAAAAGTATTACAAAATTATACAGTTTCTTGTTTGGAAATACTATAAAAGGCATTTAAAACAAGATACTTTTCGAAGTTTTCCAGTAAAAATGATTGTCTCCTATCCGTAAAAATGCATTTAAACATGAAAAGGTTCTTTCAACGTCTACTGAGGTATTTGGAAAATATTGAAATTTCGGCAGTATACTATAAGGCCATGGTACAGTTGCGGTCACGGAATAGTTTACACCTTACTTTTTATATTGTAATACTGTAAAATTGCAGTGTCGTACGGATTTGATAAATGTCAAAGTCAAAAAATTTCAAAACGTCAATGCTTTCGCGAGTGTTCAACAATAAAATAAAAGTATATTAAACTCTTCCAAAATGGTTAGAATACATTTGAATTATGCGCAAAAAGCAAGAGCAATTGCCAAACTCGAAGAAGGTTGGTCACTAAGGTAAGTTGCTGCTGATTTGAACGTGAGTCATATGTGCATATGGAAGATTAAACAAAGATGGGATAATTTTCACTCTATAGCACGGTTGGGCGGTTCAGGAGGGCAGAAGATTTCCACAGATCAACAGGATGAGATGTTAGTAGATTATTTTAGAGAATCTCCTTTTGCCACAGCTCAAAAGGCAAGAGAAGAGGCAGCGTTTCCAGGCAGTATTCGCACTGCACGTCGAAGAATTAAAGCAAGTGGACTGCTAAATTGTGTAGCTGCACGGAAACCTTTTTTGACTGAGGATCACAAGAGGAGACGAGTTGAATTTTGTAATGAATTTATAAACCGCGATGGGAATTTTTGGTCTAGGGTTGTATTTTCCGATGAAAAAGTATTTCAGCCGTATAATAATGGTCGAATAAGAGTTTATAGGCCGAGAAATCATAGGTATGATGAACAGTATACGCATCATTTAAGAAATAGTGGAGGATTCTCTGTCAACGTATGGGGATGGATAAGTGCCGAAGGCCCTGGCGTTTGTTATCATGTAGAAGAGAAGTTAACAGGATTATATTACAAACATATTATTGAGCACACAATGTTGCCATCGGTGATCCAGAGATTCCCCAACAACGACTTTATCTTCCAACATGACAATTGCCCGGTGCATACGAGTAGAATTGTTCGAGAATGGCTAGAAGAAACTGATGTTAATGTTCTTCCGTGGCCTTCCCGTAGTGCAGACTTTAACCCCGTCGAAAATGTGTGGGCAGAGTTAACAAAGAAACTAAATGAAAGAAACCTTAGACCACGGAATAGAATTGAATTATGGGAAGCAATTGAGCAGGCATGGGAAGAGCTTGTTAACTATACATGAGGGGATTGGTGCTATCTATGAACAGAAGACTACAAATTGTATTGACAAGAATGGGGCTTCCACCAAATATTAATTATTATTTATCATTGTTTATCGTTATTTAATATAAAATAGATTTAAAATAAAATGCATATTAAAAAAAAAAAGACTTCTTTATTTTCGTTATTAAGATCATAATCCATTTTATTCAAAAAACTGTTTTCTATATTTTTCATTTTGTAAAATATTTTGATATTTTAATTTTAATCTACTATTCTAGCTAGTACACCACTGGCAACGTCACTTTGACGTAAAAGGTGCGTTTAAACGAAGTAAAAATTTAAAAAATGGGCTCCTAGATACGTGAACCTGTAAACTATTCCGTGACCGCAACTGTACGTGTTCGTCAGAAGAATTATTTTCGTAGATATTTCTGACTATTTTTAAAAATTTAAACCTTTTGCTGATTACCTAGGGACTACTAAGAATAGATAGTGTAGGCTACACGGAACAAGGATTTGGACAACTCATCATCAGAGAGATAGTTTTACCATTCGTCAGTTTTTCTTTATTAACAACACATTTTTACAATTGCTTTAGAAAAGATAGCAATATTTTGATCAGTAGATTTAGAACAACAATTTTGATTTGAAATTTTAATTTATATTTTATATAACATTTATTTTTGAAGGTTCACGTACGTAGAACAAAATTTGATAATCATTATATGAGATATTTTTTATTGAAGATATTTGAGTGTAAATTTTATTTCAATATATAATGTATCATATATTTTTTGTTATTCCGGTATTCTTTGGACCTTACCTATCATATGTAGAGCATAGATATTGAAGCACGAGTATAACCCTGTGATAAAAAAATTAAATAGTGTGATAGAATCATAATTGCATCATTTAAATAAGTTTAATTAATTAATTAATTAGCTAATTAATTTCTTGGCGCACCTCAGTTTTTTAATATCACATTATTATATATTTATGTGGTTGGGTTGACTTTTTAAAGCGCAATACCCCCGTACTAAAATCTGGCTGACTTGATTATTTATTCGACGCCCAAAAGAGGGTTCACAAATATAGTGCCTTCATTATCCTAATGGCCTCTTAAAAATGATGGTAAAGTATTAAAAATAAACTCACCTTATAAATCTTATATTGTTGAAAATTTGTAAGTTATCAGGACCGACTTAAATCCTGAATAAATAATTCTGAATTTTTTTATTTAGAGAAGAATGTCGCATCAACAATAGATTATTAGCGTCTAAATAGATAAGTTATTCTTCTTCTTGATGTGCCTATTTGTTACAAATGTTGGCAATCATCATGGCAATCTTTATCTCATCTACAGCAGCGCAGAAAAGCTGCACAGATGTTGTATTGAACCAGATTCTGAGATTCTTTAACCAAGATGTTCTTCTTCTTCTTGGACCTCGCTTTCCACATATTTTTCCTTGCAAGATGGCTTAAAGGAGAGCATATCTGAATTAATTTCGCATAATATGTCCAAAGAATTGTAACTTTCGAGATTTGATGGTGGTCAGTACCTCTCGGTTCTTATTTATCCTTTGAGGACCTCCTCATTTGTCACCCAGTCAGTCCACGGGATCTTAAGTATTCTCTGATTTAGCCATATCTCAAATACTTTCAGTTTTAAAATGAAAAAAATGAAAAAGACAGCAAATATTTGAGTTCACGCAAACAGCGCCTTTGTATCTGTTGATACGTATTTCGACTTAATAGGTCTCATCAGAACAGTTATTCAAAGGTGTTCTCAACGTGAAAGACCAATATTTTCTGTCTTTTAAGAAGCAACAATAAAATGGCTTCGAATTGTGTTTCGAAACTATTTTACGTTTTTACTTTCAGTTTTCTGCACATATCTTTGTTCAAGGTGCACGATTCAACACCATAAAAAAGACAGAGAAGACGTAGCATCGCAGTATTCTTACTTTTTTATCAAGAGAGAGGTTGTGACTCTTAAAGAAGGTCCCCATACGATTGAAGGTGCATCTAGCTTTTCCGATGATTGCTCTAATCTGCTGGTTGTTGGTCTATTCTTCATTTTTTATGGTGCCGAGGTAGTTGTAGTGCCTCTTTCTACAGGAGATTGGTTGACGTAGAGTTGACCTTCTGTTATCACTTTCTTGTTAATTATAAGCTTTGTCTTTTTACTGTTTATATTAAGTCTACATTGTTCACTGTAATACGTGATTTTGTTCATAAGAACCTGCAGGTCTTCTAAGTTGTCCGCAAATAATATACAACACATTAAAACGAGGTAAAAAGCTCGTCTATCGGTACCAGTATATGATTGATTTGATTGATGGATCAGACAAAGATTCGCAAACGCTATTTTGTGTCGAAATATTTGTCACGATATAGCTTACATTTCAAAGATACCTGCTACAGAAGAAGTTTCCACATGTGAAGAAAGAAAAAGAAAAATTGGCTGTTATTGTTCAAGCCAAAAACGGCGAATGACAACTACATATTGCCAAGTATGCAAGCATGCGCTAGGCGGTGAGCATCGTGGAAAAATTTGCACCGAGTAATTAAAACATTAACCAATAAACTTTTTGATTCATTTAAAATCTGTTATAATAGTGATAAAAACTCTCCTGTTCAGATTTTGGCTGTACGTTTTGTATTTACAAGGCATTTTTTATAGGTAGTAAAATTTACGATAGTCCGGTAATCACGTGCGGCTAAACAAGTCCGGTAATCTAGGATTAAACTATTTATTCTTCTTCTTCAAGTGCCCAGAGAAGTGCATGACAAGCACTCTCACTGTGGAGAAGAAAGTGTTGCAATATGGGCATCCCAATCGGAGATGATAGATTGTACACGATACACTTCGCTGACGACCAAGCCATTCTAGCTGAAGACGAGAGTGATATAAGCTACATGCTTAGAAAACTGGAAGATGAGTACAACAAATGGGGCCTCACAATTAATATACAAAAAACTGAGTACTTAGTTGTAGGAGAAAAACCAGAAAGCCTACAAATCGAAATGGGAACTTTTTAACCATCAGACAATTTTAAGTACTTGGGAGTCCAAATAACATCAAAAGCAGGAAGTAGCGAAGAAATACATTCCAGGATTGGCCAAGCAAGATCAGCCACCAGACAGCTTCACGGACTATTATGGAATAAAAAATAACAAAAGAGAATAAAAGAAGAATTTATAAAACAATAATAGAAAGTATTGGACTGTACGGCGCCGAACTCTGGGAAATAAACCAAAGAAACAAATCAAAAATTAAGGCCATGGAAATGAACTACTGGAGACGATGTTGCCAGCTCACTAGACTTGATAGGGTAAGAAACGAAGATATTCGGAGAGTAATGGAAATCGATCTAGACATAATAGACACAATCGAAGCCAAACGACTTAACTGGTATGGACACCTTCAGAGAATGCCGGAAAACAGATGGCCTAAAAAAATAGAAGAATGGACTCCGCCAACTAGAAGAAAACGAGGTAGACCAAGACGATCCTGGAGAGACGATGTCGACGATGCAATGACCGCCAGAGATCTAACAACTGAGATTGCTTCGACAGAAAACGCTGGAAATTAGGATGCGAGAAGCGGCGACAGCTGTAGAAGACTCGCTTGTTATATATATATATATATATATATATATATCTTCAAGTGCCATCTTCGTTCCGAAGGTTGGCGATCATCAGGGCTATACGTATTTTCGAAACTGCTGACCGAAACAATTCGTTATTGCTACAGCTATACCATTCCCGTAGATTCTTTAGCCAGGAGTTTCGTCTTCTTCCTATGGACCTTTTTCCTGCTATTTTCCCTTGCATGATTATTCGAAGTAGTTCATATCTTTCGCCTCTTGTAATGTATCCCAAGTATTGCAGTTTTCGTTTTTTGATCATAAATATGACTTCCTTTTCTTTATTCATTCTTCTCAAGACCTCGACATTTGTGACTCTCTCGGTCCATGATATTCTCAGGATTCTGAGATACATCCATAGTTCAAATGCCTCTAATTTTTTGATATCAATCTTTTTCAACGTCCATGACTCCATTCCGTAGAACAGCACAGAAAGTACGTAACATCTTAAAACTATTTATTCAAAAAGCAATACTCTAGTCGGTTTTTTATTACTAGATGTACTGAAAAGCTTTAAAGAATAACACTACAATTCTTAACCCATTAATGCCCAGTAACAACTTTATTGACCATGGCTTTTTTTCGGTACAGAAGCCCCCACATGAAAAAAATAGCAGTGCACCCATGGTTTCTGTTTAGTATGAAGCCTTGTCGACCAGACACGTCAGCCATTTCGCGCAAGTACGTTAACAGTTAAACGTTGTGTGTGCATTTTAATTTACGTTTTGAGTTTTTGTAAATTATCATGGCAGTTGATGAAAAACTGTAAGTAAATACAATTTATTTGATGTTATTTTTAAGTATGTTTGATACTACCATCTAGTATACATTATAAACAAATAACTAGTGCATATATATGTAAAAGAATAGTTTTCACATCTTTGATATCAGTGTGTGGATGACGTTGGCAACTTTAGTTGCCACTGGGCGTTGGTGGGTACAGTTTTAAATGATTACTTTTTGTTGCAGATATACTCGCGGAAAAGACGGAAAGGGATTATTATTCCACGAATTATTAGATGCTTTAGAAGATGATGATGTAACAGTTCCTGATACTATAGTATTATGTCCCCCAGATGAACCGACAGATGCAGAAACAGATAAAGATTCTGATAAGTCCGATGAAGAAGCTACGGGTGATGTTGATCATCTGCCGGCACGAATTCTAAGATCTAAGGTTTTAGTGAAATACGCAGAAGAGGGAAACGAATTAGATGATAGAATTCATAGTGAAGATTCTGATAGTTATAATTTCGAGTATTCAGGCCCCAGTACCTCCCGAGAAACTTTTAGACGTAAACGCAAGGCTCCTGTACTAACTACTATGAAAGGTTCACAAAAAACAGTTCGTAAGGCGAAAAAAAATCCTCTAATCTGGAAAAATAAGAAAAGCGTATTTACGTCCAAAATACCAGAATTTATTGAAGAATTTCGGCCTACTACCGAAGATTTTCTAAAAGTATCAATCAAATGTCCGTTGGATGCTTTTAGGGCTTATTTCACTAAAGAAGTGTTACATCATATTGTGACAGAAACAAATCGTTACGCTGGTCAGAAATTAGTGCATAATTTGAACGCTACTCAGGAGGAAATTATGTCATTTGTAGGCACATTGCTTTTATCTGGTTACCACCCACTTCCAAACAGAAGATTGTACTGGAAACAAGACCCCGATGTTCATTTACCATTAGTTTTCGATTCATTGCGACGGACTCGTTTTGACGAGCTGATGAGTTTTATTCACTTGGCAGATAACCAAACCCAAGATGTCACAGACTCTCTGTATAAAGTTCGTCCATTATTTGATCTCCTAAATCCCATTTTCAAACAAATCTCGACAGGTCCCGAAATTAGCATTGACGAAAGTATGATTCCTTATTATGGAAGGCATCACAATAAACAATTTACAAAAGGTAAGCCAATTCGATTCGGATACAAGTTATGGGTTGCTGCAGATCCTTGTGGGTACGTTTATCATGCTGAACCTTACTGTGGTAGTACAACACGTTTACCTAAAACCGATTTAGGACAAGGAGGGGATGTTGTTCTGGGCCTCACTGATCACATACAAGTAAAGAAAGGAACGAGACTATATTTTGACAACTTATTTACATCCGTTGGATTGATGAACGAACTGACTGTCAGAGGACTTGGTGGTACTGGTACCTTGAGAGAAAATCGATGCAATGATACCATGAAACTTCCAGAAAAAAGTCAATTCAAAAAAAATCCCAGAGGACAACTTGCCACATCATCCACAGATCATTTATTATTGGTTCGATGGAATGATAATAGCGTTGTGACTGTGCTTACCAACTGTGACCCAATACATCCAATGAAGAAATCCAATCGTTATAGCAGAAGCGAAAAGAAAAAAATTTCTGTAGATGTTCCTGGGCCTATATCAAACTATAATAGTAATATAGGAGGTGTAGATTTATCTGACCAATTTTTGGCAACATATCGTTGCAGAATACGATCAAAAAAATGGTGGTGGCCGTACTTTTCATGGACTATAGATATGCGTTGTGTTCAAAGTTGGCTTATGTATCGTCGTCTTGGTCATGAAATTCCCCTTCTTCACTTTAAACGACAATGCGTTATTCAAATTTTGAAAACATTCGGCATTGCTCCTCATGCACCGGGTGTCAGATCATCATTGCAGTTTTCACCAGCTCTTGAAGAAATCCGCAAGGATGGTAAACAACATGTGATCGAACAAGGATCTTCAAAGTACCGTCGGTGTAAGATTTGTGGAAGTCGTACTTCTTCTTATGTTCAAAGTGTCAGATACCTCTCCATCCAGCTAATTGTTTTAAAGTGTTTCATGAGAAATAATTTTTTTTTTCTGTTTTTTGTACCCTTTAATTCCCAGTGGCAACTAAAGTTGCCAGTCAAAAAATCACTCAATCTGTCAAACAATTTTTTTCTCTTCGATATATTATTTTTAATAATCATTTTCCAACAACGTCCACAAAAAAATACAGTGAAATGTTAACTAGGGAATTATGGGCATTAATGGGTTAATCAAAAGATCTAAAATATTTAATTAGTAGTTCATTTCGTTAGATTTGCTGGTGCGTAGTATTTAATTATATTGTAAATGTTACATCCTAAACCCTCTGAGGTTTTAATAACGTACGCAATAATTGCTATAATACATAAGGTTCCGTTCGCTTAAACTAATTTCTGGAGGCTCTAAGTGTTTACCGTTTCTATTTTCCCTATCACGTAAGTCTAATAATCCCCCTTATCGGACGCTAATACACCCGGTCTTTCCCTTGGCTTAGTGTATATAAGTATTTATTTCTAATTGAAACTCTCATCCCTTTAGATATTCCCTTCCCCATTGCGGCTTTATCTCTTATATAAGTAAAATCCTTGAAAATGTACTAAATCGATGATGGTTCCTTTAGATTAGGACGAAGGAGAGTTCTTGGAGAATATATAATTGGTAGGAGCAACGTAATGGTTTTACTGAGAGGATCTGAAATGATTTTTTTCGTATTTAATTATCCGCATCGACCGCGCCACATTATTGGCAAAACAACAAAAAATAATATTGTTCTGAAGCTATTTTCTTGTGGCATTTTATTTAAAGTAATTACTATTTAACTGGAAATAAGCCACAATTAAAGATAAAAATACGTTTATTGACGTTTCAATTTCCACTTCGGAAATCGTTCTCAAAATACAAACAGTAAATTTACTATGTTTCAGACATTTATATTATTTAAATTGACTCTATAGTTTTACAAATCACGTATTTGTTGTCTTAACGCCTAATCCCTGCGTTTATTATCTTTGCTAACTGTTGCACCCTGAGGTGGTTGTTGGCAATAGATTAACTAATTTGCCGTTTATCATTGTTTATTTTGACAGTAGCATTAACAAACTAACTATACCAAATTGAGGAGATCTCTCACAGTCAGTCGAGACGTCACCGGCACATACAGACAACCATTCCAGTCCTCCCAGTCCACCCTTTTCCATTAAATCGGCATTAGGGGCGTAATAACGTAAATACGAGATTGAATTAGGTAAGACAAGAAACTAATTCGTATATTTATGGATATCCCGGAAGCATTAGTAAAAACCTCAATTACCAGGAAAGTAATGTAAATAAATAATGCATTTTACTGAGAAAATTGCAGATAGTTCATCAAAACTAAATTTATTATTGTGTACAACATGTAGAAAACTGTTCAAGCCATCGTTGAATATGCCATTAAAAACTACTCTGTAAAGACTAAGTTACATTAAAGCCTATTAAATATGGCGAATGCCCAAAAACTTACATCGGTCAAACGGGTAGAAACTTTAACCAACGAATAGCAAAACATAAAAGGGCTTTCAATAACAGAAAAACAGATTCTACATACGCACTTCACCTTCTAGATCACAATCATTCTTTTAGCGACGAATTTAAAATTCTTCACATAAAACGCATGCCAAAAATAGATCACTTGAGAAAGACAATCAGCCGAAACAGCTGTAGTGATAAGAGTTAAAATAAAATTTTGTGGAAGTTTAAAAAGAAAGTTTTCAGTGTTTTATTGTTACATAAAATGAATTTCCATCAATTAACGGTCGAATCCATCAACAAGTGTTCTTTTATTGAATTTTTTTTTTATTTTATTAGTCCATTATATTTGATCTTATCTGCATCACATTTCATTCGATTTTGGCATTGTCCTCTACACTTCATTAAATGAATCGATAATACGTTTCCTAAATCCAGTAGAAAACTTTTTTCTTCGACCCTGTCTTCCTGTATAGTTACATTCAAATCCGCATCAGTGGAAAAAACTCACGTACAATGTTTTCAATCCTCCTTTTACTTGATAGGACAACTACTTCTATTCTTCTTATACCTTAAAAAACCAAGACAACATAAGGACTTTCATTTATGAGGGTTTCATTTATGATACAAGATAGCTCTTGAGCAACTTCTTGAGAAAAGGGCTGTACGAGAGAAGAGATCTCCGCTTTGCTATGGCTGAGAGAAAACAGAAAAGGGAAACGGTGAAAAGATCAATTTAGAAATCGCATACAGAATGGAACAACAAGGAGGATGTGGTAAAGTTTACATAGATGCTGGTCCCAAATATAAGAGATTATGGACTGTGGTCACATGCGACTAGATTATTTTCTAACGCAGGTTCCAACCTGATGGATAGTAGAAAGGGATAGAATGGAAAGAGAGCCAGGTGTAAATTGTGTTACAGTAAGAGAGATGATTTAGAGAATCATTGAAAATAAAGCAGGTTGGACTAGCGTACACAACTATTGTTGGAGAACTATAATCTCCAAACAAATAATTCTATTTCGTAACAAATAAATATTTTCGCGCCAGTTGCCTAAATAAATCCAGTCTGTATAGACTTTTTCTGGGAATGTTAGTCTCCGCCCATGGCGTCTACTTGACCCTAGACCGGCTATTCAAAATGCATAAACAAAATATCTCAGCGGGGCTAGGGGTCGAGACAGACAGTGAATTAGCGAGATTCGTAGGGCTTACACACCTATATTTAAAAGTTCGGAGAGTCTTTCTCCACGTTGCAAGTTACGCAATAAGCCGGGAAGCCGTAAAATGTGAATAGTGTTGTGGTGTTTTTGGTAAAGTGCGTAAATTGTAATTTTCAAATTAAGATCCTACGATAAGTTATACACTCACAGTTTATAAGTTCTATTTCTTGCCCTTTGTTCAATTACAGTTTCTCGCTAAACAAGCAATTGTTTTATTTCACTTATATATTAATTCAACAGGCCAGATCAAAGCACCTTTAAAAGTCCATTTAAGTTTCTTTACTGAGCTGTCGAAGGCTAGCGGACTAATTGGACTTACAGCAAGTACAAAACCGCTGAAAGAGACACTGTTGGCATACAAGACTCTCCATGGAAGGGATGTTGAAAACCGGCATCCCTCCAGCTATATTCGTGCAGTAATCATGCAAAAAAAAAGAAAGACAGCTGAGCCATAGGCAAAGATAAGAGGAAAAGATGCTGTAAGTTAAAGATAGAAAGGTGAGTTAGACTATATGAGTTAGACTGAATAAGTCATACTGTGGGGAAGGAGGAAATACCCGGCTGGAAGTGATGTCGTACTAAGAGCGATAAGGGTTTCCCCCACGCTATCTAGAACGGGGATCCTCTTAAAACAAACCCAGTTTTTGGAACCAAAAAAGGACACAGTTAAAAGAGACAGGAAGCCTCATTGCTGACAGTTTGTGTATAAATGAAGGTAGAGCTTCGAACTATCGCCGGGTGTACAAAGAGCGAATCCTGCACTATCATCAGTCAGGCTACATCTTGGACCGAGATATCTTTTAATATTCCATATCACCTCTATAAAGACAAAAAAAGCTTGTCATTGATCTAGAAATTAATTTCGTTCACCTCCCAGTGTGACCTCGAGCTTATTTTTGGATCGAACGTAATATAAATGTACATACGTACATTTTAACTTGAATTTCCGCTAAAATTTGAGCAGGTGTTTCTTGGTTCTTCAAATGATCAGAGTTCCTTCTGGGGACCAAGACGAAGCGATTGGTACCTGATATGTACGTGTGCTCCAACTATACAGGTCTCTTTTAATCTATTTTCGGATAAAATCGCGAAAAAATTAAAAAAACGTCAATTTTAGTCACTGAATAACCGTTTTCCCTGCTTTGAGCTTTTTTTTTGGTTCTTCAGAATTCATTCTGGGGATCAAGACGAAGTGATTGGTATCTAATATGTACGTGTGCTCCAACTATACAGGTCTCTTTTAATCTATTTTCGGATAAAATCGCGAAAAAATTAAGAAAAAAAAACGTCGATTTTAGTGACTGAATAACCGCTTGCCACGCTTTGAGCTTTTTTTGGTTCTTCAAAGGGTCAGAGTTCATTCTGGTGACCAAGGTGAAGCGATTGGTACCTAATATGTATGTGTGCTCTAACTATAGGGGTATCTTTTAATCCATTTTCGGGTAAAATCGCGAAAAAATTAAGAAAAAAAATTTTAGTGACTGAATAACCGCTTGCCACGCTTTGAGCAGGTGTTTCTTGGCTCTTCAAATGGTCAAAGTTTCTTCTAAAGACCAAGACGAAGCGTATGATCTGACGAAGACCTGATATGTACATGTGCTCCAGGTATAGAAGTCTCTTTCACTCGTTTTTCGAGGCAGATCGCTAGAAGAATGAAATAACTTTGGTATCAACCTACAGAAAAAAAATGTTACTGCGGGGTACGGGCAGCAAATTGCAATATCACCATATTTGGCTCCAGTTAAGGTGCGAAGTTTTGTAGAATTCCTCATAGACCATAGTGTTGGTGAGCGGTATCCCTATTGTCCTGCATTGTTGTTTTCATCGTTTTAAAGCACTTTCGAGGTATATTTTAAAAAAAGTGGGGGACAGACAATATCCTTGCTGTAATCCTTTTAATGTTATAAATCCTGTTGCTATTTGTGTCCCTGCTTTTATTTTTCTTCTACTGTCGACATCTCCCTTCTCTTTATTATTCTACTGTTTTTTAAAACTATTATCAAATTAAAATTAGGAATCATTTTTTTAATTATAAAACAATATTTATATACCAAATTATAATTTTTAACGATCCAATACTATTTTGTTTCGAAAGTTATTTCAGCTGGCACGTCGATGACGCTGCGTCATTTTTTTTTTTTTGGATGTAATTGTTTTTGATACAATATCGAATTAATTTTATCATTACCATATAATTTTGTCATGTTTAATAATGAACTATTTTAATGAAAATTCGCTCTAAATTTTATTAATATTTTTAGTTAATTATTTTTAATTGTATTGATGTGTCGTGTTCTATGGATCAAATAACACAAAAGTATTTGTTTAGGGGAATTAACAAATAATCATGTTAGCGATATTTTGCTATAACAGAGACATTTTGTAAATAATAGTAAAATAATTAATTTTGTCGGTAACGGGTTCAACGATAATATAAATAAATTGTGATTGTAAAAAAAAATTAACAAACCTTTCGCCTAAATTTACTCGTTTACAACAACTAACTCACATAAAAACTATTGAGTAAAGTTTTTTAATTTTATATTTTCTTCATTTTTTCGTATTTGGATATATTATTTATCTAATTTAGGAACAGAAACAGGTTACGTCTGGTGACGGTTTCATCTTTGTTGGCGGGCTACAAATCTTCGAGGGTACATGGGGCCATATTCTGTATATCTCCACATTTACTTCTCCTTCTTCAAATGCCATCTCCGCGGCGGAGGTCGGCAATCATCATAGCTATTCGGACTTTTGAGACGGCTGCTCTGAAAAGTTCATTTGCGCAACCTGAGAGGCCACTCTCAGATTGCGGAGCCATGACATTCTACGCCTCCCTATGCTTCTCTTTCCTTGTATCTTTCCTGCATAATCAATTGGAGCAGGGGTATTTCTCACCACGTGTAATCATTCCTCAACCTCTTGCATCCACTGTCTCCTCCATGTTCTTCCACTGTTCTCTATCTTGCGCATTCTGTATTAAATTTCCGACTGTTTTTCTCAAGTCGTCCATCCATCTTTTTGGTGGTCTGCCTCGGTATCTTTTGTCTATTCTAGGTGTCCACCTATTATCATTTAAACGTGCTATATGTCCAGCCCATCTCCATTTGGCTTGTGCAATTTTTTCTATGACATCTGTCACTTTAGTCCTCTCTCTCACTATCCTATTTGGTACCATATCTCTTCTAGTTATTCCCAACATTGTTCTTTCCATTTTTCTTTGGGTTACTCTCAATTTATTTGCAGAATGTTTGGTTAAAGTTTTTGTTTCGGAACCATATGTTATTACTGGCAGTATGCTTTGGTTGTACACCTTTTTCTTCAAGCAAATCGGTAGCGTTCCTTTTAGAATATCTCGCATCTTGCCAAATGCTGCCCATTCCAAGCCTATGCGACGCTGGATCTCAGTCTTGAGTTCCTAGTTTGATTGTCTTTTCCTATTCTAATTTCATGCCCTAAATAGATATAGCTAAAGATCTGATGTACTTCGTTCCCATCTACCCTCATAACATCACTTGGAAGTAAATTGGTCATGTATTTTGTTTTTTCAAAGTTTATGTTCAGGCCTATTTGTTCTATTGCCTGTTTTAGTTCTTCCATCATTTTGTGAACTTCATTTAAATTCTCGGCTATAATGACAATATCATCTGCAAAGCGCAAGTGGCTTAAGTATTCACCATCAATATTTATTCCCCTTTTAACCCAATCTAGTTTTTTAAAGGCATATTCCAGAGCTGCTGTGAATAGTTGGGGGGAGATGGTGTCGCCCTGTCTAATTCTTCGCTCAATTCTATATTTATTGGTAAAGTCATGGAGTTTAACAGATGCTGATGCATTGTTGTATATATGTTTTATCAAATTTGTATATCTATAGTCTACTCGGCTTTGTTCTAATGCTCCTAATACTGCCGGTAATTCCACGGTATCAAAAGCTTTCTTGAAGTCTATGAAAATCAACGTGAGTGGTTTATTATATTTAACACATTTTTCAATTAGTGTTTTAAGTGCTTATAGGTGGTCATTTGTTCCATAACCTTTCCTAAATCCAGCTTGCTCCTTAGACTGATAGAAATCTAATTTTCGTTCTAAACGTTTTGTGATGATCTTGGTAAACCATTTGTAGAGATGTAACAACAGACTTATCGGTCTATAATTCTCTAGGTCTAATATTATTAGGGATATCTCCTTTTTGTGTATTAGGATAGTAATTGTATTGCTCCATTTTGTAGGGACAATACCTTGGTTTAGACATAGGTTGAATAGTTCAGTTACTACTTCCAGCAGTTTCTTGCCTCCTACTTTAACAGCTTCTATTACTATTTGGTCATATCCCGGAGCCTTGTTGTTTTTCATTTCCTTTAGAGTTCGTTTCACTTCTTCTATCGTTATGGTAGGCAGAAGTTCGGATCCTTGGTTCATTACTGTGCGTTCTCTAATTTGTGTTTTGTCTTCTTCTGTTAACTCGCTTTTGTATAATTCTTCATAGAAGCTTTTTGCTATCTCTACTATTCTCTCTCTATTTGTTGTTATATTACCTTCCTTGTCTTTTAGTTTAACAATTTCCTTTTTACCATCACAAAGCTTTCTTTTGAGTATTTTCATATTTTCATTTTGCTCAATCACATTTTGTATTTTCTCAGTATTATACTTTCTCTGATCTTTACAGATTGCTTTTGAGATATCTCTGTTCAGATTTCTGAGTTCAGCTGTGTCGCCTTTCTGCTCTGATCTCTTGATTTTTCTTTCTTTAATGAGCTTTCTGGTGTTTTCGTTCAGTTTCTCTTTTTTTCCGGCTGGTCTAGCACAGTACTGTTTTTGTGCAGTCATTACCTCTTCCGTTATTGCATTATCTACGGTTTCAACATCTGTCGAAAGAGGGTGGTTTAAGGCCCGATTTATAGCTTTCACATATTCTTTTGTGTTTTCTGGTGTACTCCATTATTTCAATTATCTTCTCTTTATTAATCTTGTTCTTTCATTTTTTAAGTTTAACTGTATTGTAGCTCTTACTGCTCGATGATCGCTACCAATGCCAAACTGATTTAATACTGTGACATCTTTGACATATCTTTTATGTGTTGTTATGAAGAAATCTATTTCATCTTTTACGTTTCCATTTGGGCTTACCCATGTCCATCGTCTATGTGGCTTCTTTTGGAAAAAGCTATTCATCAAATATAACTGATGGTTATGAAGAAAATTTAATAGTGTCTGGCCTCTCTCATTTCGACCTTCTAAACCGTGTTTTCCTATTGCCGTCTCTGCATCATCAATTTGAGTTCCTACCTTGGCATTGAAATCCCCCATAAGAAAAGTAAAATGACATTTTGTTTCCGATAACGCTGTTGTTAAATCTTCATGGAAGTTTTCGATTTCTTCTTCTTCATGTGCTGATGTTGGAGCATAACATTGTACAACTTTCATTTTGTATCTATTATTCAGAGAAATTATTATGTATATCACTCTCTCTGATATTTGCTTAATATCCAATATACTGTGTACATGTTTTTTATGGATGAGCACATGTAATGAGCACGATGACCACGAGTAATATGTCCGAAATATTCCGATTTTCTTGTTTTAATTGGATTTAAAATTTCTATTTCTTTCACCATCGTTGACTTTAACTTTGAACGCGTTGGAGAATTCAAGTATCTTGGAACAACAATACCTGAAAACAATAACGGATCAAAATAAATAAACAGCACGATTCAAGCCGACAACAGATGTCTTTTTGCCCTCAAAAACCTTATAAAATGAAAACAACTAACAAGACATACGAAGATACAGGTCTATAAAACAATCATACGACCCGTTGTGATGTATGGAAGCGAAACGTGGACGATAATAAAGGCAAACGAAGAGAGACTATGTGTTTGGAAAAGAAAAATCCTAAGGAAGATCTTTGGTCCTCTGCTGGATGAAGCATTAGGACAATATAGAATAAGAACTAACAAAGAGCTCGCAAAGTCCAGAAGATTCAATGGGCAAGACACCTCAGAAGACATTCTGACGAACGAACAGTAAGACTGGTGTGGGAGGAAGTCCCAACTGGAAGGAGACCACGCGGATGCCCTCGTCTCCGGTGGCGAGATATTGTAGCAGGAGACCTAAGCACTATGGGCGACGGTAGACCGCATACTATAGTGGCACCTATCCTGTAATTAATATCAATGTCTCGTTTAAAGTTGTGTCTACTTATTTAACATGTGCAGATTGTTATATACCAGATATACCAGAGAAGACAAATATATTCTGCTGCATAGTAACATAAAGCCAGGACTGAATTTTTTAGTACCTTTCCAATATCATTAGTAATAACAAAGAAATAATCTAATCAGTAGACTAACTAGTAAACGCATGATAAGCACCTGTAGATAAATAAATATTGGTGGCTATATTTTTCAGGCTTGGATTTTCTCTTAAATATTGCCTTCTCTAAAAAATTATCTAATTTTTTAGCGTATCTCACACCTGTCCTAATAACTCTGTTTATTTATATCCGACACATATTTTTCTTGGTCTCCAAAAGAAATAAATGGAAAACGTTTAATCGGAGAATTTTATAGGATGTTATTTTCCCTAGATATTACTTTCCTATAAATTTTGTAAGACTGGTCCAAATCCTATTCCGTTGGGGTTTTTGACCTGTTAACAATGGACTGAAACCGTAAATAATTCGTAGCAAGGAGCAAAAACTACCTGGAGGGACGATAACAAACGACTTCCGTATGGAATGTCCAGAACAAAGTGCTATGACTATTGAAATTTCACAAAATATATTGAAGGCTTAAAATATAAAAGATTCATATCGAATAGTACTTTGGCAGGAATCATATAGAAATTACACAAATATCAATAATAGTAATGAGCTCTTTTCTTTATTTACAAACTCGCATCAGCTTATAACGCTATTAGCAAAAAAAAAGAAAAAGTATTAACAATAATGGAATAGCGTAACAAATAAATTTTGTATAAATAGTTTATTGCTTTTAGATATTGGATAAACACTTTGGCACTGCACTTTAAGAATAGTCCTCTCAAATTCTTCGGAATTTACATATTTCCACGCCGTGTAACTGGCACTTCACTAGAAGGTGTTTTACTGTTAGCGGAGTCTCACAAGCATAACACTTCGGTTGAGGATCCCTTGTCATCAGATGTACATGCGTAAGGTGACTATAACCAAGCCGCAGTCGTGTGATGATAACCTAAGAAAAACGATTAGTGAAACTACCAGACCTTGGTTGAAATAATGGTTTTATCTCGAGTAATTTTGCCTGATTTTTATGCCATCTGCTATTCCATATGTTGACTTTTTTGCTGTGGAAATAAGATTTGAGATTTGTCTATGGAGTTTTTGGATAGAACTCAATAATTTTGTCCTCTAAAGCTTCTTGTACATATTTATCCGCCAGATCGTTTCCCGTGATTCCAATATGAGATGCCACCCACAGGAAAGCAATCTTTCTTTGATTTAGGTTGTGCAATTCTTGTCTAATGAGTTTGGCCACAGGATGGGAAGAATAGATTTTTGAGGTGATTTCTAGAGAATTAAGTGAGTCAGCAATTATTAAGAAATTAATTTCAGGACATTTTGTAACGTGATATATGGCTTTATATATCGCAAAGAGTTCTCCTGTTAAAATAGTATTACTCTCCGCTATTTTATAGCATAGGCAGATGCTACACAACTATCTGTTTTAGATTCATCTGTAAATAAAAGTTTGAAGGAAGAAAATTAGGTAATTAAGGTTTGATATTTAGAATTAATTAGATGACGATTGCTTTCTTTCTTATTTTCTGATAATAAATCCAAATTTATGTCAGGAGAAGATATTAGCCAAGGAAGGGAAGTTAATATCTTGCTAGAATAGATTTCTGCTATCTTGCTAGGATAGACGCTGTCAAGGTTTAATTGTAATGAGCTCTTATTTTACCATTACGAGAAAATTTATTTATGAAAGAATTTAAAACAAATACTATTTTTAAATACATAGCATGCCAAAGATGCGCCCAACTATCCTGTAACAAGTCAAAACAAGTAGTAGAAGGGAATGACCACAATTTGATATTATGATACATATAGAACGCATGAACAAGCAATAAGAATTCTATAGCAGTATCCTAGAAGGACTAAATAGCATAGAAATTAATCGATCTATATTAAAATCTGGGATGACAAGACACAACTTAACAATCTTGTATAAACAATGCGAGTAATATATTTAAGCGTCTTGTAAATAGAAAATAACAAATAATTTTGACTCGATTTCAAGAAAGTTAGTCATGGCTGACATTGACTAAATGTAAAAGGCAACTTTGTTCAACCCGACCTGGGTTAAACGTGTATTTGATAAGTTATAGAATAAAATAAAAAAAATACTATCCATGTTTTTTGAAAAGTCAAATATGGAAAATCTGTTGGGTTAACATAGTGGGAATTCATCGAATGGTTGCCGGTATAAGCAATCTCCCACTTGCTGACAAACATCTTCGGACGGACGAGTTGGTAGGTTGTAGGGTACTCTTTTGTTCTAAGGCTGAGAAACTGGCCCCAAAGGCAGAAGAATCACTGGTTTGGTCAACGACATAAAAATATAGAAAGCAACGAGAAACCACTATATTAAAGATCCCTATGGATATCTCTATTACAATCAATGGCTGTACAACACAACACAAACTCGATAGACTGATCATGGACATCGGAGACCAAGATCCTGCAAGAGAGGTGATTCCCATGACCACAGGGTCTCCCAGGTCGTTAATATGCAAAATCCCTGTAAAATGCCCAATAATACACCTATAAGAAAATTACATACAAATTGTCTGAAGAGAATATCATAGTTAAAAAACCTGAGGAAATAGTTCTCCACAACAACAACTAATCTATTTAAAGCATCAGTTAATAAAATAGCCAGAAAGATCGTCAATATTCGAAACTAATAGACACCAAACATCGTGGGAGCCCAACACCATTTACTACCACTACGTTACCAGTTTTATTTTTTGGTGCAACTTTAATGCACCAGTTGTTGTGTCTCTTATCACAAAATAATACAAAGAAGACTTTGCATTGTCTTTAGAACTAGTGTAAGGCATTGCCGCTGTAGTTAGCAGAGAGGAAAATCATTGCACTATCTCAAACTTAGCACACTTAGCCATTGTATTTATGGTCACAATACGAATGACCCATAAAATATAAATTTGACAATATTCTAATATGACCAAAAGACAGAAACACATATAAAAACATTCTCCACTCTCCAACACATTTCCATAAAACGTATAACTAAAGTAATTTACAAATATATCGTCAAAAAATATACGTTTGAGTCGTAACTTATATATGAATTTTTCCGTCACGGGATGTCGCTAATCTCATTCCGTATCTTATTCATGTTGTGCGAACTTGGACGAGAACTTCTAAAAAATCTACATTTCCCCGCGGACGTAATTACTTATGTACTTTTACTATTTACCCTCGTGTATTAACGTTATTCGACTGTTCTGCCTTGCAAATGCGTCGAAATGTTTCGAAACGGAACGCGCGATACGGAGCCGGTTGTTTGCATCGAATTAAGAGAGTGTTAAAATTGAAATGTGCAAGAAATGTTTTGGAGAGATGTAGAATTCGTTTATGGCTTGAAAATCCTATTTATTTCTTGATTAGTAATGCTTTTAATCGCATTAGTTGTTGCGTTCTGCACATACGATGACCTCAATATAACAATTGGGGTCATCCTGAAGGGGGAGAGAATTATATTCTGTTCAATCTAGAACTCGCTGGTTTCCCCCTTTCGTATTGGGTATGTATATTAAACATAACCACATACAATTATAAATAAATAAGAATATACAAACTTACACAAACAAATATTAGTAAATATGAAACAACACCAAAAAACAACTATAACCAAACCAAAACCAAAAATGTCGATGAATAGCTTTTAAGAACACATTAAAAAAAGGAATTTAAGATTTCGATATGTTGAGTATGATTAGAAATAACGTATAAATTGATATAAGAGGTGAACGACTAAAAAATATGCGCACATTTAATAATATACTTAATTCGTGTAAAATGAAGAAATCTTGTTAATATTAAAAGTTACACAAATTGCAATCATACATAACATATATGAATTATATTAAACGTAATACAAATATTAATACAAAACATACAAGAAATAAAATCGGTGTTAACAAAATACAAAAATATGCAATACAGTAAATAAACCGAAACAAATGCAAAATGTCCAATTGACATTCAATCGCGATCGCGGCACAAATGCGATAAAGTTCCAAACAAATATCAAATAAATATACCAAAGGTACGTACGTAATATATGCATTAACAAAGATAAATGGTGTATTGTATTGTTCCTTACCCAATGAAAAGATAGCACCCCGCTATGACAAACAGAAGTATATACAGAAACCACAAATTTGACGTCTTTCTCGGCATAAGACCGAAGCGGAGTTTCAGGTACTCTTAACCCAAAACGCATTCACCTCTGTATGGTTTGAGAGATATAGCTCGACTCTCATTTTGAGTTTAAAAACACATGTGGCATATGGAAATCGTCCTTTCTTATCTCGCAGTTGGCCGTCTTTTATTGTTTAGCCCTTACCTCTTTTTGGCCCTTAGGTTAAACACAGACAGAGCGGCGTGCGTTGCGTCCGCGGCCGCGGCGGTGTTGAAAGCGGTCTCTCGTCTATGGTACTTATGTTGTGTGTAACACAAACGAGCCGTCGTTCGTCAGCTCGCCGCGTCGGCCACTAAAACTGTAACGCGTTCCTTAGAGAGCTTTCCACCAACACACTTTTCCGATTTAAATTTTAAAGTTCTGTTTGGTGTCATTTTAAAAAACAATCCAGTCCCATCAGCATTGAAAATATCGTCTGACGCATATCGCACCATCAGTCCAGGCCACACGTTTTCTAACCAATCATTCGTTACGTTTTTGTTAATATCGCGAACCTCTCCGCTGATTTGACCTTAGTTAATCTTGTGCCGCAACTTCCACTTTCTCAGAAAACCCTCAGATGCCTTGAAATTCTTAATTCCAAGCTTACTTGCGAAAAACTCAGCTTTTGTCCTGATCACAGAAAACCACTGCTGCTGGAACCACTGAAGCATAGCGCGATCTAAATCTTCGTGCTGAGGTTACCGCAACTTACCACCCTCTGCTACCACCCACCATCTTCGCTTCAAGCCACTTTTTTCTGTCCTTCCATGTCGTAGCCACAGTTGACTGAGAGAGCCCCGTACGGCGAACGATATCCGATTGCTTTCACCTTTCTCTATTGCTCGAGTTATCGATAACTTTTCCTCCACCGAGAGCACTTCACGCTTTTTTGAAAACATGTTGACTATCGACACACTGATTCACAACTCAAACTGGAAATGAAAAGTCGTCAATAGATGACATTTCTGTGATAACAATTAGAAAAGCCGCCTGAAAAATAAAAGCGAGTCACTTATCCCACTTAAATATAAGAATGAGTACAATGGGTGGCCGCATTCCTTAAGCGCAAAACAAAACAACCGCTGAACAATGATCTTGCCATTCCCTACTCAGGTAGTCTGAACTTTTAACACAATAACACATTTGTTATCGACTATTGAACGCTGAAAAGTCATCGCTATAAAGAGAGAACAATATCGGTATAATCGCTATAAAGAGAGAACGATATCGAAAAAATAATTAATAAATTGTTCTTATGACGAACCAAATAAAGATTAATAAAGAGTAAGGATTAATAAAGAGTAAGGCTTTGTGTAAAGTATGGCCTCTTCGATACATTGCTTTGTTCACTAAATAGTTTATTTAAACTGTGTGTGTTACTTGGAAAATTTTTAAATAAATTATATGATAAATGACAAATGTGGTATCTCAGATTCACCCAAAACAAGTTTATTTTAGGAAACCAATAGTTTTCGATAGGTTTATCAACTACCATCCATTTAATTACAAAATCAACTTCATCCAAGCCCTTAGTTTTAGGTCACACAGATTAATACATGTGGTTGATCAAAAGAAATCCCTTCTTTTGCTAAGAAGTATTTTTGTGGAACTCCTATCCTCTTTCCTTAATAAATATCTTTTTAATATGGAATATATATGAACCAAGAACCAAATAAAGTTTACCATTTTCACCGTTCTAGAGGAATTACCGTTATATAGGGAATCGTTATATAGAGAGACTACTGTAGCATTGAAACAACTAGTTTGTGTGTGAACAGTATATTGTTGAGAGAAGAAAAAGAGCTCAACAACAAGATACTTTCATTGAAATATTGTAATTCTGTCTAGATGAAAAACCAAACTAAGACATAAAAAACAGACGTTAAATAAACGTTGTTATTTATTAATAGTTTCGACATAAACTGGCTTTAGTAGAGCTAGGACATTCTATGTTTATAAGTTTATGAGATTGGCACTATAGGTCCTACTGGTAAGGTTGTTGGTCACTACTAGGACCGATTATTTTATTCGCCATATTATGTTAAAATTGTTGTTTGGTCACGAGATCCTAAGGATTATGTGACTACCAGTATGAGCTAGTTCTG
Organism: Diabrotica balteata; assembly: GCA_918026665.1. Taxonomy (NCBI): domain Eukaryota; kingdom Metazoa; phylum Arthropoda; class Insecta; order Coleoptera; family Chrysomelidae; genus Diabrotica; species Diabrotica balteata. The sequence continues at coordinate 175,773,266 of OU898278.1, read as the reverse complement.
TTACCGTTACTCAAGTTGCACGTCTACTATTTCTACTACTAACATCTTCTTCTTCATGTGCCTTGTCCGTTCCGAACGTTGGCAATCAAAATGGCTATTCTGACTTTGTTTACGGCAGATCTGAATAGTTCAGCAGATGATAATCCGAACCGGTGCCGCAAGTTTTGGAGCCACGAGTGTCTTCTCCTCCCTGGACCCCTTCTGCTGTCTATTTTTCCTTGAACAATCAGCTGGAGTACTCTATATTTATCATGTCTCATAACGTGACCCAAGTATTCCAACTTTCTTTTCTTTATACTTATTCCTACCTCTCTCACTTTACCTATCCGGCGTAGTACCTCTTCGTTGTCACGTGCTCAGTCCAGGATATACGTAATATACGTCGGTAAGCCCACATTTTGAAGGCTTCTACTTTTTCATCAATGTTGCGGTCAGTGTCCACGCCTCCATTCCATATAACAAAACCGGGAATACATAACAGTTCAGAAGTCGAATTTTGAGAGGTAAGGTGAGGCTTTTAGAGGTTAACATTTGCTTCATGCTAGTGAACGATCCTCTTGCCTTTTCTACTCTTATACGTATTTCCTTCGCTTGATCCCAATTTAAGTTAACTGTTGTTCCCAAGTAGATGTACGAATCCACGTGTTCAATTCTTTCATTGTTTAATATCAGTTGCTGTGGTGGTAGTTGGGTTTTGCTTACTAACATCCATTTGGTTTTTGTGATATTTAGTCTGAGTCCGTATTGTGTACTTGTTTTTTGTATCTTACTCATTAGGCAACTCAGTTCCTCCATGCTACTTGCTAGAATCACAGTGTCATCAGCATACCTTATGTTATTAATTATTTCTCCCTTTATCTTTATGCCTTCTGTGCTTTCCTCCAGCGCTGTCTTAAATACTTCTTCTGAGTATATATTAAAGAGAATAGGAGACAAGATACAGCCCTGTCGTACCCCTTTCTTGATCTCAATTTTATTGGTCAATGTAGATCCTACTTTCACTTTAGCTGTTTGACCCTAATAGAGACTCGCTATTGTTCTAATGTCTCTGTAGTAGATCTTATGGAGAACTTCAATTATCTTTTCGTGCTTTACGTTATCGAATGCTTTTGCGTAGTCTATAAAGCATATGTACACGTCTTTGTTCATATCTCTGCAGCGCTGGATGAGTAGCTCTAGACTAAAAAGTGCTTCTCTTGTCCCAAGAGAATTCCGAAACCCAAACTGCGAATCTCCAATTTTATTCTCGCATTTTTTGCTTATTCTGTTGTAAATAACCTTGGTGTATGCCTTCGAAATGTGGTTAATTAGACTTATCATCCGATGTTGATCACAAGACTTTGCTTTTGGTTTTTTCGGTATGGCAACAAAAGTTGACTCTAGCCAGTCTTCAGGAAACTCCCCGCTGCTATAAATATTGTTGAAGAGTCTGACGAGTGAATCTAGAAATTGACAGTTTGTTTCGCACAGCATTTTCAATACTTCCCCGTATACGTTATCGTTGCCTGGTCTTTTGTTATTTTTAAGACCCTTTATAGCATTCTCCACTTCTGATTTTAGAATAGAAGGGCCAGTATCATCATTGCTCAGTGTATACCCACTAGGACGGTCATCATTAAACAGTTGTTCCACATAAGTTTCCCGAATTCTAACTATTTTGTCGGGGTCTAGTTGTAGATTTCCATTCTCATCGTACAACCCTTTCGATAAAATATTGTAGCTTTTCTTTGTTGTGAGTTCCTTTATCTTCTTATGCATATTGTGATAGTCGTATACCTTTTCGGACTGTTCGATTTTTTCGCATCTCTCCGAGAACCATTTCTCTTTAGTTTTTCTTATCTCAGCTCTTATTCGTCTATGGGTTTCACGGTATTTGGCAGTATCTTTAGTTTTATATATCCGTCTCTCTTCCAACTACAAACATGCAGCAGCTTTATATCCCTGCAAACGTGAAATTACAAAAGTAATTTTTTTCTTCTTTTGTGCCATTTATTATATGGGAAAATGTAATAATTCGAAAAAAATAGATCAAATTCCCATTAAAGTATTTGCGAATCATCCAATAAATTATCGTGAGGGTATAAGCGGCGACATATTAGAATTAAACTGTCCGTAAAATATTTTCTAGCGGAAGTTCATTGAAAACGAAGCCCTGGAGGGTTCACCAACCTGATGCACACATACGAGTACTGACTCGGCCGATCCTCGAATGCAGATAGGAATTGTTTAATGTGTGCATAAATTCCCAGGCTACTTCATTAAATAACTTTTCCTCTAGTTCACGTTTCGAAATAAAGACTGCTGCAGGCAGATTTCCACCGCGACTTTTCATTTAAAATGTGACTCACTCTTTTTCATTTAACATATGGACGGCTAGTAAAAAGCTAACGAAAGGGCATATAAAAAGGTTTGAATAATGATTAATTTTTTTGTACCGACTATACAGTATTGTCGATACAATATTGTCATTATTGTCTAACACACAAATGTCGAAATTTCCTTTAAGCTCCACAAGAAAAATGAAATCCCTGTAGTTGGCTGCATACCATGAATCAAAAAATTATATTCAAAAGAAAATTTATTAAAAATTCCTTTATAAAAGGTATATAAATAAAATACCCCATCGGGCTACATCACAAAACGTTTTTGGACTAAAACGTCCATCATCAGTATAAAATTACTGGGTAAACCTAAGACAAACCTCTAAATATCTGGGTAAAAACCCTTAAAATGTTACAAAATTGGTTTTGTTTAACAATATTGTTAAAAATACGTTGTAATGTTAAAGTAATTAACAGATATTCTGCATGACAACGTAGGAATCCCAATATGGGTTGTTTTTGAGCCTCGTAACCTCAAACTCAAACTATGTTGCCATCTAGAACTTGTTCAGGGAAGGTCTTAGGGTCAGCAACAACTATTATTTTGAGTCTTAGGTTGCCATGCAGGATATCTGTTAAATATTTTAACATCACAAAGTAGTTTTAACAATAATGTAAAATAAAACAAAGTTTGTAACTTTCTAAGGATTTTTAGCTAGATGTTTAGTGGCTTGACTCATGTATACTTAGTAATTTTACACTGATGATGGATTCTTTAGTCCAAAAACGTTCTGTGATGTCTTCCCTATTATTTCCAACTATCGAATGTCAAAAATCGGGTTTTTCAGATTCGATACCTTGTCATTGCATTAAACGTGATACACCTTGTAGCAAAATATTGAAATTGTAGCTTTATATGGAACGTGAGAAATATTTTGTTTAAACCATTGAATATGAACATTTTGTCATTTTGTTTTGGTCCAAATATCGAATATACTGCAAACTGACGAAAATGAAATATTCGATACTGTTTTTTTTGTATAAATATATTCAAAGGCATATTTTTACAACGCAAAATGACGAATGTGTCACATTTATTAGTTTCAGTGTTGTAATTGATACAGTTATTCAATTATAATCTGCAAACTGTTCATTGTTTGCAAATGAAATATTTCCAAGAACAAAACGCATGTGTTCCCAATTGTGTGAATTATTGCTTCCAAGAAAGTCTTTTGGCGAGGCACTTTATCATTTTGTTTTTATCGGTTTCTCACTACCTGATTATTCAGTTTAACTGGGTATAGCTAAACAGAACCAGTGATGTTGTCAAAACGAGAATTAGTTAAAAAACATTAAAGAATGCTACCTTTGGAACATCTTCCACACAGTGTAATTCTCCTTTTCATCCCAAACACCTCAAAAGAAAAGACGCAGCGAAAAAAAAAGGTATAAAGATAAACAGTCGGCTTTGGAGAATAGGAAAATATAAGCATTTAATTTCGATCTGCAATTTGTTTTATCAACGCCTAAAAGCTGCAGTACTTTGTCCTTGGAATTTAAGAGAAGGGAGCAGCCAGTGTTTCATGTAGGATGAAACCGAGAGAAAACGCGGTGGTACTGAAATTGCTTTATGTATATTTAAATACATCATGTCTTACCCTGATATTGAGCATGTCATAGTGATGTCCGACAAATGCGGAGGACAACAGAAAAACTTTGCTTTTTCTGCCAGCAGATGTGTCAGTATGTTGTTAATTTTCACCCAAATTTAAAAATAATTAACCATGTGTTTTTTGTACCAAGTCACTCAGAAATAGAATGCGACTCTATTCATTTAAAAATTGAATATATCTTAAAAAATTCCCCTGTATACACTCTTAAAGGATGGGCATAAATCATAAGACTTGCACGCACTAAGCCATGCCCGTTTGAACTGATATAGCTACTTCATGATGACTTCTTAGTTTAAAACCAAAGACAGGTGACATTTTCTCCTGAAAAGTACCATTTTTGACATTCGATAGTTGGAAATGGTAGGGACGATGTAGCCTGATAGGATATTTTAATTACATACAGTTTATAAGGATTTTTCCTGTAAAAAATATTTTAATAGACTAATTAGTTCACAAATAATTAAAAGAAAGAAATCTAACCATATAAATATATCATATAAAATGGCAACAAACAAAAGAAAATATTTAGACCATTTGAAAAATCACCTACAGTTTATGGAAGCAAGTACTTTAGAGTAGCAAGAGAAAATGGAATAGTCGACAATCATTTAAGTGATATAAAAAACAACGACACTGAGATTGGTCCTAAAAGTACAAGTATAATGTTATTTAGACCTCGCTTAGGCGGAGCGCCTCTTCAAGGTAAGGGCTCATTGGCAAGGGAGAGGAGGGGTAAGAGTAGACGCCAGTCTACGAAAGCAATTTGTAAGTGTAGTAAATTTGGTTTTGACGAGTGATGGTGGTGCTAAGAAGCAGTAGTCAGTCAGTTGTGTATGATGGTGATATTGGTGTATGTACGTAGGTGTTGATGGAAGAGGTGTGGGGTGGAGAGTCATGCAATTCGGAAGAGGTACCTTAGTCTCTTACTAGCTATACATTTGGGAACGGCTCTTTTAGATAGAGCAATTTTGGCTTGTAGATGGTTATCTACGATATTTTAGAAGCGTCGCTTCTAGGATGTTAAAGTACTCATCAGGAAGTCCGTTGTCAACCAAATTAAGAAGTTTGGCCGTGAAGAAGGAAACTTTTACACCTGGATGCCTGGTGAGTATATGTCCTAGGCGGTGGTATAAAATTTTTAAGACCTCTTTGGCTCTGATGTTAGAACTGTTTATAGTTCTCAGAGAGTAATTTTTGCCGAGAGTACAAAGTCTATTCTCGATTGTAGGGATGTTAGCCAGTTGGTGTATGAGTGCTGACGGGAAGTGTACTCGCCTTCTCATGATCTTTCTCAAGATCTTTCTTTCGGTGGCCATCATGGCGTTGCATTGGCGATTGTTCAGTAGAGGGTAAAGAATCACCTTAAACTCAATAAATGGTCTGATGTAGGTTTTGTATGTGTGGAGAAGAGTTCTGCTGTGCGACCCTCAAGATTTTCCAGCTATAGCTTTCAGGAGTTAAGAATGAGGTTGAGCTCAGTCTCCCAGTTGAATATCCTCTAAAATTAATTACCCAAATAATTGACTGAACTTTGATAAGGGAGTCTAGCTCCGAAGAGCTGTAGCTGGTAACCATCCTCATGAACCCTGTTGCGAGAGTATCTGAAGAGGATGGCTTGTGTCTTGACTCTCCATTTGTTGCACCACTTTACGGTTTTGTTAATTTTGGCTTGATATCTACTGATCGCAGAGCAGCTAATTATAGTTCCCTCTAGTGTCCCTGAGGCGAACAATGCTCGCCTATAGGGAGATGGTTTTATTTTGATCATAGGGGCGTGTGAGGTCGCTGTTGTATACTATGTATAGGATAGGAGCTAAAATTGAGCCTTGTGGTACTCCAGCTAGTGGAGTGAAAGGGGAAGGTTGGTCGCTGATTTTTACTCTTATGGTCCGATTGGAGAGATAGGAGTGGATAGTTCTTAGAAATGTAGTTGGCAGTCCAGCAAGGCGGAGTTTTTCAATCAGACCAGATTTGATCGAAAGCCTTCTGGATGTCAAGAAATATGTCGATGGCAACTGTGCCTTTTTTATTGACAGTTCTGGAAACGAAGGTTGCTGCTTCAGCCAATGTATTTTGTACGGAGTGTTCAGCTCTGAATCCAAATTGAAATTTTGGTTCTACAAATAGTTGAAAGGCAAAATGGTCCTAAAAATAGTTGTAAAGTCAGTATCATAAGAAAAACGGCCTTTCTGACAGGTATTCTACTCTTCGCAACATTGTGAAAAATTTAAATGTTTAAGAAATTTGGTTTAGGATAAATATGAAAAAAATGCACGCATAATATCGCTAGCAAGAGTTGTTAGTCTAATTACAGAGTGACAGTAAGATAATAAAATATTAAATATAACAAATAAAAACAAAATATGAATATAACAAAACAAAATTTATGTATGCGTAAAAATATTATTAGGTATATTTAGTACTAACATTCTCATAACAAGAAAATTTTTACTATGAATCTGCAATCAATAATAATTAAAATTCAGTCGACTTTAAAAACAAACCTTCGATACAGGTAGTAACCCAGCAACAGCAAGCAAAGTTACTTATAGCAAGAAGAAGAAGCAGCATTATATTACAGAAGTATTCAATGCGAAAAAAATGCTGGGAAATTGTGTACGATACGACAAACATACAAATATCAAGCTAATATCCTAAAAAAGAACATACTTTTTTACGATCATCCGTTTTATTCGGCCGACATCATTAGATCCGCCCCTGGATCATACAAAAACAACTCTAGCTGCGATTATACCAAATAATTATTCTGCTTCCTTCAAAAGCAAGTCATTTATCAGTTACTTTATCTTTTAACTCGCCGGTTATTCTCTCTCACATCTCATCAGCACGAGCTGTTCTTCCAGCATATATTTAGCCGATGTAGTTTTACTCATGACCGACGGAATTGGGGCGGCAAACGAATACATTATGTCCTTACGACGACGTCAGTATATTTAATTTTCCTCTGGAAATCAATATAGTACGTTGTGGTTAATAGCAGGTTTACTTTGGCTAAACATTTGTTTATTTTCTGAGTATAATAAATGGTTATTGGATATGAATCGATATTTCATACTTTATTAAACTGGTGCAGTCTTATAAAAGGAAATAATTGGTTTCTTTGTTTGGATGTTTGTATAATTCCGTTTTTAATTAGTCTCTCTAAATCAATTTCAAACGAATATTTCACCACGTAGTAAAAACGTGGTGGATTTAAATAAATAAAGTGAATCAGTAAAATTTTATATTTTTTAATTTATTTTTTTTTTATTTTTTTCCAACATACGGCACTACTGAGTCTCCAATAAAGCTTCGAAATCTTGTTTTTACTGCATTACGCTAACTCTTAAAATAACAACATGATTTCTGACGCAGGCTAAGAAATTGAAAATTGCAATATAAATTGCAGTCTTTAATACCACGGGAGGTAAATGTGTAACGCTGATTAGACACACACATCCATAAATTTATTTGTCCCATAAATCTTGGTGTCGTTTTTTTATTCATGGATAATTTAAATTGTAATTTTCTATAGAAGGCAGACCTATCTTTCTCTCGCGATCTATGGATTTAGGTAAGTTCAGTAAGCTAACTACAGCAATTATTTCTATTTAAAATTAAATAGTTATTATATCAATTGCTAAGATAAATACAAAACGATAAATTATTAGAGATTCCTTTGTAGTGTCCATTTGTTAAATTTGTTATCAGTTACAGTCAGTGTTTGATTTTTCAAGAAGCAGACAGACCATTAACAACTGCAAGTTATATTGTGTTACACCTGTATATTACCTAGAAAAGCGGATCTTTGGCAAATTTAAGATCACATTTTGTCATCTACTAAATTACTATTAATTCGTTATTTCTTCTTCTTCTCAACCTCCTGTTGCCTTTGAACTCCTATATATTCCGCATAATATCTGCCTTTCTCATCTTTTTTAATTTTAATATGTTTTTAGCGCTCCTGTCCTTATGTTTCTTTTGTTGATTCCAATCTGGGTTTATCTGGATTCTTCATTACTATTATTTATATCTACCACCATATAAGTCAAATTTTCTATGCATTATTTATTTTTTGTTTTGTTTCTTTCTAGATTTGCTTTTTTTAGTTCCCTCCAATATTCTGGTTTCGATAATGATCCTTGTCTCATGCCTTGGAAAAGCTGGTTTTTTTGGGAAAACTTAAGAACTCTGTTCACTGATAAAAAATCATAATTCCTGTGTCCTCCAGCATTATTTTAACCTTGATGAACTTGATGAAATCCTAACGTTTTTTAAATTTTTATAAATTTTGTTTTCATCTATTATATCGTAGTCCATTCAAGCAATTAAATAAACATGAAAAACTTACAGAAGACACAAGAAACCTAATGCACAAAAAGAACTGAAAGATAAGAGACTAAGAACTCAATAACCTCGCTCACAACATTAAATACCGGGTTCGTAGTAGAACGAGCATTTCTGAATCCATATTGTGAGTTGCTAAAGTAATTATTTGAATCAAATTAGGAAAAAATTGTTGTTTGAAAAAAATTTGAACTCCAGTTGATAGAATTAAATTAATAAGATAAGTGAAAGACGTTATAACTATTTGGTAAGATTCTTTTAAAATACTGCTAAAAATTACGTGAACGTCACTACAATTAGAATTACTAACAGACATTGTTATTTGACAGACCTTTTCTTCCACAACGAGACGAAAAAAGGACTTGCTCGAAGAAAAATAATTTCTATAAATAAAGAGGGCATCGACATTAATAGTGGGAAAAGATGTAATTATATTCTCTGCAATTGTAGTAAAAAATTAATTTTGTTTGGAGGTAGAACAAATTGTACCAAACTGGATCTTGTATTGTTTCTTTCGAAATGTACTATTTTCCAACAGTCACCAGGTTTATTATTGGAATTAGTAATCAAATTACGGAAAGCTGACTTTTTTGGATTTTTTAATTGCCGATAATATTCAATTTTTTGTTGTCTCTATACTTTAAACAAATCGAGATCGTTAGTGGCATCTGCAATGTATTTATTAAGAGAAATATTACATCTGTAAGACCTTAATTCATTATTAAACCATTGCACTGATGTTTTTTCAGCAGTTTGTCGTACTTTTTTGTGACAAATGATTTAATATTAGGTTTCGGTAGAAAAGACTCAAGAAAAACACTAAAAACACTAAGTTTTTGTTGTTATTCTTAGATGGCGCTGTAGCGTCTATATAAAGTTATGTTATTATTACTTCCTATGGCGAAAAAGATTTGATTTTACATTCAGGGCTTCTATACCAGTCGCTCTGATGACTCTAGTTAAGAGAATAGTAGCGGCACTATACGTCAAATCAAATCATAGGAGTCTATTTTTTGCTGGAATCACCTCAGGATGTACCTTGTATCAATAATCACGATATGCGCCTGCCATAAACCTTGTGCTATTACGCCCATATTTTCGCCTATATATTGCTTGTACAACAAAAACTTGTATAATAAAAATTTTGTATAATATTTGACTAGCTATGAATTGAAAATTTAATGTTTATTGTCTAAAAATAGCATTAATTGGGAAAAAAGTGCAAAAAATAGAATTTTTAATACGACTGAAACGTCGGCTAAATTTCGTTAGGATTGGTTTAATATTTTTTGCATTATAATTTTGTAATCCAGCAGCAATCTGCAATCTGCTGGATTTTCACATGTTAAAAATTGTACTGGGAACAAATCAACCACGGACAATTGTCAAATTTTTTTAATGAAAGGCCAAGTTTTTAAACTTTTATCAGTTAAAGAAAACATTTTTTTAAATGATAAAAAAAATCATCAGTTGTTATCACAAGGTCCTCGAAGACACTTTGTCTCAGGACCATTTTTTCAATATTTGATATTATCACACCTGCTCCTAATTACATTTTCTATGGATCGGATGACTTTTCTAATAAATTCTTGAGGCTATATTTCCCATTCATCATTAAGCTCAGCCCTCAATTCCATTATGCTCCTTGTTACATGATTTCTGTCCCGGATCCTTCGTTTCAGCTCATTCCAAACATGCTCTATTGGATTTATGTCCAGGTCAATATATTGTAGGTATACCGATCTCAGTTAGATAGGAGGTGGTGACTTGTGCGGTATCGTGCAGTAAAATAAAGTCATCACAGTTAAATCTCCGTAAGGCACCACATGTTCCTTCAAATTGTCTCTGATGTAACACTCCGCCATTAAACCTCCTCCACGTCCTCCACGAGGCACGAAAACTAACTTAGTTTTTCCATCCATGGAAATGCCTGTCCAAAACATACAAGAACCGCCTATATGTGACACAATTCCTTGTATATAATATTAAGCAAATCGCTCTCCTGGCCTTCTATAGACTCTACGCCTCTTGTCGTTGCCATGTTGCAGATCCTACTTTTGTCGGAGGGTAATACCTGACTCCATTAATAGTCGTCCCAATCCAGATGTTCGCAAGCAAATTCTAATCGCTTTTTCTTCTGATCTGCAGTTAGCTTGGGACCTGTAGCTGCCTTTTTTGGTGTCAGGTTGGATGCCTTCAGTCTTCCTCTAAGACCTCTCTCTAAGCTCTTCTTTGAGATTACTACCAGTCAAATGTCCATTTCTTATAGATTTCGATATAAGAAATCGGTCATCTCTCTCAGTTGTTATTGGTTTCAGACCTCATCCTTGTCGGAGGACATAATCACCAGTATGTTGGTACCGTAGATACACCCAGGACACAGCAGATTGGCTTAAATTTAGTCGATTTGCCACGATCCTCTAGCTCAGGCCTTCTCTCAAAAATGCTACTGCTTGAGCTGCTTTGACGGATGTGGTATTCATTTGTAATGCAGTGGCAAACTTAATTGACTGATGTATTAGTAAGTGGCTATGGAAATCGATGCGTACAATGTTAACCGAACGCATTAATTCGGTGCGTGTCGACTATAATGAGTCAAATTATAACCCCTTCTCTACATGTTGCATTTTTTTTAATCAATAATGAAGTTAATGATTATACACTAAATATTTTTAAATTTGCACTTTTTGGATTGAAACAAGAGACTTATTTTCGCAAAATAATTTTGACTCAAGCGTATTTTCACCGAATATATTCGTTATTTATTTATAACAATATTTTTATATTGATACATTTTACTAGATTCTGCTTAATAAATAAATCAACTATTTAGTTCTCTAAGCCTTTCAATGTATATACCATTTATTATTAACTTGAAATGTACTGCATGTTTAATACTGTTGTTTTTTCAACATTTTAAAGCTTCATAGGATTTTAACGTTATTGTTTCCATAACAGAGGTTAACATTGTAAAAACGTTTTTGTAAACTCATAAATCAATTTTAACCCAGTGGTCGCGTTATTTCACAGCAAACAAAAGTTTATGGAGTGTAAAATATTGTTAAAGAATGTCAGCTATTACAATGTACAACGCGCTCGTTCCCTGGAGTGTCCGTTAGTACAGCAAATCCACAAAATTCTGACAATAGCAAAATTTGGATTTATATCTGTACGAGATAATTGCGTGGTATATGATTATTACGGCAATGAGGACGAACTGGGATATTTATTTTCCACTACTAAACAACTATTTTTTTTTTAATGAAAGATGAAAAAGGAAAGCAACAATCAAAATCAAAACTTCAGTCCTTTTTCTTTCTTTATCTGAAAATCAACTCATGAATAGCCAGAAATTGGATAAAAAACCAAATTTATATTGATTGTAACTGATTTCTTCCAAAATATCAGTACCTATTTCAGAATCTTGTATTTCTACGCTTTTGGCGGAGTGTTGATGATAATCGTAAAAAGATATTAGAAAGTAAGGAATTACTATTTTAATGAAAATAAGACACAATTGAAGGTTAAAATAAATTTATTGACGTTTCAATCTCGACTTCGGAAATCGTTCTCAAAATACAGAGATTCATAAATTAAACAAATTTTGTTTTTTGTTACTTGGTGAAAAATACTTTTTTAATAATTTAATACAATATACCGTTTATATTTATTAAAAATTTAGGCCCTCAATCTAAAGAACATCTACTAAAAATTTACAATTCAATCCTATCCAGAAACGTGTTTCCTAATTCATGGAAAAATTCAATCATAATACATATTCTCAAACCAACTAAATCAAAATCAGATCCACAAACATATCGACCGATATCACTCACATGTAGCATAGGTAAAATATTAGAAAAGATAATAAACAATAGAATTATGTGCTGTTTAAAATGAAACAACGTAATTATTCCAGAATAATGTGGTTTCCGAAAATATCGCTCAACTTTAGACAACCTGGTTGACTTAGAATCGGAAATCCACAAAGCTATTGCAATAAAACAGCACTGTATTCGAATATTTTTTAATATAAGCAAAGCATGTGATACAGTTTGGAAGTATTCAATCATTAAAACACTCAGCAACTGGTTAATAAGGGGTACCATATTAAAATACATTTCAAATTTTCTTAAAAACAGACAATTTCAAGTTCAAGTTAACGGAACATATTCTCAAACAAAAAATCAACAAAATAGTATAACACAAGGATCTATCTTAAGTACAAGTTTGTTCTTAGTAGCAATAAATTCGATATTAACACAACTTGAAAACCCTGTCAATGCTAGACTATACGCTGACGACCTAGTTATTTTCTGTAGAGGAAAAAACATAGCAACGATTCACAATCACATTTAAAAAGCGTTAACACACATTGACAAATGGTCGGCTACAAGTGGACTTTGGTTTGATACTTCAAAAAAAAAGGAAGCAATCTGTTTCTCAAAGAGAAATCAAATCCAAACAACAGAATTATATCTACATGAACAAAAACTAGATTATGGAAAAGAAATCCGATTCTTAGGTCTGATGTTTGATAAAAAAATTAACTGGGAAGACACATATTCAACAGCTGAAAAAATCCTGTCTACCTGGTATAAATTTACTACCATCACTTGCCTTTAAAAACTGGAGTGCTGATTATTCAAGTTTAATACTGTGTTACAAATCCATAATTTGATCAAATTTTGACTATGGAGCTATCCTCTACCACTCCTTCAAAAAACACACTTAAAGTCACTGGATATTACATAATGACAGTACTAGATTTTGTACGTATTGCGACCTCTTTAAGTCTCCTCAGGGCGGTATAGCCACTACTCCGTATCGAAATAAAATCTATTCCCGTCGTAGACAATAGTTATCAAAATAACTATATACAGACGTATCTACGCCATCTAAAAACAACAAGAGAAATCATAATTTCTACCTAGCGAAATCGAATTCAAATCTTAACCACTGTGCTTTCCTAAACTTGCAAAGCAAACAGATTGATAAATTACTCGGCAAGGGAATCTAAGATTGCATTCCAAATGCCGTTCATTATGGTCAAAATTCGTAGCGAATTCAATTACTGGTACTCCAAACGGAGTAAAGAAATAAAACATAATGAAGGTACTAGATACAGAGCAGCGACAAGCCGCTTATACGTGTCTCTTTATACGTACCTCTTTATGTCTCCTCAGAACGGTATAACCACTACTCCGTATCGTACCGTAACACAATCTGTTCCTAATCTATTCATAAAATAATAATATCACTGGATATTATCCAAAATAGATGTCTACGTATTTCTTTAGGTGCTCACTACACAAGCCGCATTCAAAGTCTCTATTGGGAAAGTGTAGAACATCCTCTTTCATTCAGAAAACAATATTTAAGCCCAACGTATACAGCAGCAGTGTCATGAAACTATCTATTATAATCAGATCGCTGTGGTAAAAGAGAACAACGTCTTATCAAATGAAATACAGATTGAGAGGGGCGTCAGGCAGGGCTGCGTTCTGTCTCCTACTTTGTTTAATTTGTATTTAGAGAAAATAATCCAGAAAGCACTAGAAGAACTAACTATGGGAATAAAAGTAAATGGCCGACCAACCAATAATATACGGTGTGCCGACGACACTATTTTATTAGCGGAATATCTTGAGGATTTACAACAAATAGTTGACAGAGTAGTAAAAGTCAGTGAAGAAAACGGACTGTCCCTAAACACAAAAAAGACACAATTTATGGTAATTACCAAAGCCCAACAGCTCCAAGAAAACATAACAATACATGGAGAACAAATGAAAAAAGTTAAAAAATATAAATATCTGGGTACAATAATTAATGAAAATAATGAGTAGGTACACTGAACAGAATAAGGCAAGAATAGGACAGGCAAGAAATTCTTTCAACAAACTGAAGTACTCAGCAGCAGGGACATTTCAATTTCTTTAAAGATAAGACTTCTGAGATGTTACGTGTTCTACAGAAGGATATTAAGAATAAGTTGGGTAGATAAAGTCACGAATGTCGAGGTGTTGAGAAGAATGGGAAAAGATAAAGAGGTCTTAAATACAGTTAAAGTCAGAAAAAAAAATTTAATTTTATCTGACTCATTTATATTGACAATTCAGACATTTTTACATTTCTACAAATATTGTTTGATGTAACAGCATTGTGGCAAGATGATTTTGGTCTTGATTAAATTCTGTAATGTTTACAATATAATTTTTTTAATTTATGACTTATCTTTTTGGTACATTCTGTATAGACCCTATGGTTGAAACACTTTACTCTCAAATACATACGTTGATTTTATAACATTTCTATTAAAGATAATTTTAATTTATATTTGAAAACAATATAAAAAAAAAATGGAAAAGCAGTTTATTTTTTTTATATTAGTTATTGATGTTAGTGTCAAAACTGTCCCATGGTTTGATACAAAATTTGAACGACCTTTTAACTAAACGGTCACTCGACTACCGGTCCAATTTGAAATTTTTGACATAAGCATCGGTGTGAGGACGAGGTGATTGACATACGAGTTGAATTTTTCATAAAAATGTGTCGCCTCAGGACCAAAGTTGACGTATTTTACGATTTATTAGCGATACCTTTATCAATTGACCTATTGGACATTTTTAAACCCCCATGAAATACTATCGAAAGAAAATAATTATTAGATTACATTTATAGATAAAATGACGACGAACAAGAAATGAAATTTTTGGATTGCACTGAAAAATCTGAAAATAATAAAAGCGCAAGCAATGGCGTTATAGCAAATAAAATTGGATGTTGAATTTAACCCCAAAAGATTTTGTTCAATCTCAATAGAAAACTAATACCATAACATAGAGTCATGAAACCGATTACATTTCTAGTGAACAGATTTCATGAAACTCCGGAAACCAGGTTTCAGAACACAACAGAGGAATAACTTATTTCTTGAAGATTTTTGATGAAGAAACTTTACAAATGATTGTAGGCCAAACAAATTTATACACCATATAAGAGCTGAATTAAAGAAGTAAAAAAAATTAAGGACCAAAGGGTTATGTTGTCAGCAGTCTTCAATAGAACTATTTTTCGCAGAAACAAAGAAGGCCTACTTCTAGGATGGGCGGAATATTTCGAAAATCTATTAAATAAAAACCAATAAGAGGAACTTGGAAGAAATTAGAATTGGCAAGAAGATGAAGAAAAGACGTACGAGGAACCAACTCTGAATGAAGTCAAAGAAATAATAAGAGACCTAAAAAATAACAAAAGTGCAGGAGAAAGTGGTATCCCAGCTGAGATTTTTAAAGAAGTTGGCGAAAGATAGAAGGAGAGGATATTTCACTTGACACTAATAATTTAGCAAAAGGAAGAAATATCGAAACAATGGAATAGGGCTCTTATTTGTCCTATCTATAAAAATGGAGACAAAATGGAGTGAGAAAACTATAGAGATATAGCACTATTAGTAGTAGTAGTCTATAAAATACTTGCAAAAATTATTAGAAAATGATTAATAAAATATGATAACAAAATGATTGGAGAATACCAGGAAGGTTTTAGATCAGGAAAAACAACTACTGATCAAAGAAGTATGTTAAAATAATACAAAATAATAGCTATGAAGAAAACTTAAGATTATAAATGCTATTTATCGATTGTAATTAAGCATATGACTCTCTAAATCGCACGATGCTATATGAGGCCATGACAACATTAGAAATACCAGAATAAGTTATAAAGTGAGTGAGAATAACGCTTAGAAACACGATGAAAAGGGTAACAATGACACGAAGCTTTTCAAGACAGTTCACAGTGAATAGACGTTTAAAACAAGGGGATCCGCTATCAACGAATTTATTCAACCTAGTATTAGAACAAATCGTAAAAAATCAAATAAGTATAAGCACAAACAGGACTATTTTCAACAGCAAGGAACAGTAAATAGCGTACGCGGATAACGTGGTGATACTAGCGAGAACAGAAAAACATTAAGTAAGACTCTTTCAGAAATTTGAAGAAGAAGCTAAAGGATACGGATTAATAATAAACCAAACAAAAGTAAATGAGAGAAGACATAACAAGTAATAACAAATATATCGAAATGAAAGTAGTGGAGACTGTATATAGTTTTGAAAACGTGTCTGCGAATCAATTAACAAAAGTGGAGGTAGGCTGGATATGTTGCTAGAATGGAAAACGGAAGATGGACGAAGAGATTATTGAGTGGAGACCAAGAGCCGACAAGCAAAGTCGAGGCAGACCACCCACGATGGACCGACGATCTAAGGAGAATAGAAACAAACTGGATTGCAGCAGCTAGAGATAGAGAGAACTGGAGACGTTTGGAGGAGGCTTATATCCAACAATGGATGTGAAAATGGGGCAGGATGATGATGATGAACCATAACAAACACGGGAAAATAAGAAAAAAGAGATTAATGAAGGGAAGCAGAGCGATAGGGTCACTAAATTCATTACTGAAAGCAAAAACTGTGTAAAAAACAGCTAAATTACGAGTTACGAGACAGTAATCTACAGTGGTGTATGCCAGTGAAACGTGGATTATGAAACCAGCAGGAAAGAAAAGAAAGTAGAGATCTGGGAAAGAAAGTGCTCAGAAAAACCTTTGGAGGAATAAAAGATGGCAGAGAATATTTGGAGAAGACGAACAAATAAAGAAATAATGAGAATGTATGAAAAAACAGCAATTACGGTAAAAATACAAGCCCAAAGAGCTAGATGGCTTGGTCACATTATACAAATGCCAGAAATGAAATGTTAAAGCAATACTGAAGGAGGGAAAAATGGGGAAAAAGAAGAGGACGTCCAAAGAAGAAATGGTTGGAATCATTAAAGCAAGACTTGTCAGAAATAGGCGTGAGAAAATGGAGTCAGAAAGCAAGGGACCGAATAAAATGGAGGGAACTGGGTGTGAGATGACCTACCGACGTTAACCAAGTTCTTTGGAAGCTAGGGGCCTAAAAGGCCTGTGCTCCCCAATATTATTGGGGAGCACAGGCTTTATATGCTATATTAAAGCTAAATTTAATATGTATTTATAAATACAATTTATTAATATATATTATATTATGATCAAATTGTGTAAGAAATCAAAACATAAACAAAATTCCTACTCTAAAAAAGCGGCAACACTTTATACACTTTTGCCACACGCTTAACTGTCAATAAAATTTAAAGTATTTCCGTATCAGTTGTGTACAATTGTCTAATATATTTAATTAAAATTATTATTTTGTGGAATATTAGACTTAAAGAGTTATGTCACAAAATTTATATTATTAATAATAACAAATGTTTTTGATTATTTAATCAATATAATTCTAAAATTTTCAATATAATGATGATTACATTTTCCTAATTATTACACCATATTAACGCTATAAAAGATCGAGCAGTTCCGTATGGGTTTCACATTATCATCTGCGTTAGGAAAATTTGAACTCTAAGGTTGATGTTCTGGAAATTTTAAATACAAGTGACGTCACTTTGTATAAATCGTAACGTGCAAGTGTTTTACTTTGAAAAATGGTATATGTATGTGTATTAAAATGTATGTTTTAGATCTTTTGAAGAAGTTGACAGTCTTTAAGATAAGAAAATATTTTTTGGGTATCTGTATTTTCTCCTAGGGCATCTCTTAGGGAGTTGGGTATGCTATATATGAGTCATTCACTGTTATATTTGGGACATTGTATTTAAAAATGTTTTACCGTTAGAACACTGTTGCACACTCCACGCACTGGTGCATTTTTGCGCTCTAATAAATAGTCATTAGCAAGTCGTGTATGGCCGATACGAAGACGGGTAAGTCTCACTTGCTCTCTTCTGTCTTTTATTTTTGGTTTCCAAAGATGTGGATGTTTGTTGACTTCGTGTAGCCTTGATGGTGTGTTGTTCCAAGTTTGTTGCCATTTTTGAATTGTTTTTTGTTTTAAGTATGGTTTTTAATCGTTTTGTACCAATATGTTACTTTCTTGGGACATCGAGTTAGTTGGTGCGTTTTTAGCCAGTTTATCTACAACTTTGTTATCTTCAATTCCGACATGAGAAGACACCCATATGTTGTTCGGATGTTCTATTTCAAAAGGTTTTTAAGTTCTTTTTTAATAAGAAGTAGAAGGGGGTTTTCACGGTACAAATGAGTCAATGAGGATAGTGAACTTAGAGAATCTGTAATTATTATACATCTTTCTTTGTTTTTGTTTGTGTTAACGACAGTCCTTTTAGAATTGCGAATATTTCAGCTGAAAAGATGCTTGTAATTGACGACAATTTGAAACTAACTGAAGAGTCAATCAATTTGAAATTAACTTTTGGTAAGAATATTTATATTATTAAGTATAATTTGTTCGTGTCCATAAAATGGTTAAATTACGTAGATTTTCCGCAAATTCCGTAGCTGCAAATATAGTACGATACTAATTGATAATGACGATGAATAACACTGATTACAGTGTTCTGGGTAGAACCGTATTAAATCAAAATTGTAGAATTAAAATTTAGAACATAAATATTTTCAATACAAGCTTTGTAGAATAATAATGAAATTTATTATAAATGCGATACAGTTTTTGTCTGTTTAACATTTCGTTAATATGTTTAACATATTTAACAGTTTGGGATATTCCAAAAGTGTTTTATTGGAAATAAACTAATGATGAATTTATATTAACAAATTAATTTATTAATTATTTTGCACATTATTGTAAATACTAGGTAAATCTATATATTATATTTCGATTATAATAAAATAAGTTTTTTGTTGTTATTTATATTAAACATTAATTTATTAATCTCATACCAGTATATTTGCAATAACGATTATTTTTTGCTTTCTATTCGAGATTTTGCTACTTTAATTTTGGTATATAAAAAATATTTATTCGAATATCTATTTTATTGTGTTTTAAAATGTTATACATCATTATGAATTGGTCTACATAATAATATATATTAATTTTTTTTAACGTTTATTCATCTTTTTTCAAAAATTTTGACAGAGAGAAACAAACTTTTCAAAGGTAATAGCTTATTCATTTATAAGCATGCAAACTTTCTTTTTTAGAAAGTTACGTTTTTTCAAAAATTTACATCTAAACTACATTTCTAAATACAGGGTGTTCTCAAACAATACGCCATTTATTTAAAGCGTAGTAAGCAATATAAATCGCTGGAAATGAAAAATATGTATGAGATACTCCAGAATAGGGGTCATCTATGTTCCTCAACCAAGAAATCCGTTGCCTTCCTACACCTCCTCGACCTTCAATTTTGCTTTTGAGGATCAGTTGTAATATTTTATATCGAGTTTCCTTTAATATATGTCTCAGATAAGACATTTTCCGATGTTTAACAGTCTTAAGCAGTTCTCTATCTTTGTTAACGCTCCTTAGTACTTCTTCATTAGTTGCCATTGTGTTGTGCCTGTTCCAGTCTTTGAAGGAGACGAGTTTTCAAGGTTGTGTTCCAGACATGCAGAGTGAAGTTTAGTGAGGTTCAGGTAACTTTTTCTGTGTCTAAAATTTAAAGTCAAGACAGACATTTAAAAAAAATAATAATTGCTTTCATTGTTTAAAAAGATAATTTGTAATAATTTTTATATTTGCCACAGTTTATACGTCAGTAACATTTGTAAGTTTTTGTAGTATCTCATGCACTAGCACTCGTTCACAGTATTTAGTACTAAAAGATTGTATTACTTCTTTCACGGATTCTAGGGGGATGTCGTGTTTATCACCTCGTTGGATATACAGTATGGCGCATTGACTATGGCACGCAGCACCTTGTTTTGGAATATCTGTAAGATGTTTGTATTGGAGACGCTAGCAGTGCCCCCTAACTGAATCCCATAAGTTCGTATAGGCTTGAGGATGGACTTGTAGAGTAATATTTTGTTATCCAAAGATAGTTTTAAATTGCGTCCAATTACCCAACACATATTTCTCAATTTAAGTCCAAGCTGTTTTCGTTTGGTAAAGATATGTGTTTTCCAAGTTAGACGGCGATCCAAATGCATGCCAAGATATTTAACGTCTCCTGGATTTAGGAATTAGACAATTATCAATATATACAGGGGGCATGTTTCTCTACATAGTGTAAATGTAACATGTATTGACTTAGTTCCATTAGATTTGATGCGCCATACTTTCATCAATTGCTGAATTCTATTCAGGTTTGATTGAAGATTTCTTGATACTGTTGATGGATCTGTGTGGGATGCCAAGATAGCAGTGTCATCTGCATATGTTACAACAGTAGTTGTACTAGATGTTGGAATGCTAGCTGTGTATAAAAGGTATAGAATTGGGCAGAGAACGCTGCCTTGCGGGATGCCTGAGTGAATAGGATATCTCTTAGTGTGCTCGGTACCGTGCTTTACCAGGAAGTGTCTATTTTCTATGTAGGATTTTAAGAGCTGGAAGTGAGGATAGGGTAGGAGCTTCTTTAATTTTATTTGTAGTCCAATGTGTCATACCTTGTCAAAAGCCTGAAATATGTCAAGGAAAGCAGCACAACAGTATCTTTTGACGTTAAAATCCTTGTTTATTTGGTTGACTAGCCTATACACTTGTTCTATGGTTCCGTTTAGGGACCATTTAGGAACCATTAGAAAAAAAAAACAACAAAAGACACAACAAATAAGCACTCTGCTAAAAAACCGACTTCCGAAACCCGAATTCAAAAGGAAAACTAACGTTGAAAATTAACAAGGAGTTAAGCAAAACAATAATCAATGATAATGAAGATTCCAACGAAAAATGGGAAAAATTTAAGAACACATTGATGATGCCCATTAAAGAAACGATGAGTAGTCACAAAATCGATTAAGCTAAGACTCCATGGATGACAGATGAGATCCGGCAACTAATGGACAAAAGAGATCATACAAAAACAAAAATGTAAACAAATACAAAGCCACACACAAGGAGATCAGGATAAAAATATGGGCAGCTAAAGAAAAGTGGTACAATGACCAATGTTTAGAGATAGAAGAACTCCAGAGAAATCATGATAGTTTTGAACTGCACAACAAAAAATTAAAGAATTAGCAGATATAAGATGGTCCAGCAATAGTAACACCCTGGTTGATACGAATGGTAAAATAATATCTGATGGCAAACTAAACAGATGGAGAGAATACGTCCAAGAATTGTTTGAGGATGACAGGATACAACAGGATAGCATGAACGATTGCGTGAAACATGATATAGGTCCAAATATAACTAAGGATGAAATAATACATGCAATAAATCTGGCAAAATCTAATAAAACTGCGGGACCTGACACAATTCCAACTAAAATAATTAATTTAATATCAGAAGATCAGATCAATGTATTAGTAGACTTATATAATACTATATATAATACGGGTATTATTCCGAGAGATTAGCTCAAATCAACATTTATTACATTACCAAAAAAACCTAATACAAGGGAATGTAATGACCACCGTATAATTAGTCTAATGAGTTACACACTAAAAGTATTCTTAAAAGTTATCCATTTAGGAATTTTCAGAAAAGTGGAACAAGACATCACTGAAACCCAATTTGGATTTAGGAATGCCATGGGTACATGAGATACATTATTTGGATTTAACTTATCTCTACTTTAACCAAACAGCAAAAGTCAGAGTAGGTAGAGAACTTTCGGAGGAAGTAGAGATAAAAAGAGGCGTAAGGCAAGGTTGCATACTCTCCCCCTTATTGTTCAATCTATATTCGGAAGAAATAATTAAAAAACACTCGAAAATGTAACAATTGGAATAAAAGTCAACGGCAGACCCATCAACAATATCAGATATGCCGATGATACTATACTAATTGCAGAGATTATACAAGATCTACAGACACTTTTAGATAATTTAGTGAATGCTAGTGAGGAAAGCGGACTAACGCTTAATGCTAATAAAACAAAATTTAGGACAATTTCCAAAACACAACAACAAGACATTGTAAACATAAGAGGAGTTCCAATAGAAAAAGTAAAAAAATACAGATATCTTGGTACAATTATTAATGAAAATAACGAGTATACAGAAGAAATAAAAATGAGAATTGAACAAGCTAGAGCAACATTTAATAAGATGAGAAAAGTATTATGCAGAAGAAACCTTAGTTTACAACTCAAACTCAAAATAAGAATATTACGTTCTTACGTGTTTTCGGTGCTGCTGTATGGGGTGGAGGCCTGGAACCTTAAAGAAAGAGGTGAGCGATCGACTTGAAGCATTCGAGATGTGAACCTACCGAAGAATATTAAAAATAAGTTGGGTAGACCGAATAACAAATGTTGAGGTCCTCAGAAAGATGACAAAGGAAATGGAAATTATGAATACGATTAAGATAAGAAAGTTTCAGTATCTCGGCCACGTTATGAGAGGGGATAAATATGTGTTGCTACAAACCATAATGCAGGGAAAAATACAGGGAAAACGAAGTATTGGAAGAAGACGCGTCTCCTGGCTCAATAATCTGAGAAAGTGGCATAATTGCAGTTCCGTCGACTTGTTCAGAGCTGCAATCTCAAAAGTGAAAATAGCTGTGATGATTACCAACCTCTTTAGAGGAGACAGTACCTAAAGAAGAAGAAGATACTTTATTTTTGTTTAAAAAAATCTAAATAACGTAAAAAATTGATTTTTACAGTTTTTTTACATTGTTTAAATAAATTAAGACCACTTTTGCAAGGGATATCTCATGAAAGTGATTCTGCAAAAAATCTCTCATTTATACATTCTTCAAAACGACTACGAGCCTTTTCGCCTGGTCTATAAATCCATTAATATATAAAATCATTAGTTTATAAAGTGTAACGTTGATCTAATATGAAACCATTTTAAATCAATTTGACTAACACAAAAAGTATATATTTGTTGACGTCCCATTACCCTAAACGACTTAAATCCTTTCTGCGAATTCCTTCGTAGAATTAACTAAATATACTTTTAATTATTAAATTAGTAACAGTTTGAAATTCCGAACGGTATACACCCAGCAACTAAATAAATTCTAGTACGAGTATCAAAGGCGAACAAGTAATTTTGTTAACGTTTCTCGCCTCAAAGCAATTAAATGTCACGGCTAAGTTTTCACTTAAAATAAATGGATAATGAACCTTTTTGCTAGACGTAAATATGTCAAAGTGTCGTTCCGTAAAAGGAAATATTTTACGAGATAACTACTTGTATTCAATTACCTGATGATGACGACGGCGTGTTAATAGACCCGTGATAATTTATAATGAAACGCATAGACACGCCTTGCATATAGAATAACCATAAGCTTGTATATATATATATATATATATATATATATATATATATATATATATATATATATATAAGTAGAGGAGATATGAGAATCTGGTATCAAAGATGGCGGCCAGTTGGATGGCTATGGCGTTGAGGACGTAGAAGAAGCCTCTGGGGATGTAGGGGGTGATGTACAAGAAGTATAAGTATAGAAGAAGTACACCCCATCGTAATAGGGTTGAAACTAGGGGTGAGAAGTAGAATTAACGCGTTTGTTGCAATAATTTGCCGGTATAGTTGGTGTGTAGATATTTCGTAACATAATATGAGAAAATGGGGGAATTAGGCAATCTAGATACGTCGTATCACTTATTAGTAAGACAAAAATCGAAGTTGACATTTTGTTTAAAGTAAAATTTCATCATTATATCATTCCGCGAACTAGATAAACTTTCGTTTCTATATATGATAATGTATATACACGTCTAATAACAAGATTACCCGAGTAGAATAATAACGACTGTTTATTTAAATAAAATAATGTTTTACAATTTTTATTTCGCGAACCAGATAAACCTTCGTTTCGCTTCTAAAAACAAGAAACGATATAGATGGGTTTAATTATAAAACAAAACTCCACACATCAATATCCATTAGTCTCACGCAAATCCTACAAGCGACGTGACGTGTCTGCTGTCAATAAAGCTTTTCTTGTTTCCATTGGATTAAAGTTGAAGGATGTCAAAACGTCAATATATTAGACGAAAGGTTCAGGAACCTCAGTCACCTATTTTCGACATTTACCAAAAACCTCTGTTCGACGATACTATTAGAAAAGAAGAATTTCGTACATACACACCTTACATCAAGTCATTTAACAATAGCGACGTTGTTGAATTTATCGTAAATCAATCAGATGCATTTTTTGCTATACACGAAACACTTTTGGAAATTAAAGGAAGTATAAAGAAAGTGGGTAATGGAACTGTTTCTCTTGCACCGAATGCTGGAGCATTCTTGTTTGATACATGTACATATACCCAAAGTTCACATGATATGGAAATAGTTCGAGATCCAGGCGTAGTTAGTACTATTCGCAGTTTGTTGTGTTATACTCCTGAAGATTCTAAGTTTCTTAGTACCGCAGGATGGAACTATCCGAATAACCCACATTTATCGGGAGACAGCTTTAGTTTACTGATTCCGATAAAACATATTTTTAATATTTTCAACGATTACAATAAATTAACTTATGGTCGTCAAGTGTTTCGATTTGTTCGAGCACGTAATGATAGAGATTGTATTTTAGTGGAAGAACCTAATGCCACAACGACAACAGCAGTAACTTTAACTGTTACTAGCATGGAACTCAAGGTCAAACATGTATTTCCCAATGATGATGTGAAAATTGAATTAATGACTCCGATTAAGAATAATACGCCAATCACTATACCTTTCCGTAAATGGGAGCTCAATGAACTACCTTCACTTACGGCAGGATCTCGACGTGAGATATGGAGTGTAAAAACAACTTCAGCTGTTGAACGTCCACGCTATGTTATTGTAGCTTTTCAAACTTCTAAACGAGATGACATTCACGCCAATCCAACGGCATTCGATCACATTAGAATGTCAAGCATACGAGTGGTTATTAATGGGGAATATTGGCCTAACGAGAGAATGCAATTAGATTTTGATAAAAATGACTATGCTATAGCTCACTACAACTATACCGAATTCTTTCCTAGTTATACTCATTCGTCAACAAAACATCCCATCTTAGATTATCAAGCTTTTAAAAAATATACCTTGTTTGCGTTCGACTGCTCCAAACAGGATGATACTTCATTCAGATCCGGAACTGTTGATGTTAAGTTGGAAATCGAAGCAGATGAAGGTTTTCCGGCAGGAACTCGAGCGTACTGTTTAATTGTTCACGATAGCCTACTCGAATACTTTCCTCTAACTGAAGTTGTCAAAAATATCATTTAAAAAGATTAAATAAGTTTAATGAAGTGTTAGTAGCAGACAAGCAGTCATCATGAGAATAGCGTTCGTAGACATTCAGGGATTCACCGTAGATGGGTGGTTTGTACCCAAAGAAGTTAGCATTGAAATTGGAAATAAACGATGTCATTATATATTTACGTCTCCACAACCGTTTGCTACATTAAGTAATCAAGATAAGAAGACTGCTGCGTACTTGGAGAAAAACGTTCATGGTCTTCGGTATTCTAATGGAGATGTTGAATATTTCAAAATGAATAAAATACTAGAATCTAAGTTGTTGTACGCAGCTGACTACATTTACGTTCGTGGAGAACAAAAAGCAGAATTTTTACAAAAGAAATGTCATATGTTAGGAGTTTTTCCTACCATTATTGATGCTTGCAAGTTTGATGGTACACCTTGCGCTACTGGAAACTTTATTCATAATGCCAACCCTTGTCATACCACTGGATTATTTTCGTGCACCGAAAGAAATGTGGATCACCTCCGCCAATGGTTTTTAAATATAATATTACCTATGTAATTTGATACTAAAATAAACAAGATTTTTTATTATATTTTGTTTTATTTATCTCGTTATAACATTGTACATTTTATTTCTATATATAACATTTAAATATATATTAATACCGATTTTCACAATTAGCACTATTATTAATGAAATTGAACAATATGATAACGTTAGCAATTTATACAATTCATCTTTAACGTTAGGTAGTTCTTTATGCTTGAGCAATGATTCACTACGCGGTTGATGGGTCGCACACGATGCTATGTTATTTCTCCAAAAAGGTTCATCTACTTCAGTCAAATTGGAAAAAAATTAATTTTAATTTATAATTTTTCATATCCTTAGGTATGTCTGCTGCAAATGCCCATGTTTTTCTCTCTGTCATCAGACTCATCATTTGCCATTGCGTTCTATTACATTCATGCTTCTCTCCAGTTGTGTCGAAACACACAAGCATATATCTTGACATTTCAGGTGTAAATGTAAACAACGTTCCATTTATGATTGCTACAAATACTAATATGTTGGAATCTAATGGCATTTTGTAGGAATAATTCTCCGTAGAGGATATTGCGCTTTTGGTAATTTTCTAGTAGACAAACGAAACTGTGCCAATCGTTTTTCAATTACGGTTCTCTCTTCATACAACTTAATATCTGCTTTTAATTTTTTTATTTGCTTGCAAAGTTTTTCTAATCTACACCGCACGGAAGGCATTGATACAATGAGGTATATTAAACTTAAAGAATAGATATATATTAATTTTATATTTGCTATGAAATTTTCCTTACTCCTGACCTGTTTCTAATTGTTGTAATACACAAAATTGTTTCTGTAATTCGAAGTAGTATTTTCCACATTACAATAAAAAACATTTGAATTCTACTTGCGCAATCATTTTATGGGATATGCAAATTATTTCTGTAATTTGAAGTAGTATTGCGTCAGATTATCTACATGGCAACAATAAACAGTCGTTAATATTCTACTTGTATAATCTTGTTTTTAGAAGCGAAACGAAGGTTTATCTGGTTCGCGAAATAAAAATTGTAAAACATTATTTTATTTAAATAAACAGTCGTTATTATTCTACTCGGGTAATCTTGTTATTAGACGTGTATATACATTATCATATATAGAAACGAAGGTTTATCTGGTTCGCGGAAAAAACATTCGCCTATTTTTATATATGAATAAGATGAAATTTTACTTTAAACAAAATGTCAACTTCGATTTTTGTCTTACTAATAAGTGATACGACGTATCTAGATTGCCTAATTCCCCCATTTTCTCATATTATGTTACGAAATATCTACACACCAACTATACCGGCAAATTATTGCAACAAACGCGTTAATTCTACTTCTCACCCCTAGTTTCAACCCTATTACGATGGGGTGTACTTCTTCTATACTTATACTTCTTGTACATCACCCCCTACATCCCCAGAGGCTTCTTCTACGTCCTCAACGCCATAGCCATCCAACTGGCCGCCATCTTTGATACCAGATTCTCATATCTCCTCTACTTATATATATATATATATATATATATATATATATATATATATATATATATATATATAAGAAAAAAGAAGTACTTGTGACTCGTTTGGAAAAAATATAAAACTGTTTTGGATGGGTTGGAGTCAATAAAAGGGGCTATTTGTTGACTATTTTTACTCGAGCTTTCAATTGTGATTACAATTATTATCAAGAGCTTCTAAAAAATACAAAATATCTTACAAAGTTGAACTAGAAATAAAAAATTTTTTGTTAACTCACCAAATAAAATTAGTTTGTTATATAAAACTGCTGCTTACATAATAATTACAAAAAATATTAATACAAAAATGTCCTATTCTAATAAATGTTTCTCTGAAAAATTTTGATAGTTTTTTAACAAAAACAATTGAATTTGTAAACAAAAATTGAATAGCTACAAACCGCCTAAATGTCATAAATACTAACTTAAAAATTTTTATTTTGGACATATTGTCAAAAATAAAATTTTGTTTAAAAAATTCTTCTTTGTTTAGTAACAAAGAAGAAGAAGATTTATTCACCATTGATAGATGCCCGAAAAAATGTAACAAATACATGGAAAATTCACAAGGTGATATTTTACTGACTGCATATATAAATTACATAGAAATAATATAATTATAACTTTTGCTTAGATTTTGAATTTCTGACCTTTTGTTTAAATTATTATCACTTTTGCTAATACAAACCATTTCCAAAAAAGTTCTTTTAAATTTATTACTTTCACTACATAAAATTTTAGACAAAGACCATATTATGGATTAAATTAAAAGATAACTGTGCCCAGTTATCTTTTAATTTGGTTACAATTATTGCTTTAATATGTGGTTGAGTGTAGTCGTTTGTTTTATTCCTTAATAATAATAAAAATAATAACAACCCTATTTTATGTAAAAACTTTCATTTATATACTCTTTGTAAAATGAAGGAATTCAAAATAATATCCAAATTAGGATCACAATCACAATTAAAGATTAAAGTACGTTTATTGACGTTTCAATTTCCACTTCGGAAATCGTTCTCAAAATGCAAACATTAATTTGGTATTTGTTTGTTTATTTTATTATTTGTTTTTCATAATAAATATAATATAATGTCAGACCAATCAAATACACTGCTCAAAATGAATAAATTTTACTAAGAGATGTATCAGTTTTTTAGGAACCACCTGTACAATATATAAGTATGCAAAACATTTTAATTAAAATTTATAAAACATTATATATACCGAAAAGTATTTTTCCCACTTAAAAATTTTAAAACTTTAAACAACCTCTTCGGAGCAGATAACGTTTGTTTACCTTCACTACTTTCCCTTTATCCAGCAGACCCAACTTTCGTATTTTATTTCAGACCATTCTTTACGAAAAAAAGCTATACATCATTGTCTGTTTTGACACCCACATTGGCCTGCTTGGAGATTGAAGTATGTAATTCTGTAAAAAAATCCCTTACCGGATTTTTTTTGTTTGATTAACAAATTAAAAAATGTTTGAAGTGGACCTTATATACGTATATGTGCGTACGGAAGGGCCCTTAGGCATTCTAATTTACACTGTACAGTGTGATTAACACGAAATGATCTTGTGTTGGTGGTCTGGGCAATTTACATGGTTCAAAACATGCTTTAGGCCGTGTTCGACAAACAAAGGATAAAGATAATTAGTATAAAAATATACTAATATATATATATATATATATATATATATATATATATATATATATATAATATATATATATATATACTAATATATATATATATATATATATATATATACTAATATATATATATATATATATATATATATATATATATATATATGTATACAGTTTTAGTTGTTTTCCGGGTTTAACTCCGCGTTAAAGCGTTAAATAGTTTTGGTTTTTAAGAAAACCATTGTTTTGGTGACGATTCGGCAAGGTTATACTTGCCATTGTGTCATGTTAGAATAGTTCTGCTTCTTCTTGATGTTCCAGGAGAACTCCAATTCCAATTCCAGTTATTATATATTAAATCTCATTCTGCGTATAGCTCTTGTCATACTCTTTGTCGACTCCACATTAGAAAACTGAGATTTATCCGTAATATGGTTTCTGATTGCTCTGTAATGGTTTCCTGTATTTATATTCCCATTAATATACCTTTCTTTCCATTCTTTCTTAAGCTCTTTAAATATGTCTTGATTCTATATCTCTAGACGTACAAAGATAATGAGGTAATACTCCTTGTATCACCACGTTATTTGCCAATTCATCTACTATTTCATTTCTAGTTATTCCACAGTGGCTTTTAATCCATGCCAACTTAACAGTTTTGCCTTATTGCTGAAGTTCTTTAATTATATTTATTATATATAATTAGATGTTATTTGATTTTGATTTAGGATTTAGTGATGGCACTAATTTTCTTAAAGAACTTTTGCTGTCACTATAAATTATAATCTTTAAATGATTTATATTAGATAAATATTTTAGTGCTTCCACTATCGCTATTAATTCAGCTGTGTATATACTCATGATGGAATTGAGTTAAAACATTTTACTGTTTTTATTATTGTTATCCCAGTATGCACATCTCACACCTTCAATACGGTTGGCTGCATCTGTATATAGCATATAACAATATTTAAACTATTGTTAACTGTCAGATATAAACATCAATTTTCCTAAATATTCCACTGAAAGTGGAAAGTGGATGGTTTTTTCTTTCCATTACATTAATTTTCTCAAAAACTCCTTAACCCATTCTCCTTTGGTCACTGGATTTACAAAATACAGTATTCACGATAAAGTAACTAAATTTAGTAAAAGTAATGGTCTTAAATTGATACTATTTTCTAAAGTATCTGTATTTCGAAGACGATTTTATAAATCCACATCCGTAGATGATTAGGCTGCCATTTTATATAAAATGAAATTTTGTCTCTTGATTAAATGGTAGCCTCAATTACCTAGAGAAGCTTTTCGATTACGAATGACGGTTAAGTTTTAAATAAAAAATAGGAGCAATCAGTGTTATAGATCCTGGCAAAATAATTAATGCTGATGCAAGAACGTAGTTGCAAGCTTTGTCAAATTAATTACTTATGTATTTATAAAATTTCCAATAGAGGAACGCCGGATTAGTGGGTTTTAGTAGAGATGAGTCGGTTTTGAATAAAGATCCGGACTGCAGAAGCGAAAAGAATCGGTTTCGTTCATGACCAAAACGAAGTAGCAAATATTTTGCTAGTTTTTAATTGTATTATACAATAAAAAAAAAACAAATGACTCAATAAGCAAATATATGAACGAATATTGGGAAATTAGATTTCTATAAAAAGTCAACAAGAATGAATTAAATCATTATAAGGAGAGAAAAGACCAGATACAGGAAAATATATATGAAGATAATCAGACTAAAGACGGACCCGAAATAACTAAGTCAGAAGTTAGGCATACATGAAAGTCCACGAAAAATAATAAAGCTGCTTCTCCAGATGAAATACACATGAAAAAACATAGATCTTTTAGTCCAACTACTGAACACAATCTATTCCACAGGACTCATTCTACGTGAAATGCTAACATCAACATTAATTTGTCTACCAAAGAAAGTAAATGTCAAAATAATGTATAGATTATCGAACGATCAGTCTAATGTCACATATAAAAACTCTGCTTAAACTCATTCGTAATAGAATACACGCTAAGCTAGAGATGGATATTAGTTATTACCAGTTTGGATTTCGGAATGCACAAGAGAAGCACTATTTTCTTTTAACGGGCTGACCCAAAGACGTTTTGATGTTATTCGAGACCTTTATGTATGCTTTATAGACTACAACAAGGCATTTAATAAAGTAAAATATAACCGACTTATAGAAGTACTCAAAAACAAGAATCCAATTATCTGAAATCGTTATTCTGAAGAAATCATACAAGAACCTTTGGTAAACGAGATAGCATAAAAGTGAACGAAATAACCCACCTTTACAAGAACCTAAAGAAAATTTTACAAAACCAATACAAAAACTTAAAAAATTTAAAACTATTAATAATTCTGAGACTATTGCTAACAGTATGGAACGCGTAAAAGATTTTATTAATAATAAACTTTAATAAACACCGATATTAAATTTTGAACAACTAACTGGTTTTTTTGAAAATGCTTTAGAATATCCAGATAAATTGAGTTTATCAAATATTATCAAAACAAATCTATCCCCACATTATATATAAAAAAATAAAATTGCGATGTACTTAATTCAATTACTCGACAACTAAAACCTCAGCTCGATAGCTAATCCTCCATAGAACTTTCTACATAAGCTCACATTCAAGTCTATTCTACAGTGGAATGTGAACGGGTATTATACCCGTTTGGAAATTTTACAATTAATAATTGCTTAAAATTCTCCTTATATAATTTTTATACTCATTTTTATAATCATTTCAAAAATTTCTAATCTTTTATGTCAGATTCCTACACCTCGAATTATACTGCGAGATTTTAATGCACATAATTAATTATCGGGCTCAAAAAAATGACACAAATGGAAAGAAAAATAGAAACTATCCTAAATAATCTCAATCTAAATCTACTTAATGAACGCAGGAATACTGGATATAATGCACCACCGGCAGAGTTTTCAGCAATTTATTGATTTGTCAATTTATAAACCAAACTTGCAACCTCATTTATCGTGAGACGCTTTACCTGATCTGTATGGAAGTGATCACTTTCCCATCTTAGTTAGCAATCTGTTGTACCATAAGCACAGTACACACATCAATAAATGGTCCTTAATTAAAGCCAACTGGATACTGTTCTCAACATTGATTTCTTCATTAGCTGTGGACCGTAGAAAAATGTTAGACTAAGATATTAACGAGAAAACATCCCTTTTCAATAAACTCATCACTGATGTAGCAAATAAATCCGTGGAAAGAACAGCTTTTCGTCCAAAACATTCACCTGTAGAACGATGTGAGCAAACAGGCAATAAGAGAATTTAAATGGACTTTTAATAGATATAAACGATATAAAACTACTGAAAATCATTTGTAATTGAAAAGAATAAGAGCTAAATGTATTATCATCAGTTGGCGCTCCAGCCCTTCGTGAGCCTTGGCCTGCTTCAAAACATTCTTCCATCCTTCCCTATCGAGTGTCTGTCTTCTCCAGCCCCTCACTCCAATCTCACTCAGATCTTCCTGTACATCATCCAGATATCTGAGTTTAGGTCGCCCCCTTCTTCTTCTTCTTCCGACCGGCCTGTTTAGCATAGTTATTTTAGTGGGATCACCCTCATCCATCCGCAAAACGTGACCCACCACCTGAGGTTGTTTATTTTGATGTTCTTCACAATATCTGCATCACCAAAAAGTCTATAGAGTTCAAAGTTATATCGCCTTCTCCACAGACCCTGTTCGTTTACTCCGCCATATATGGTCCTCAATACTTTTCTTTCAAATACTCGTAATAGCTCTTCATCTCGGGTCGTCATTGCCCATGTTTCCGATCCGTATGTGAGCACTGGGCGTATTATTGTTTTATAAAGTTTGCACTTTGTTGCTATTGACATACTTCTCGCTCTTATTTGAGGGCCCAGGCGGAAATAACAGCGGTTAGCCACGCATATTCTTTTTTTTTATCTCGTTGGATGTGTTATTTTTGTAGTCTACCAGTGATCCTAAGTAGCAGAATTTTTTTACCATTTCTATCGTTTTGTGTTGCACCTCTAAGTTATTTTGTTGAATTCTTGATATGGCCGGCATATATTTAGTTTTCTGGATGTTAATCAGAAGTTTGATGTTTTCTGCGGCAAATCGAACAGAAAGTTCGATTTAAAGACCAACTGTCATCTGAAATGGATAGTAATACAGGGATTCCTCAAAGTAGTGTATTAGGCCCCCTTTTATTAATTCTGTACATTAACGATATCGATATTTTTGTAATTTGTGAATTTATTAATCTTTTTGCCGATGATACTTTAATCTGTTGTAGTGATGAAAATTTTGATTTAGCTATTCAAAAAATAACAATATTTTAGATATGGTTAATATATATATTTAAAAATTAATAAACTGAAGTTAAATGTGGAAAAAAAACAAAAGCAATAATTTTGACTACCAAACATAAATATAGCTTTAGATGACATATATGTAACTAGCACTATGTATAAAAGTACGATGAATTCGCTCGTTTTCAAAAGCTTCGTTAAATTTAATCAGTTACGAACATATGTTTAAAAATGTATTAATCTCAATAATGTCCAAACTGTTACTTAAACAATATATCAAAAATTTATAGTGTACTTTCTATATATTGTATGTATATTAGGGTTTCTATTTAAATAAAGATTTATCTATCTATATATCTATAAAACAAGGAATAAGAGAATATTTAATATAATTAATAAACAAATTGAAGAAGAATTAAAGGAATTGAAAGAATCAATTCCCAACAAAGAATCGAATCGTTAAGAGTAACGATTTGGCCCAGTTCCATTCTGTGGTATTCAACCGATATTTTACCGTCAACGAGCATCCAGCATCCGGCTTTTCGACGATCGATACACCGGTTGACAATAACTTGGCGGTCAGCGGTTGACGTTGACGAAGGATGACGTTGGAAATCGAAATAGCAAATGTCAGACTCATACTTTGATGTATAAAAAGATCTTCCGTTGTGTATAACTCGTAACGAAATTGAAGATATAAATTTAAACGGATTTGTACATCTATAAATGACAAGTAAAGCGACAAAACTTACTTGAAACAAATGTCACATGGACACAATCTACAGCAAAAAAACAAATAATTTCTGTATGAAATATTCAAGGAAATGAAACTATTATTTATTTATTTATTTACGCTGTAACCACAAGGGTTATTAGCGACTTAAAAATATAATACAGGTAAAGTTAGAAAACATTACAATAATTGATACAGTCCGAGTCTTTAAGATAACTTATTGTGTTTTTAATGTTCTAAGGCTTCCTTTATGTTATTTGGAATAGTGTGTTTCTTTCTTGCTGCTTCATATATTTTGCACTGAGTTAGTATATGTTTCACGGAGAGTGTTACTTGACAATTTTCACACATTGGCGGCACAGTTCGGGTCCAGATGTGTTTATATGTAAAGTTACTGTGTCCTCAAACGTGTTATTCTCACTTGTTCGTGTCTATTGGCTGTGGGTTAGGACCACGGTTTCACTAATTGTTTGATTTCCTTAGTTTATTTTGTAATGAACTCCACTTATTTTGCCACGCTCTTAACACTTTATATTATATTTCTGACTTGAAGCCGTCTGAAGAAACCTCATTAATAAGAGTGGAGTCCTGGCTGAAGGGTGCTAAGCGGGCTAGTTCATCTGCATCTTCATTTCGTTGTATAAAACTGATAAATAATTGTATAAAACTTATACCTGAATGTGATGGAACAAATATGAAGTCAACAGTAATCTTATTATTATTTAGAATCTCTATTTCTGATTGGATATGTGAGGCAATTGGATTATTGGTATATAAACGTTTGATATTTTGAAGTAACCTTAGTGAATCGGTTATTATGAGAGACGGGGACTGTTTCGACTCTTTTATGTGGATAAGTTCTTGTAATATTGCATACAAATCTGCAGTGTATAACAAAGTAATGGAATTTAATTGAAATTTTAAGGATGTATTGGGTGTAAGGATGATAGTTGGTGATGGCTAGTTAGTGATTTTAATATGTTTCCATTTCTATTAAGAATGATTGTTTTGATCAGGTCTGTTATAGTCTCACTTTTTTATATATATACTAAGGTTCGTATTAACCTTGGGAATTAATATTAACCAAGGTGGAAAAGTAAGGAAATTTGTAAAAATAATTTCAGGAAATTCAAGATGTAGGTCATAAACTTCTTTCTTTCAACACTATCATAGGCATATCTAAAATCAACAAACAGGTGATGAGTATCAATGCCATACTCATATGTTATTTTCCAGAGCTTGTCTTAAAAGCAATAATTGATCGGTCGTTGATCTTTCTTTATAAAACCCACACTGATATTCACCTATTATGTCTTCTTAATATCCCGATAGTCGGTCGTAAAGAATATATGTCAATATTTTGTAATGTTAGGTTTAGGAAGGTTATTTCTCTGTAGTTGTCACATATTATATTATGTAGTTGATCTCTTTTTTGCGGATTGGTACAATTATACCTACATTCCAGTCTTCTGGCAACTTTATTTGCTTCCAGATCAGTTCCTACCAAATCTACATAAATCACATTTTGAGAGAACAGTGAGTGAAAAATTACTAGAAGAAAACATAGAAGAATTCACAATAAAAATCATTGGAACACCATAACACTATCATACTAAACACGGCACAAAATTCGTTGAACAAACACTCAACGGAGAGAAAACAGTGGTTCGATGAAGAAAGCAAACAAGCTATTCACGAAAGAAATGAAGCACATAAGAATTTCATACACAGACGAACTAGAGAGAGAAGACAGAATTTGAGAATAAAAGACGAAGAGCTGATAAACTATGCAGACAGAAAAAGAGACGGTACGAAAACAACCGAAACTAAACATGAGAGGGCGTTCAAGGAAAACGAAACACGCAGTGCATACCAACTTATCAAACATTTAAGACAGGGTTACAAACCGAAGACTGCCTATGCAAAAATAAAATGGGAAATAATTAGCGATATGGACGAAATTAAGAGAACCTGGATGATGTATTTTAAGGAATTATTAAACAAAGGGCACAAACACCACTACAACAGCGGCAGCAGCAGTAGAACAGAAGGTCAACAACAGAGCTGTGGAAGATGGAGAAGATAATGAATTGGCTAGACCTCCAACGCTAAGAGGTAGAACAGCAATCCAAATGCAAAAAGCCATAAAGCGCCGGGAATAGATAAGATACCGCAGAACTGTTCAAGCAGGGAGGAACAAATTTGACAGAACAGATGTACCAGCTTATACAAGAAATATGGAGAGAAGAAAAAATCCCACAACAATGGAAGAAAAGTATAATCTCCTTATTCATAAAAAAGGAAACAAACTGATATGCCAGAATTATAGAGCATCTCTTTACTTTGTTCGGATACAAAATATTCACAAACATTCTTAATCGAAGACTTCAACCCCTCACTGAAAAAATTATCGGGAATATCAAGCAGGTTCAGGCAAAATAGATCTACTATTGACCAACTATTTACAGTTAAACAAATACTAGCCAAAGCATGAGAATATGACATAGACGTCTACAATCTCTTTGTAGATTTCAAGCAAGCCTATGATTCAATAGATAGAACAATACTACCTAATATATTACAAGAATTTGGCATACCATCAAAATTAATAAGACTAGTGCAAATGACAATGACAGAAACAGAAGCACATGTATGTATTCAAGGACAGATCACTGATGCGTTTATGACAACGCAAGGACTGAAACAAGGTGACGGACTGGCTCCAACACTTTTTAATCTTGTTCTTGAATATGTAATTAGACGGTTGACGGTGAGCAGAAATAACATACTTTACAAACAAATCTACCCAATTAGCAGCATACGCAGATGACATAAACATAATGAGCAGAACAAAGACTGCGGCAGAAGAAACCTACGTTCAGTTGAAACAGAGTTCAGAAGTTGTAGGCTAACAATAAATACAAATAAAACAAAACTACTCATACAAACCAGATCAAATATACAGCGCAACAACAACAATTTATAGACGATATAGAATACGTGAATAGATTCACGTATTTAGAATGGATCTGGTCGAAAATAATGAAGAAGAACCGGAAATAAATAGAAGGCTTATGCTGGCAAACAAAGCCTATTTCGCGATGGGCCACATATTCAAATCGCGAGACGTACACCGGAAAACAAAACTCCGGGTATATAAAACAATAATCCGACCCATAGTAAGTTATGGGTGTGAAACATGGGTTATAACACAGAAATCTACCAATGCATTAGACGTGTTCGAAAGAAAAATATTGCGTAGAATACTGGGTCCAATAAAGGAAAATAACAACTGGCGAATTAGATATAATAACGAAATATACGAACAATACACTGAACCAACACTAGCACAATACACTAGACTGCAGAGATTACGATGGCAGGGCAGTGGCCCGCATGCATGAGAACAGAATCCCCAGAAAATTACTAAACGCAAGAATGCAAGGAAAAGACCTGTTGGAAGACCAAAAAAGAGATGGAAGACGAGGTAGATGAGGATGCCAAAATCTCCTAAAAACGCGTTCATGGAAAAGAACAGCAGTAAATAGAGATGTTTGAGAGAGGTTTAATGAAGGAGGCCAAGGCCCGGCTTGGGCTGTAGTGCCATTGGACGGGGACATAAATCACTACATATACAGTATGTCAGGTTTTTTTTTGCCATGCTTTAAAAGTTCTGAAGGAATGCCATCTGTCCCCAGGAGCTTTGTTTTCTTTTAATTTCTGTATAGCTTGGATAACTTCTACCTCTGTTATCTTTCTCTCTTTCATCTTTTCAATTATTGTTTAGTTATAATTAGATATTTGATGGGATTATAAGGAGACAGCGTTACATCATAGAAAGAATTAATTAACCCTGTCACCTATTTGTATATGTAATGTGTTTTATTGTTATTAAAAGGAGCATATTAAAATTTGTGTCGTTTTTATAGAGCCATATTTCATGTGAGTGAGTGCACTAAAGACCGAGCAAGACCTTTCCTTCGGCCAATCTGAAAATTATGTTCTAGCGTGCTGTATAATGTTTTACGGTCCGTTTTTATGCCCTTCGGGCTTTTTTTCGACTAACCATATTCCGTTGAGCTTTTTATGGATCCTAAATCAAGTGTTTTGTTATTTCGGTTTCTTTCTGCACATAGTTGTATATTTGAAGGATTGTAAAACATCAGCCTCCGTACCATTTATCATCGCTTACCTAACCGATTCTGAACTTTGAAGTTGGTAATCCTATTATCTGCCCCATCTACGGAAACTCTCCCTTTGAACGTATTTTAACTCAAACTAAAAAAAGTTCAAAGCGAAAAGGTACTTAAAGTTGAAAATGTTGAATTTAAAAGCCGTTCAGATGAGAAGAGATTGTACAGAGGAGGTGTCTATGCACGAAAAATGTTAAAAGCATACAAATATTAGCTGTATAATGAGGAATATTTTGTTTTGATGTTTCACATGGGTTAATTATGAAAAAGGAAACATAAATCAATAAATACGAAAATTCAGAAGCACTTTAAAAATAACTTAACAGAAATATTACATTAGTACGTGTGGAATTTGAAAATCTTCTTCTTCTTTGAGTGCCTTCTCCTATCGAATATCAGCAATAATATTGGTGAATTTTTATTTATTATGTGTCTTGCTGCATCGATTAAATTTCGTATGTTCTTAAGCCAGAAGCACTGTCTACGTCGTGGTTGGCGTATACTTCCTACATAACCCTTTATTATTTGCGGATAACCCCACATTTTTTGCGAAGATATTATGAGACATAATAGAAAACAAAATGCGAAGATTATCGTACTATACGCCTCATGAGTCATCTCCTAAAATTGTTTCTAAACATATTTCATTAGTATTGTTCTGAAGCTATTTTCTTGTGGTATTTTAAATTAATTACTATTTAACTGGGAATAAGCCACAATTAAAGATAAAAATACGTTTATTGACGTTTCAATTTCCACTTCGGAAATCGTTCTCAAAATACAAACAGTAAATTAAACAAATTTTGTTTTTGTTACATAGTGAAAAATTCTTCTAATAATTTAATTTTATCTGACTCATTTATATTGACGATTCAGACATACATTATGCATTTTAAAGTAAACGACTTTAAAATGATATTGCCAATATTGTTGATTGCGCTCCTGGGACGACTTTACTTATAAGATAGTTCATTCGATTACATGAAATCAACTTTAACTTGAGAATATCCGTCAGAAAAAAATCATAGCATGTAATTCGTCTTTAAAAAGACAAACACATGACATGATGACAGTAAAATTCTCCTGTTAGTGATTCCATAGTAAATTATGAGGGAAAAACCAGGAAAAAAACCTCATAATACTATCCCGACATTGTAAGTATTTGTTCGTAAATTTAGTTTACCTTCAACAAACATCAAAATTCTGATTTTATATGTTACGTTATTTAAAAAACATAAATGATGTATCCTCTATATGTTACTGACTTACTAATACTGGTATTTTCTTATTAATAACTTCCTCTTTCAATATTGGTAACCAGATCCTACTACATTCTGCCGAGGAATTTGAGACACAATAGGCCTCATTTAGCATAATTAGAGCCGCTTCTTTGATTTTTCTTTTTTTACCATCCGTTTCTTTTAGGACTAGATTTGAATTATTCCATTGAACCCTATGTTGATTATCCCATGCGTGTTTACATATTTGAGATCTATCAAATTCTCTATTTTTAATATAAGATTGATGTTCACTTATTCTAACATTTAATGGCCTTGATGTTTCACCTAAATAAAACTGATCTAGCCACTGCCAGAATAGGAGAATCTCTGTTATGCCACCATTTGTCGACTAGATTAGAAACTGAAATATCACATATATTATGTAGCAGCTCAGTTTGATTGTAAGACTTGCATTTGAGAATAAATTTTTTAGCTAAAAGTAGTCGTCTTAAATGTAAGGGAGGTTCCATAGATTCGGCTAAAAGATTCTCTGTAGGTGTAGATTTGAGCGCCCCTAAAACTAATCGCAGAGCCTTATACTCTAGGTATAGTTTTTTAAGACGCCTGTTTGTGGCAGATCCGTATAAACATTAAGTTAGTCTTAGGATACGCACCCCATCGATAGCGATTAACTACTATTAAGAATATTTAGACTTTTCTCACATTTCATTAAGCACTCGTTAGTGTGTTCGTCCCATGTTAACTTGGTGTCCAATGTAATACCAAGATAAGTGTAGTGATTGTGAACGGGTATAATTAGGCTGTTAAACATAATTCTGGATATAACGGGTAAACGATGTCGCGTAAAAAATACCACAGCTGATTTCTTCGTAGTTAAGTTCAAACCCTTGTTTAAATTTTAATTGTTGTTGTTATTTTTTTGACTTTGTAGTAAGCTTTGTCGATAAAATTGTACAATCTTCGGTGACAATAAAGCATATTTCTATTCTATTCTATTTTATAAAAATTGTACACCTTTGTCAGACCGACCTAAAATTCTCCGTTTCTATTCCTTTTCTCGTGTTTTCGTATTTGTCTATGAAACATTTACAAAAACCAAATCCAACCTTAACGTAATCTTTAATAACTCAATCAAGCACTTTTCTCAATAAAACTTACTCGTTCAATATCGTAAAAGTAAGTCGTCCGCCGTGAATACCGGATGATAAATAAAATATTCCTTTCTGATCGCATTAATAATGCATGGTTCGTGAAGCAGCAGCAGCGGGTTTTCAAATCTACGTGTCACCCTTCAGCGGGGTTGTTGTTTCTAATAATTTCTTTATTACAAATTTATGATTTTCTTCACCAACGAGAATCGAAACATTAAGTCTATTTACCAAGAGGAGTTAGTTAGGGTTATCATTTAAAAAAATTCTTTTTCTCTAAAGCATTGACGGTCCAATCATCTTTCTGTTTTTTTTCTTCTAAATACTTATTTATTTAAATCGGCAGGTTTGCTTTATTCCAATAACTAATTTCTGTGGCTATAAAAATATTTGAGCATCTATCGAAAATATTTGAGCAAGGTAATTGTATTATTATTAACATTATACACAAGATTAACATATTACAATAAAAAAACTTCCTTTTATAAGATTTTCTTGCAAAGGATTTAAAACGACGGTCCCTTTGAAAACTCCAGCAGTAATCCGCCATCATGTGAGTGTACCATCTTGCCTCATACCTTTTTTCATCGTTTTGATATCTTGGTGGAAGACACCACCAATTCCTCACTCACACTCATATGACAACCGTGTTTGTTAAAATTGTTCACCATGTCTTTCACTATAACTCGGTAATTTTTTGATTTATTGTTCCTAAGAAAATTTTCCACAAATTTCACAAAAGAGCACCATTCATTACATTCAATTTCAGTCATCAATTCTGTAAAATGCGAATCTTTTATGTTGTCGTATCTGAGACCCATCAGATATTCCTGTTTTCAATTTTTCTTTTCCTTGAGGCAAGCAACTCGGAAGAATCCTTTGGAAGGTTCAAATCTCTGATAAGATCGCTTAGCTCTTTCCGAGTAAAGCGCTCAGGACGTGTTGAATCCGAGAGAGAACTTCTAAATATTGTAAAAACCAGAAAAACGAGTTATCTAGGACATATTTACAGAGGAGAAAAATACCACTTCCTACGACTGATAACGGAAGGGAAAGTTGAAGGAAGAAGGCATAGCCAACCTTAGTAATGGAAAGGACACCTTCAGAAGAGGAATCTACCAAGAAGAGAAAAATTGAATATAATGTTGCTTTAAAATCTTTACAACTGAGAAACATTAAATCAA
The DNA here is from genome assembly GCA_918026665.1 of Diabrotica balteata. Classification (NCBI taxonomy): domain Eukaryota; kingdom Metazoa; phylum Arthropoda; class Insecta; order Coleoptera; family Chrysomelidae; genus Diabrotica; species Diabrotica balteata. The sequence goes on along the minus strand of OU898278.1, from coordinate 175,731,088 downwards.
GAAATCACTCAAACAATAACATATATCTATAAAAAAACAGTACAGAAAGAGTTTTAATCTTTCCTTCTGTTGGCGCCTTTTTCGTTATTGTAAACCTCAACTATTTGTACCAAGCTTTCCGTTTATTTATACGTTGTTGTTTGTCTCCTTTATCTCAAAAATTGTATCAATAGGATACACAGTTGACAATTAAACGGGTTGATGAGCATTACTATGATAAAATCAAAAGTCTCCATGTCTAGGAATCTTCATTTTCCTAACTCTTTCGAGCTAGGAAGTATATTTTATAAAAAAAATGACTAAGAAAACCGTTATATAAGAAGTTTTACAAAGCACAGTAAAAATCACTAAATTATATACACAATAAAAAACTTTTACCGAACATTTTAAAATAATTCCTGATACAAATCGCTAAAAGTTTTACAGTTTCCAACTTTATATTATCTGTATTAATTAGTTCCGAAAGAAGGCTAAAGTGCAATTATCTTTTGAGGGAGATACCTGATCCTGCTTTGGTTCTGCTAGTTTCCCGATAATTAATTTATTAACTTAACCACTTCCTGACTAACTTGATCGAAAAGTTTGTTATTCCGGACTTTAAGTTCTGCGAAACAAGTTTAAGTATTTTTTTAAAATTGCCCATCGCGCAAAGGTTTACGAGAAGAAATAATTTTTTTTAAATATGAAAGTACATATTTTCATTAATGTTATAAAGTAACATATTTTTCAAAATTTTAACCCAATGTTAATAAAGATCATCAATAAAATGTTTTTATAAAATAAATCGTAAAGACTGCAATTCAGCATATATTAGGCAAACACACCAATATCTACATATAAGAGTTGCTGCGCACACATAGTGAACAAACTAACAAATTAAACACTACAGCCTTATTCAAGCATTCTCTAGAAAATAGCTGTTCTATTGATTTTAAGAAGGATGTCCAAGGTGTTATGTAACAGAGACCTAAAATTGGCATTGAGGATCCGCCCACTTCGCTGCTACGTGTTCTCGGTCTTTCTTTATGGTGTCGTGGATTGTGATAAAATCGATCTAAATGGTCTTGAGACTTTCGAAATGTGGTGCTATAGAAGAATTTTAAAAGTTTCCTGAGTGGAGATAATTCGAAACTTCACAATACTAGAACGTCTCAGCAAGACTACTGAGATTATAAAAGGCATCAAGCAGAGAAAGCTGGAGTATTTCGGACATGTAATGAGAGGTCCCAAATATAGGTTGCTACAAAATATCATGCAAGGAAAAATAGCAGGCAAACGCAGTGCAGGACAAAGAAGAACCTCATGGTTGAAGAACTTGCAAGATTGGTATGGTGTTGATACAAGCATGCTATTTAGGGTGGCAGTAAATAAAATTAAGATAGCTGTGATGGTAACCAACGTTTAAAAGGACATGGTACATGAAGAAGAAGAATTGATTTTAAATATATACAAATTAAAAAAAAACTACAACAAAAGATGCATATTGGAGATTTTTCACATAAAAAAAAATCAAAATTATATAAATAACTAGCTGACCCGGCAAACGCTGTTTTGCCTTATAAATTATTTCTAGTTTCTAGATAAATTCTAGTGTAGACAAAAAGTTCCTTACTTATTATAAGTGTGTAAGTATGTGGTATATGCGTGAAATGGGCGAGGAGCGCTATAAACGATAAGGGAATATAAAAATAACAAACGCCAAACAATATTATTTTCAAGTTATTATAGTTTATTACTTATAATTACATATCACATATTAATTACGATAGTAACCCTAACAAACAAAATCAATCTCTTAATGCTATAGCGTGAACAATATTTTTTGTTAGCCCATCTTTAGCGAGCACAAACAAACTGGACGGTTTACCCACTCGAGAGCATGCTACGTACAATTGCCTGTGTGAAAAACATGGTGTACTCAAATCTAAGCCACAAATAGACATCGTTTGGCCTTGGGATTTGTTGATTGTCATTGCAAATGCCCATCTAATCGGAAACTGAATTCGTTTGAATTGAATTGGCACATCTGTAGGTATGATAGAAATCCGTGGTATTAATATATTTTCACCTTTGAACTTGCCATTTAAAATGCTGGCTTCGATAACGTTTTTCATCAATTTTCGAATGACTAATCGCGTACCGTTGCACAGCCGTGGCGGGTTTAAATTACGAAGCAAGATAATTGGAGATCCAGCTTTCAATTGTAAATTATGCGGTGGCATGCCTGGCAAATCCAGTGAGTTCAAAAATTCTGTGGGAAAATTGACAGCTTCGCTGGCATCGCAAACTGTATCAATAGATTTGTATGATACCAAGTTCCCTGGCAACAACTGTTGTATCTTCAAATTTAAATTGTTGACGTCTGGATATATAATACGTTAGAATCTGGATCCGTGCCGATAAGTAAACCATTCAATGGTTCAGGTGGTGTTTCAATTTCAGGTAGTTGCACTTTTCCTGACGCGCAACACATCCCAGGTGGCTCATTTTTGAATTTGAGAGCATGACAATGCGGACATTCCTTATCCATAGCACCAATTACCACTTTTGAATGAGCATAATATTCAATATCGGACTCGTACTGGAATGCTAGACGCAAAAATGAATCAGATGTAAATGCACGATGTACCTGTTGGCGTTGTTGGTCATTTGTTCTTCGTCTATTAACCGTAAAACGGCGTGATTGTCGTTGTTCTAAACGTATAACTTTATTGCGCTCAGCTCGTGTATTTTCTGATTGTTCTTGACACAATTGCTGAATGCTCTCACGTGCATCAGCATTTTGTTGCTGGACTTGTTCTTCGGTTCTTTGGGATCTTTTATCTCTCATACTTCTGGACCTACTTGTATTACGGCTCAAATCAGCCCCTTTGCGTTTTCTTGGCATTGCTTAGTCTACAAAACGCATATAAATAGAATTAATGAAATTACTTAATGATGGAAAACGTTCTAATTATAATTACGGCCAGGATTATAGCGAAAATATTAGTTTTATGAAAAAAAATTTGAAACAATAGTTGTAAAAAATTCAAATAATTATATAAAAAAAGTATACTTACAACACAAAAGCCGTTGTTGGTTGGAGCTCGTGACACGTGTTGAGTACTTTTAAGGTTATGTAAATCACTTGTTTAAATAAAACTTCATTAACTGATCTAATCGTGCCAAATACACTTAAAATTAATAATTTTATTATTATGAATAAAATAGTAATAATTAATAGTTATTATGAGAGTTACACAGAAATAGAAAATTGATAATTGTGAACGTTACTACTACACTTAATGCATAAACAATAATCATGGATGGCCGAAAACTGTGTAGGGAGTGAGAGAAGTCTTGTGTGAGTGAAACAGGAGACCGGCTTCAGTTTATGGTATAGTGTGGCATTTCACTCACCAGTAAAGGTGCGGCAAATTTGAAGAATCTAAGATTGGTAACACTAAGCATATATTAGGATTAAACTTTAATAATAAAAATAAATGTTTATTTGTTTAAAAAACATTTTAGATTTTTAATCGAAGTACAGTTAAAAACACTATAATTGATCAGTTATCGAGCGAGATAAAAATGATTAAATTACTAAAATAGCCGTAAAAAATAGGGGTTGATGATAAAAAAGTAAAAGTTTAGGGTTGTATGTATTTTTTAATGCAACATTATAAAAAAACAAAAATAAAAAATTTCGTCGAAAAATTAAAAAAAAATTAAGGGTGAACAACCCTTATCACTTAGGGGTATGAAAAATAGATAGTAACCGATTCTCAGACCTATTGAATGCGCATATAAAATTTGGTAAAGATCGGTAAAGCCGTTTCGGAGGAGTACGGTAACTAACATTGTTACAGAAAAATTTTATATATTAAATTAGGTCTGTCCGTAAACACAACTTCTCCGTTACTAAAATAGATAGAATGACAAATCTGGAATCTGGAGAATGAGATCTGGAATCACAGCTTATAACCTAAAGGTGGTATCAAATTTAAGACATTTGACTTCGAATTTCCGGTTCAAATTTTGCAACCGGAAATACTGTTTAAAGTCGCCCAAATAGTATAGGACGATATATTATGTGACAAGCCTTAGCAACACCAGAATAAATATGTAGGTATATATCCGGTTTTTATATGACTTTCGGTTAAAAAGTTATGACCGGAAGTTTGAAAAAATTACTCAAAATTGATTGATGAAACCGTATATCAATCAGTTGAAAGAAAACCTAGACTTACGAAGTCCAATTGCCTATTGAATCTTATTTTTACCTGTAACTGTAAGTTTCTTAAACAATAAAAAACACAGCAACTGAAATTACGTGGAAATATTATCTGGAATTTTAAATCAATAGATGCAATCTATAGCACTTACCTTTTAGTACCGATTCACGTACTTGTTACTCCTAAAACAAAACAATGATTAGTTTTTGTTAGTTTAGTTAAAATATAAAAAAAATATGATTTTACAATTAAGAAAATAAAATCCAATTTGGCTAAAACACTTCAATGAAAGATTAATGATAGTATGTGGAAAGAAATTTTAAGGCAGTAAAAGTGAATTGTGGTGTTGGGCTTTCGCTAAGCTAACCAACCTTGTTTCACTTTCCAAAATAATACAGATGGTACTTTTGGATTTTATTAAGTAACCTAACAAATACAATTTAAGCCGCGTTGGGTTGAATTAGTTTAAACAAAGTTGAGTGCTACATTTGTATGGTGTCATCAAGAAGTCTCTGTAAGTCACTGAAATACATAATGTGTATTGTTTATACTGTAACACAACAAACGATGGACAGTATTTAAGGTACGCAAAATCAACGTGGTCGCGTTGCTCAGAGTCGGAAGAGATGTATGGGTGGTTTTTATGACATTCTTACTACCCAAAAAATATAGAAAAGGTAAATTTAAAAAAAATAGCTGCTAGAGCTAAACCGGAAATATTGAATGAATACAACAAAAAAAATAATTTGCCATAAAGGGCACCACAAAATTCTTTTTTTATATAGCTTTTAAGAATTGGAAAAATAAGGCAAAATATGTAAAAGATAAAATTATTAAAAATGGAACATAAACCTACAATAAAACAAAATTATCAATAAGCAAAATTCCTGTTAAACAGAAATGATCTATTATAGTACTGATTAGAGAATCTAAAATAAATACCCCCTTTTATTGAATGTGAAATGTGAAAATGAATGTGAAAATGTTACAAATTTATTTAAAATGAAATATTTGACCTATTTTTTTTTGGCTTAAGTTCATGACCTATTTAGCCAGGCAATTGGTTGAATAAGTAATAACAATCAACTCCTACACTTCCTTTAAATTCATTCTGTCAATTTCCTAACAGTTTGTTCATTAACTCAATTTCCTAACCTTTTTATTAAATACACTATTGGGCGGGAGACTATACAAACAGGATTAAACAGGAACACACGCTTCACGTTAAGGTGCCCTTCATAGCGACTTTTTTTACACAAACAATACAGAAAACGGTTAACGGTAAATGACATAAAAGGAATGACAATGGGAAATACTACAACTAACGTCCTACCATTTTGGATTCACACATCACTGAAAAAGGCTGTTTGGATTTTCCGTTTGGTACGTTTGAAAAATTCCCATAAGATTCTCAATTGTTGGCTTGAAATAAAAATTTTATGGTTTCTTGATTATAACGACATTAAAACATCCCGTGGTTAAGGTCGTCATAACTGCCACTATATTCACATATATCAGTTTCGGAAAGTTTTATTTTATATAGGTAAGCGTTCACTGTAGCATGTCCAAAAAGGCATCTAACGTACATAGTATAAATTTTCGAGAGATTAAGTTTATGTCATTTAAGGAAAGTAGATGGAAGAGTTGGATATATACTGCAGTATATGTATTTTTGCTGTCAGATAATTCTGTCAGATAATCTGGGAGAGATCAAAGACATGGTCCAAGAACTGAAATGACATACTACAAGAAACTGGGCTGGAGATAAATTTCGAGAAAACCAAAATGATGACCAATATGGTTCCCAGCGAAGAGATACGATCAATAACAACAAGGTAGAATTAATCGAAAATAACATACTGGGTCATGAATTGAATAACCAGAGACAACCAAACCTGCGAGCTAAATAGACGAATCACGTTGGGATGGGCGGCATATGGAAGGATGAGAGACATTTTTAAAACAAATATCCAATTCACCTGAAAAGGAAGGCATTTAACCAATGCATCTTACCAGTCTTGACCTACGGAGCAGAGACCCTAACTTTAACGAAAGCTACTGCCGAAAAACTAAGGGTAACACAAAGGCGAATGGAGAGATCAATGCTGGGCCTGACCTTGAAAGATCGCGTGAGAAATGAGGAGATACGCCGGCGAACTGCTAGACGATATTATACTGCGAATCAATAAACAAAAGTGGAGGTGGGCTGGACATGTTGCTAGAATGGAAGACGGAAGATGGACGAAGAGATTATTGGAGTAGGAGACCAAGAGCCGACAAGCGAAGTCGAGGCAGACCACCCACCCGATGGACCGACGACCTAAGGAGAATAGAAACAAACTGGATTGCAGCAGCTAGAGATAGAGAGAACTGGAGACGTTTGGAGGAGGCCTATATCCAACAATGGATGTAAAAATGGGCTGGATGATGATGATGATGTATTTTTGCTACTGTGGATTGCCACTCAATTTTCCAATTAAGTCTAACCTGTTTCTTCCTAGCTGAAACTAAATCTCATTTAGTCGTTGTATTCTATACCCACTAAAGTAGCGTCTTTAGACAAATGGTCTACTTTTTCATTGCCTGGAATATTATAGTGACCTTTAAACCACACAAAGTTAACAATTCTTTTAAAGAAGTTAGGATCCTTAGCTTTTCAAGCGCATCTACCATTAATCTGTTGGTATATGTGTTTTGAGAAGTGTCTTAATGCGAGGAAGACGGACTGGGAATCAGATAAAATTAAATACTGTTCGAAATATAATGTGCTATTAATTATCCAATCCAACGCCTTGACAATGGCTACCAGTTCAGCTATGAATATTGAGTAATCTGATTTTAATTTGTACTAAAAATAATCTTTAATATTGTCTCTGTAAATGGCATAGCCAATACCAGCAGGCGATTTTAAGCCATTGGTATAAATTTTACAAGAATGGTTACAGTCTTTGAGCTTGTTCTCATGTTTGTTTGTTCAGATTGTTCAGTTTGTTTAGACGCTTGTTCAGATAATGAAAATATCAAGGAAACAAGGGACGGAAGATCAACTAGAAATAATGATAGACCAACAAAAAATAATACAGACAAATTCATACAAATACTTAGGAACAGTAATCAACAACAAAGGAGACATCGAGGACGATCTTAACAACAGAATGGAAAATACAAGAAAACTATTCCAAGCACTAAATAGAGGATTCCTTAATAACAAAGAAATATCAACAAAGACCAAGATGACAATATACAAAACAATATATAAACCTACAGTGACACATGGAGCAGAAAATTGGATATTAAACAAAGACTTTGGAGTAGAATTCAGGCAGCAGAGATGAAATACCTCAGAAGAACGATTGGAATAAAAAGAACTGATAGAATCAGAAATAAAGAAATAAGAGAAAGACTCAAAATCAAACCGACACTCGACTCAATCAAGGAGAAAAAATTTTCATGGTTCGTAAACTATAACCCAGATGGACATTAATAGACAAGTACAAAGAGTGTGAGATGCCAAACCAAAAAGGGAGAACAGAAGAGGAAGACCCATTAAAGAATGGAACAGTGATATCTTGCAGATATTGCAGAGTAAGGATAATACTTGGTAGGAAGCAACACAGATGGCATCCAATAGGAAGGAATGGAGAAAGTTCGTTAAGAGCTAAGACACCTCAGAAGATTGTAAAATATTGTAATTTAATGAAGTGTATTATAGACAATATAGGCCCAACATCGAAAGGTACAAATGGGTCTACTGATTAAGTAAAGTATATATTTCCATGTCCATTATATTCTGGAAGAGTTTCAGAATACACAAAAATCAGAAGAAGAAGTGTAGAAAAATTCTTGAAAAAAATTGCGAAACTTGCGAAAAACAGCGAAGTTTGATGTCCAATCAGGAAAAAATTCCTTAATCCTCATATAAAGAAAAAGACGACAAACGTATAGAAATAACATACTGCACAACATTTATTCTACAAGTATTTACAGAGATACACAATCCATGCTAATTTTTTAAATTCCTTTACAAATCACCCATGAAAATAACTCACCCCGTAGACACTTCACCTTTCCATCCTAATTAACAATTTCCAAAATTCAACCCAATGATAAAAGCACTAGATCCTCCAACTGTCACGTTCAGTTTATTTTTGCTGTTTTCTGTTTTATAATTTACCCGCCGGAACTTTCCGAGAACTTCATTATTATTTAATAAGGGTAGGTATGTGCGCCCTCAATTACCTATTAATTTTACTTCCGTTGATTAGAACTACTAAGAAAGTTTCCGAATCAGGAGTTAGTTGTTAACTTTTATTCCGATTTAAATCGTTAATGACCGATTTTGTGCTTGGGAATGGATTAACTTTATCTCTTTTCCTAATGCCATTATCGATTTATATATTAACTAAGTGCTTTGTTTGGTGCTATACGGTATCTCCAAATAAATAAATTCATTCAATAAATTAATATAATTATTGGTCTTAAATTTTTAGGAATTATAGATTTCGTAAAAATTAATGTAAAGAAAAAAACATAGATAAAACAATGGGGAACTGACGAAACTACATTATTAAATATTTTTAAAATCAAAATTAGATTATGGAGCTATAAGAGTCCGAAGAAATTTAAAAGATCTACATCTCCAAATTACTGACCTCCTTTCTTTAAATGTGACTCTGTAAATCTTTAAAATGTTTTTCCTTGTTAGTCATGATTCTCATGTCAAAATTCCAAATCCATACGACACTACTCCAATATCACAAATCAGAGACCCAATCCGACAGTTGTTTAAAATTATTTCAAAATATTTTATTCTATGTATACGTAAATTCCTAGCCCTAAGTTTTATTAGCCTAGACGGCAACCCTGTCAGCCCTAGGCAAAGTCGTTAGAATTTTATAATTTCAGTGTTTCCATAATATGTTGCCATAACAGCACAGAATAAAGAACGTTTGAAGAGATTTTGTGTAATAAGTTATTTCTTCACACTATCGATCACTTATTTACCACCTCGATTAACCAGCGACTTCTTCTTCTTACGGTGCCTTATCCTTAAGGACGTTGGCCATTACATTTGCCCATTTAATCTTATTTGTAGCAGCCTGAATAGTTCTATGGAGGTCATGTTCGTCCATTGCCGTAGGTTTTTAAACCAAGAGTTGCGTCTTCTTCTTGGTCCCCTTTTGCTATTGACTTTGCCTTCGATTATAAGTTGGAGCAGTTCATACTTTTGATTTCTTAAGATGTGTCCAAAATATTGTGTTTTCCGTTCTTTTATTATAAGCATAAGCTCTCTTTCCTTATTCGTCCTACACAAGACTTCCGCATTTTGTCGTATGGCTCATGTAGGATATTCTGAGCATTTTACGGTAATACCAGAGTTCGAATGCTTGGATTCTTTTTTGTGTTGCTTCTGTCATTGTCCAGGCTTCAACACTATAGAGTAAGGTGGAGAAAACATAGCACTTAAGTATTCTAGTTCTCAATGAGATGCCCAGCTGGCGGTTGCATAGAACTTTTTGCATTTTGTAAAACATAGTACGTGCCTTTTCCAGGCGTATTCTTATCTCTAGTGAGTGGTCCCAAGTTTCATCAAGATTACTTCCAAGGTACGTTGTTCTTGTTACTCTTTCCAGATTTGTTCCGTCGACATTGACCTTCACCCTTCTCTTTTAGTGCTTGCTGATGACCATCGTTTTTGTCTTCTTTGTATTCAATTTCATTCCAAATTCTCTACAGGCTGTCGTTACTCGGTCCATTAAGCGTTGCAGGGCTTCAGCATTATCTGCCAGTATGACAGTGTCATCGGCATATCGCAGGTTATTTATACATTGCCCGATTATAATTATACCATCCGAGGTGCCTTCCAAAGCTTTCTGAAATATCTTCTCAGAGTAAACATTGAACAGCAAAGGTGATAGGACACATCCCTGTCTTACTCCCTTCTCGATATTGATTTTTCCAGATGTTTCGACCAGCGACCAGCGACCAATCAATTTAAATGAACAATTGAAACAACAGTCATTTTTAAAGGAACTCGAGACTTACGGAGAAAGTTTTTGCATTTATACAGATGCCTTCAAATCTGCAAACTGCCTAGGAGCATCATTTCTCACTCCACATGACTGTTCCCAATTTCCAATAATGTCAGCCACCTTATATACACAGCAGAATTGTATGCTTGAGCATATAACTTGCGCATATATGCTTGAGCATATCAAACTTGAGCAAGTTGATAACATCGTTTACCTTGGACAGCAATTAAATTGTAACACAGAAAGTCCGGCGAGATTAGATCTAGGATAGAGCAGGCTAGAGCTGCTTTTAGAAGGATGTCCAAGGTGTTATGTAACAGAGACATAAAATTGGCATGGAGGATCCGCCTACTTCACTGCTACGTGTTCTCGGTCTTACTTTATGCTGTCCAGTCCTGGATTGTGAATAAAATCGAGCGTTGAGGCTTTCAAAATGTGGTGCTATAGAAGAATTTTAAAAGTTTCCTGGGTGGAGAAGATTCGAAACTCCAGAATACTATAACGTCTCAGTAAGACTACTGAGATCATAAAAAGCTTCAAACAGAGAAAGCTGGAGTATTTCGGACATGTAATGAGAGATCCCAAATTAGGTTGTTACAAAATATTATGCAAGGAAAAATAGCAGGCAAATGCAGTCCAGGACGAAGAAGACCTCATGGTAAAGAACTTGCGAGATTGTATGGTGTGATACAAGCATGCAATTTAGGGTGGCAGTGAATAAAACTAAGATATCTATGATGAAACCAACGTTCTGAAAGGACATGGTACATGCAGAAGAAGAAGAATTATATGCAATATTACAAGCCTTCATTCATATCAAAAGTACAACCCATTCTTTCGACCGTCATTATCACAGACTCTCTAAACTCGTTAACAACAGTTGGTCAACAATATACTAAGAAACCTATAGCCTTACTTGTCAAAAAAGAACATGCAACCTTACTAGAATCTGGTTCCAAAGTCAATTTTATATGGGTTCTTTCTCACATTGAAATACAAGATAATAAAAAGCAAACTTGGAAAAAAAAATACAGCTACCACAACCGAACATGCAAATAATAGTGTTAAAGGACTATCTCTTCTTCTTCTTCTTTTTCTTCTTCTTCCTCTTTATAAGCAATTCTGCTTGTATCATTGGCGGATTAATAACTCTATGGAAGGTTGTTTTACTCATATTTTCGCGGAAGTCCGTTACTTCTTCTGCCGATTTGGTGATTTATCTCTTGCTATTTTGGAGCTACTTTGTCATCAAAATGCTCATTTGAAAGTAAGATGACTGCAGTTCTTGGCTTTGGAACATAAGAAACTAACGTAAAAGCAAACACTCTTAATAATCTGTTTTATATGATGCTGGTAGAAGCTCCGTTAGAATAAACGTTTTATTTTTTCGAAGAGTTCCACATAGAGTTATAGTCTTCTCCCATAACTTATTCGCGAGTTGTAAACTCGTTAAAAAATTTCAGTTGTTATTTCAAACCGTCTATCCTTCATTTCGAATGGTCTATCAAGTCTAGGACAACTCTTTTTCTGTCTTAGGACTTTTTTTTTATTAACGCATCAACCACGCAGGGTCATTAGCGTATTTAGATTATGTAACATATGTGACAGTTGATACAATATGTGAATATACATTAGTTTACAATAATAATTATAATAATAATAATATATATGTGTGTTAAAATGTACGTTTTAGATCTTTTGAAGAAGTTGACAGTCTTTAATATAGGAAAATATTTTTCGGTTATCTGTATTTTCTTCTAGGGCATCTCTTAGGGAGTTGGGTATGCTATATTGAGTAGTTCACTGTTATATTTGGGACACTGTATTAAAAAATGTTTTACCGTTAGAACACTGTTGCACACTTCACACACTGGTTTGTTTTTGCGCTGTAATAAATAGTCATGAGTAAGTCGTGTATGGCCGATACGGAGACGGGTAAGTATCACTTGCTTTCTTCTGTCTTTTGTTGTTGGTTTCCAAAGATGTGGGTGTTTGTTGACTTCGTATAGCCTTGATGGAGTGTTGTTCCAAGTTTGTTGCCATTTTTGAATTATTTTTTGTTTTAAGTATGGTTTTAAATCGTTTTGTACCAATATGTTACTTTCTTCGGACATCGGGTTAGTTGGTGCGTTTTTAGCTAGTTTATCTACAGCTTCGTTACCTTCAATTCCTACATGAGAAGGCACCAATAAAAAGTGCACTTGAATGTTCTTATTAGAAATGTTTTTAAGTTCTTCTTTAATAAGAAGTAGAAGGAGTTGTCACAGTATAATTGAGTCAGTGAGGATAATGAACTTAGAGAATCTCTGATTATATACATCTTTCTTTATTTTTGTTTTGTATTAATGATAGTGCTTTTAGAATTGCGAATAATTCAGCCGAAAAGATGGTTGTCATTGATGGCAATTTTAAACTAACTGAGGTGTCTTCCGAATAAATTGCTGCTCCAACTCTGTCTTCATTTTTTGACGAATCGGTGTATATGTTGTAGGTATTGCCATATCTGTTTAATAGTGTATGAAACTTTTGTTTAATGACGGTTGATGATATCTCTGATTTTCTTAGGTTTGTTAGACTGATGTCGATAGCAGGAATAGATATTGTCCATGATACAGGGTTGTGGATTGATGAGGTATCATAGGTTTTTGTAAATTGATAATTTAATTTGGATAAGTATGATTGTATACGAAAGTAAAAAGGATGATCAATTTGACGTGTTTGTTGAAATTTATTTGTAAATTGATGTTTTCCTAAAAATTATTAGATTCAAAAATTTGCTTGTTTTTATTGGCAATTCAAAAACTTACCCAAATAATTTGCATGTTTACAATACAAGAAGTAGTGCAGTCCACAAAGGCCCATATCTTTAATCCGTACTTGTCAGGTTTGCTCTTCATATAAACTCGGAATGGTTCTTTACCTCTAAAAGGCACGAGCTGTTCATTTACACACAGATAGTCGCCTGGATTAAGTGATTTTCGTTATTGTTTGGTTTCAAAATTGTTAACACGTATAAATGAAGTTATTTGTTTGAACCTATCTCTAGACATAGCAGCTGGTATTATAGGACGACAGTAAGCAATATTGTCACACAAAAGCATATCGATTGCTTCTTTCCTTTCAGAAGGAAAGCGTTTTGGATACTTGATACATGATCACTGTAATTCGTAAGTCCTAGAGCATGTCTACGAATATTGGCCTTTGCGTGTTTCACTTTTGTGTTTTTTGGCAACCTTGACCACTCAGTTCCATCTTTAGATACATATACCGGTAAGCCTTCGGAGTCAGTAACTGTTGGTTTATTTTGCTCTATGATTTGATCAATAATAAGGTCATTTTCTTCTTCTACCTCTATTACATTGTCTTCATCTTCTAAATCACTTGTTGTATCCTCATTGATATCAAGCTCTGGATCATCACTTTCAAGTAAACGTAAAAGTTCATCTTCACTCAGTTGTTTTCGGCTAGATATAAATGAATCGTAACTCATATTCAGAATTGTATGCACTATTCATAAATACAAGAAACCAACTGACACTGAAACTCAATATATTTATATTATTTCGTAAAATTTTATCGCAGCTCGGGGAATTTCCCATTTGAACATGTAAAACCCTTACATAAAACGATAGTACACTCATATTTGGTACTAATTCGTAAAATGTATGGGATTCCCACAATATTAAAACTTTATTATACTTCATTTTATATGACATATAAGGCTGGCCGGTGTATTATAGTTTATTTTTATGAACGAGAGAGTAATTTGCATAATTTTAACTGGTACCTCCGACCACTCCATGGGCGTGCCCAAGATTAATTGAAAAATTACTTTGAATAATTGTAAAAAATAAATGAATTATTTCAGTGTTATAAAGTGTTATGTGTATGTAAACAAAAGTGACCTCTTTTATCACACACTATATTAGAACTGACTGCGACCTACATTAAAAAGGGTTTTAAAAAATTCACATTTTTTTTTAATTTTTAAAAATTACAAAAGAGAAAAATAGTTTTTAAAACCGTCTAATGTATGTTAAATAGATGAATAAAAATATTAATATAAAACTTACAGCTACTTGTTACAAATCCAAATCAGATTCAGAAGATGAACTATCAGAACCAAGATTTATAATAACTGGCTCGATCATTTTATCAGTAATATTGTTCAGCTTCCACATTTTTTCCTCTTCTTTAATAGTGTGATTTACTGCCTTTTCCCAGTTTTCAGGTTTTACATTATTTACGACCTCCAAAAACAACTGTTTAACATAATGAATTTTAAAAGTGGTATTTTTTCTTAAACTTCACTCTTTATCTATGCCCATACCAGTTCAATCGGGTTTAATTCACAATGATATGGTGGGGATCTAAGTACTGTCATTCCATGATTTTTGGCAATTTCATCAATTTCGTATTTTTTAAATTTTTCTTTATGAAGGGCACACAACGAATAAAGTTCCTTTCTTATAGATCCGGGATGGTACGTAATATTTTTTGAACTCAGCCAATTCTGCAAGTCTTTTTTTAACCACTTGGTTGTGGGCTGTCCTTCTATAAGTCTGGAGTGATAACTTGCATTATCCATTACTATTACACAGTTCTTAGGACGAAGATCTATCATTTGTTCGAACCATTCTTGAAAGACATCAGCGTTCATGTCTTCATGGTAGTCACCGGTACGAGTTGATGCAAAAGGTAATAAACCACCTTCAACAAAACCGTCTGGAACTGCCAATGTGTACTATTATCAGCCTGCGTCCCTTTCCTGATGGTGGGTTTAAACCAGTAGATAAGTTATTTACAAAAGCGTGCCTTTGACTTGTAACAGTTTCATCCTGCCAAAATTTATTTGGTGTATGACCCTCGTTGATCCATGTTTCATCAAGATAAAATATTTTTCTTTTTTGGTTTCTCATTTCCTTTATGGTTCTTAGAAAATGTCTTCTCCATATGACAATATCGCTTCTTTCTAATAAAATAGACTTTCTGGGATTCTTTTTCCAGCGGAAGCCTATTTCTTTTAAAAGTTTCCATAACGTACTTCGACTCATTTCTGGGTAATCCTTATCATCTCGAACTGAGACAAGAACTTTATCCAATGTTGGAAATTCTTGTCTAAAGAAGAATTCATGCTCTTTCCGTCGAAGTCCTTATTTAAAATGATATTCTATTTGAAATTTTTGGTTTCCCTGGAGCATTACGTGGCATTTGAAAACTACCACATTTCTCTTCTTTAATAACTCTGTAAATCGTAGATTTCCCAACACCAAGTGTACTGCTAACTAACTCAACGGTCTCATCAACACTTTCACATAAACGTTTGTCTGTAAATGATTTAAAACAATTAAATATTAATGTTTTTTCATTAACTGTTAAAGGACCAATTTTTCGGCGTTTACACGGCACTTCCAAATTTTCCATAACACTAGTATACACAATAAACTAAACCTTGCAACTGAAGTACCTACTTTTAGTGAACTGTTAAGAATTTTGAATACGCCACTTGGACCTTCCTACAAAATGGAAAAACCCACTATCACATTTTCTGTGGAATAAGTTTAGAAGGTAATTATCTAGTCAATTACTGTCGTAGATTCCTGGAATTAAAGAATTAAATGTTTGATCATTGAAACCCTTACTTCGTGGAATGCACTCATTTCAGATAAAATAAAACGTTTTATTTTATCTAAAGAATTAAACTTTATTTTGCAAATAGGTAGGTACTTATTAAACTTTTATTGGTTATATATAACCAATAAAATAAACATCTTACATTTCTTGCAAATTCATTAGTACCTGTTAACCTCCATCACTCCGACACTGGCAACCTTATTTAGGGATTAGTAACCCTCACAACTATTGTATTCTATTCTGCTCCAACCTTTATACCTGTTTATACCATAATTTATTGTTTTATATACTCTCTCATACATAAAAATACACTATTAGGAGACCCCAGCCTATAAAATTGAAGTTTTAAATTTAATCTAACCGTTAAATGTTCTTGTAGGCATGTTTTTTAACAATAAAATATATAAACTACAGATAGAAGGAAGACTGCCGATTAGAAATTAAGATCTATAAAGTAACAGCCAAAAATCGTGATCTGGGGTCAAAATAGACCCCGACCAGTCCGATGAAGGTTAAAATATTATAATGACACAAGGTCGATGTTATATGATTTACCATGAACAGAACAACATCTCCCTTGCTCGAAAGGAGAACGATTTTTGTAACTATTACAATTAGTCAACTGTAGGTAAAACTAATCAACAAAAATTGAAATAAAATAATTATTTAAAGAAAAATAACAAACATGTAAAATTTATGATGTTACAAAGTATTTAAGCTTTTTTAACTGAGTGGCAAATAGTTTGTTCGTCTATTAAACTTTTCTAATAAATCTCATGAAAAATAGTTAATTTTTAAATTCTAAAACAAAAGAAAATGGATAAACCTGTACCTACAATTCCCACAATCTGCGAACCTGTCACGATTCATTCTGAATTTAACTAGGAATATTTTTCTTGAGATTTAGTAGAACGTAAAATGCAACTCTAAAACATAAATTATCCAAGTAGTTGATAATAGGATTAAATTTACTTTAAAGTTCAGACGGGGGGTAATAAGACTGTCACAAAGACTGATTAATGGCTCGTTGGCTAAAAATTTACAATATGCCCCGAAATGCGGCAGAGTTATTTTAAAACCTCGACACGGTTCAAAATATATAACTGGCGTGTATATATTGTTTTTCGGTAAATTGCACAAAAACAATAAAGGACTGGCATATACGAGGATGTGCTGAAAAAATCTTAGCCTATTATAGAGGAATATAAATTTAAAAGTCGAAGTATTTTATTATTCAACATTTCTTCTTGCATTTAGAAATAATCGTATTTTAAAAATCAACTACATAATTCTGATTTATCTCAATTACTCCAGGCAATGAAAGAAAATTGAAGAAAAACATCAATACTTCTGACTTTTTTATAAAATACTTTGAATAAAGTTAAATTAACGAATTATTAAATAAAATAAATATATCAGCAGCATAAAATAATAGGATTTGATAAATAACAGAATAATTGGATTTTACATCAAACATTTTACGTTTTGTATTAAATTTAAGTCATAATCAAAACATTTTATTTACAAACCAAATTAAGAAATAGTTAAAACTAAATAACATTAAAGTTTTTGTCAAAGTAAGTGTTCAATATGTCCACCATTTTTTTTAATTCATTTGTCAATACATTCCATAAAATATCGTCTCATATTAAATAGCATCATTGGTTTTAAAGAAACTGCTGCAGTATTTATTATAAAGTATTATAAGTATAATAGTAATTTTTTGAAATTTTTATGAATCATATAATTATATTAATATCTCACCATAAGAATATTACTACCACGAACAATCCAACGTTCGGGAAAGTTGTATTTAAATACTGCTTCACTCCGCTTTCTCTGTAATGCAATGGTGTACCATTTTGTAGAAACCATATATTTCGCCTTAAGTTTGATGACAATTCTTCCAATAAATATATAAAATCATTATATAAAAAAATGTAAATATAATCTCGACATTCAAATTTGGAAGGTTAATTCGACATATCCGTAAAATAATTAATTACACAATGTTATCCAAAACATAGGACTAATGCATTTTTAAATATGAATTTTGAATGATTATTTTTGTGCAAGTACTTAAGGACCACCATGTATACAGAGTGAGTCATAACTATTCAGGACCTGGACTAAGGACAGGTTATTTGGACCGAAATATGTCTATTGGGCCAAATATGCCTTAATAAAATGTTGCTGAGAAAAAAGATACAGGGTGTTACAGTTAATTTTTGTTTTTCGTTTTTTGCTAAAAGTTTCCCAGCATATATATAAATTACTATCAAAATTGGCACAAAGTCATAATCTTAGACAAGAAATAGTATTTTATTACAATTCCACTTTCAAATACCAAACTAATAAACAAAGTTGCAACTAACGTAAGGTTTCAGTTTTAACGATAAATCAAAACTAAACACACTTTAACTTAAAAGAACTCACAAAAACTCAAACCAAATGTTCTACATGGTCTCCTCCGATTTCTATGCCTTTTCTAATTCTTTTTATAAAGGATTTTCGAACATTAAAAAAAATATTATTCTGTCCCTTATAAGATTAGATGCATTTTGAATGTATCTCCAAAGTTCGTCGCGTGTATTAATTTCATTGGCAGAAACTAAGGACTTCATATGTCCCCAAAAATAAAAATCTAGCGGGTTGTACTCAGCACTTCTTGGTGGCTATTGAAAATTACTGCCTCTGCCAATCCATCGTTGAGGAAATACGTCATTAAGATGATTTCTAACAGCTTATGAAAAATGAGGTGGGCTCCATCCTGCATAAACCACATTTTTCTTCTTACATCCAGTGACAGATCATCTAAAATATCACTAAGAGTATTTTCCAAAAAGAAAATCTATCTCTCTATCTATTTATCTCTCTTCAACCCTTACAAAAAATTACATAAATTTTTCTTTTTTCTCCACATTTTTGGATAAATGTAATCCACACTGTATGAACCATACGAATACGTTCAATTGTTTTATGATTCCGTAATCGATAAATGGTAATATATATCCCAGTACATTTCCCGTTTTTCATACTAATATCGCATAAACGGGCTCGTCTAAATTTACAAAATGCCACATTTTGCATACAAAAATAACAATTTAAAATATGTATAATTGAAATAAATATATCTATTGTGAATAAAATGTAGCACAAAGACCAAATATTTTTAATTAAATCAAAACTGAACTACGTCAAATTTGATCGACATAACGAAATAAAACCGCTTTGATGTTATATTATTGCAATTATTTTTAAAATGTAGGTATACGATTTCATTAAAATGTTCTTTAAATGTAAAATTTGATGTATGGCGTTTACGAAGAACAATTTGAAGTAGTTTTGCTCCCATTTGTGCCACGATATCTTCGAAAACTGAGCATTCACGTTCCGACTTGCGGTTCCACTTAGTAGGACTACTAGGTGGATATTCGTCTCCACTCACGCTCCTACTTGCTATCCAACTAGCGGTCCAACTTCAGTTCTAGTGTACATCGCTTAACCAAAAAATGTATCGAGTAAACACTACGCAAAATATAATTAGGAGAAGGAAAATGGCAGCATTGTGCTTGTTCTCCTTATAATTAGAAAAAAAGAAGAAAAAAATTAGAAGGATGAAGAAATTATTTGTTGATCGTGTGAACCATTGTGACAGGAAATTGCTCAATGTCATTGATGAGGATGATTACAAAAACTACCTCAGAATGAACAACTTTACTTTTTCGCTATTGCTGGAAAAAGTTAATCATTTCCAAAAAAGATACCGTCATGCGTGAATGTGCCAGTACTGAACAACGCCTTGTAGCATATTTACGCTTTCTGGCCACTGGAAGGTCATTTGAGGATCTGAAGTTCAGCTGTAAAATATCTCCACAACTATTGGGAAAGGTGATACCAGAAACTTGAAGGGCTATAATAATTTTTCGTACAATTGAAATTATTTTCTATTATTTATTTGCGAACTATGATCTTTGCTCAGCGATGTCGGACAGACAGCACCAATTGAGATTTTGTTTTGAGCTGATGTTGTAAGCAAATTGTATAGAAGAAGAAAATATTAGTACAAAGTGATCTTGTAGTAAATTTACTATTTTAATTGAGAAAAAGCCACAATAAGAGTTAGAAATTAAATGTATTTGACGTTTGGAATTCCACTGCGAAAATCGTTGTCAAAATATTCCGTCATATAAGTCGAAACGTCAAATAAATTTAATTTCTAACTAACATCCAGGCTTATTTCCAATTAAAATTGTAAATTTGCATAAGATGTCACAAGAAAATAACTTCAGAACAATATAAAGAAACAATTACTTCCAATTTCAGTACAACTATGATTTAATTTTCGTTTTAAATAATGATGGATTCGACCGTTACTTGATGGAAATTCATTTTATGTAACAATAAAACACTGAAAACTTTGTTTTCAAACTTCCACAAAATTTATTTTAAATATTATCACTACAGCTGTTTCGGCTGATTGCCTTTCTCAAGTCCACTTGAGAAAGGCAATCAGCCGAAACAGCTGTAGTGATAATATTTAAAATAAATTTTGTGGAAGTTTGAAAACAAAGTTTTCAGTGTTTTATTGTTACATTAATTTTCGTTGTTTGTTGATATTTCTTTTGTAGCCAATCCGGAGTGTTGGAAACTGTACCTGTGTGAAAGTGTCCAAAATAGATGTACAAAAAGGAAAATGATTTGCCCTAACAAAAAGTACATGATGATAAAGAATCGTGTATTTTTATAGGGGTAATTTTCGTGCAATTGAAAGTTTATTTTCTATTAAATATTTGCGAAATAGGGATCTTTGCGTAGAGTAATTCATCGAAATCTCATTACTAACAGGTGCCGAAGTGCCGAAGGTGAGGAAATTTTCGATCCGACCTGTGTGTGATCCGACTTACAAGAATCTACAGACCGAGCGTGTCTTATAAAATCCACGGCTTCGCGCAATCGTACTTGAGACACTATGTGTCGGATGTTTGGTTGTTGATTCTGTTTGAATATTTGCGTATAACTAATAGTCTGTGGTGTGAATACTTGATATGAATAAATAAAGGGTATTTTAAATAAATTTGTAATATTTTATGTAAAAAAGAAGAAAAGACTCAGATCCGAGTGGTGAACATATTCCTTATATATTCTTTATTTGTGTTAAGCGACTTAAAAAAGAACATGAAAAAAGTGGAAAAATAATAAAAAATTCCCAAATTTAAATTTATCTCGAAAACAACATACGATCTGGAACAAAAGTACCAAAAATGTTTAATTTTTTTAAGCTCTTAGATTGTGTAGTACTTTCAATTTCAATTTTTTTCAACAATACTCGAGTATTCCGATTTAGTACTCTCAATCTTATAAAAAAATTTACAAGAAATTAATATCGGATGGAGTTTCAACAAGTAAAATGAAAATCCTAATATTAAACAGCATTGTGACCAGGTACAATATCTGATGTTATGCAAATTAGTAATTGGAAAGTCGGTATGGGCAAAACCTGCTTATTTCAATTATAGGCACCTACCTATAGTCTTTTATTGAAGGATTTTAATTTATTACCCTTAGCATACGTAAAGATTTTCAAGAAATTAATATCAGGTTCAGTTTTCACTGAAACAAACATCTTTAAGAGAATTGTGACTATGTAAAATACCTGCCTTATATGCTAATTAGTAATAAAGTCAAAATCAGGTTATTCAAATTATAGCTATAGCCTTTTGTTAAAGGATTTCAATTTATTATCCCTAACATTTCTGAAAATTTTTTAAGATATTTATAATTTCAGATTAGAAATTGTTAGTGGGACATCAGGTAACAATTAAAAGGTCTTTAGAAAATAAAAATTTTATTTAAACTAATATACTGAATGCAATATATCTGTTGGTTGCATAGTATTTGCAAAAACAATATCCTATGTATAGTCCAGGTTTTTTTTCACAATCAGCACACTCGTAAATTGTGTTTTTTTTAATTTTATCGATCGAACATATTCTACATCGTTTCCTATCACGTACTGGTTATATTTCTATATTGTTAATAGTCTGACAACATTCCAACCTTTCTGGGTTGTACGTTTAGTCAAAGTATTGGCAAATTCAGAAGATCCTTTTTTCCTTCTCGTAGGTTCGCCACTGACTACCCAACGCTTAGCTACTATTCGTACAATTTGTATTATCTTAACAAAAAAAACCAAGCATTTGCAAGAAAATTGCACTATCATGTAAAAAAACGAGTTATTTATCTCGTACTTTTTTAAGCAAGGTGCAATATTTAATTGGTTAATATTATTATTAATATTAAAAAACAATATTAAAAGCTTTATTAAAATTAGCAATATTCATATGAATGAGTAGAAACGAAACATCCTCCTCGCTCCATGCAAAGAGATATTAAAAGAACCGACAGGAAAGAAAGACAATTGGATGACCGACGAGATACTCGACATGATGGAACAACGAAGACAAGCCAAGAACAAGGCCAGTCACAATTACAAAATCATTAACAATGAAATCAGAAAAAAGATAAGAGAGACAAAACAAACTTACTATAAGGAAAAATGTAAAGAGATAGAGGATCTTCAGAACAAATACGACCTATTCATCATACATAAAAAGTCAAACAAAATCCTGACAATTAACGGTAGTGCTTTAGAACAACTTAAAAACTACCACTATCTTGGCATAATAATTAATCACACAAACGATTACTCCAAAGAAATCAAAGTTCGAATAGAGAAAGCACGTACAAACTTCAATAAAATGAGAAAGGTACTTTGTGCAAGAGAACTAAAATTGGACTTGATAATTAGGCTGGCAAGGTGTTATATTTTCTCGACTCTGCTTTATGGGATGGAAGCATGGACACTTAACGCGTCGACTGCTAAAAAGTTGGAAGCATTTGAAATGTGGGTGTATAGAAGAATCCTGAAGATATCATGGACCGAGCATGTGACAAACAACGAAGTCGTGAAAAGAATCAACAAAAGAATGGAAGTATTGGAAACCATTAAGACACTAAAGCTGCAATACCTGGGGCATGTTATGGGTAATGAGAGATACAACCTACTTCAATTGATTATACAAGGGAAAATCCATGGCAAGAAAAGTGTAGGAAGAAGAAGAATCTCATGGTTGCGTAACTTGAGGGAATAATCTGGATGCACATCAATTGAACTATTCAGAGCAGTAGCATCTAAGATCAGAATAGCCATGATGATTGCCAACCTCGTCGCGGAGATGGCACGTGAAGAAGAAGAAACGATTACATTTAAATTTGGCAAATTGTAACTACAGTCAACTAGTTCACGAATTCACACGTACGATTTCGCGAAGCCGTGGATTTTATAAGACACGGTCGGTCTGTAGATCCTTGTATCCGACTCCCAACTTCACCATTCACGCTCTCACTTCGTCGCCAGTCGGAAGAGGAACTTCAAATCGTCCCTCTAGATGTTCCGATTACCACTAGTTGTCCAACTAATCCACTCACGGTTCGATAACCCAACTGCTGAAGTTGGACCACTAGTAGGACTAAAAATTGGGACGTGAATGGCCTGTTTAATAAGTACAAATAAATTATGTCATCTTCGCTTTTCATGTACTTAGTATTTTATTAAATAATACTTCTGCTTACTCACACAACTTTAAAAAAACAATATATTCCGTACTTATTCGTTACTGGTATAACTAGTAAGACACACTCCTTCCCAAAAATTAATAATTCACCAATAAAAATGTAATCACTTAAACCTAGTTTTACTGGTAAGGCAAATGAAAAACCGGTCCCAAATTCATTTGACCAATAGCAAGTGCGATTGGTTTACCGTTTTATCAAATAATATTTCAGCTTTATTCACACACCTTCAAAAAACAATACAATCAGCAGCTATTCGTTAGTGGTGTGACTAGTAATTAGTAACATAACAGTCGTACCCAAAACTATCGACTCACCAATAAAAATGTAAGAACTAAAAACTAGTTCTACTGATAAGACCAGTGAAATACCTATCTCAAATTTATTAATTACTAAAGCAAGTTGTGGGCGTTGTCGATTTATAACTGGTTTTGTTTTGGACAAATCAGATTATTTAGGCAGTTACTTATTTTGGAATCATTTTATTTTAAATACAAAATTAGACATTTTTGTCAATTTGAGTTAATTTTGTTAATGTCGCAAACCCCTACTTGTGATATATCATTGAAAAGACCATAAAACATACAACAATAAGACACTGAAAACTTTGTTTTATTGTTATGTAAAATGAATTTTCATCAAGTAACCATCTATAAATAATATACTATACTATAAATAATCTACTTGTATAAATAATAATTATACAGGGTGAAGCAATAATTGTAAAACTTTGGCTTCAATGGAAAATTTAATGAGGTGTTTCTTGAACTACACATTTGTTAAAAATATCAATTAAGACCTGTTTACTTCTGCTCATCTAATTACTGTGTAGTTTATCCTGTGGTTATTAAGTGGTATTATATTTATTCAGTTTAGTTTATTAAGTATTTTTTCTACTCTCTTACTGGTAAATTGTATATTACCTACTATTTGGATGCTAAGTCAATACATCAAAACAGATACTGACACGTAATGACTAGCACGTAATAAAAAAAATTACTTCAGTTTTATAAAAATGTGTAATACCACATAAGCCTCGTAAGTCAGTTGGTCGAGTTACCATGGAAAACGAATTAACAGACGTTATTTTGACAGATTAAAAATTATTAATCTGTCAGTGTAAATATAGTGGTAATTTAATTTTTATTTTCATAAACAAAAATAATCGTAGAAAAAGTATAGTACACAACTTGAGTTGTAAGCTTATTACATGCTTGTAAAATTACTGCGCTCGCCGCTACGCAGCTCGCTCGCAACTTTTTTACTCGCATGTAATAAGCTTCTTACAACTCTCGTTATGTAATATACTATTATATTTATTTTTTCTACTCTCTTACTAGTAAATTGTATATTACCTACTATTTGGATGCTAAGTAAATGTATCATAACAGATACTGACACGTAATGACTAGCACGTAATAAAAAAAATTACGCTTCAGTTTTATAAAAAATGTGTAATATCACATAAGCCTCGTAAGTCAGTTGGTTCGAGTTACCATGGAAACGAATTAACAGACGTTATTTTGACAGATTAAAAATTATTAATCTGTCAGTGTCAATGTAGTGGTAATTTAATTTTTATTTTTATAAACGAAAATAATCGTAGAAAAAGTATAGTACACAACTTGAGTTGTAAGCTTATTACATGCTTGTAAAATTACTGCGCTCGCCGTTACGCGGCTCGCGCGCAAATTTTTTACTCAACTTCTAATATAAAATAAGCTTCTTACAACTCTCGTTATGTAATATACTATTACAGACTAAAATTTATTCTAATTATTAACATATAACTTATAAGTGAGATGTCGTTTTATTTCCCTTATTCCATATACCATTTATTGGTACTGCAAAAATTTGGTAGGTTTGGAATTGTAGTTAGTTTAGTCGTGGATCGTGGGGCAAATCTGCCATCCATTCAATTTAAAAGAGAAGTCTCACCGAATCCCTCCATTTCCACTTTAGCATAGCGGGTTACATCTATGTTGTCATCCGACAGCCGGTGTAGCTATACAGCGTCCGTGTATGTGAGGTGAGTTGTTGCTTACTACACCCAGATACTCTATAAAATTGTCTATCCTTTTAAATCTATAATTTTACCACTTCTAGACTTCACACTAAACACGTCACACTCTTCTTTCTGTTTTTTCTTCTGTCTTTCCTATGATAATATATTTGATTTTGTCTTATCTATATTGAGATATTGTAGTAAAATGAACAATAAATTAAGATGGCGATCTTATTAGCATTTAGAGAGTATTAGGCAATGTAATACATTATAATTCGAAGGACCACCCACTAACGTTGAAATAAAACATTAGAAGCATTAACTAATATGTATTTTTAATGACTAACTTTGTTACTATAACTTAAGATCTGATTAAAGTTTTTTCTTATATTTAAACCTCCGATCCACTGTCGAGTCACCAAACCATGGACGTATAAACACAGATGGGACTCAGTTATTTACATAAAATTGTGAAGTCAAAATTATTTGAATAGGTCACATTCTGAGCACCTTCAGCTGTTGTCACGTTTTGTTTTAAAAATTTCTTATTCGCGAGTCGCTGGAAAATATTACTCCGTATTTTATACTCTAGAGGTGCTATCAAACCAAAATAATAATTTATTGGTTTATATTAATATATTTAATTGTAATCAAAATATCAAGTGTGTACATAGTGTGCCATTATCAATTAATAATAGCGTATAATAGATATCAATCAATTATTTTATATGTAGAAGCACTGAAAACTATTTATTAAATGGCAACGGTTGTTTACATTTCTCTGTCTTGTGGATCTACGTCAAACTTCAAATGCTGTTCCATGTTTGTTTACTTTTTACAGTAAATGAGGAAAAAGTTATTTTTCGATATTTTGGCTGTATTTTGAGTGATATTTGTGAAAAGTGAAATAAAATAAACGAAATATTTTACATCCCGATCTCTCATTTCATTTGTAAGTACATACAATTTACATTATTTAAGATAGAGGAAATGAGGGAAGCGTGTTTGTTTACATTTTAATAGGCGTACCATTGGGTTTATTCATGTTCATTAATGTCATATCTGATTAAAAAAGATCTGTTTAGTACCTTTTTAATTTAATATTTCCATGGATACAAATAAATTTAGTGAAATGAATAAAAGTCATTTATTTTTCTATGTACATAGGTTTCCAAATAATATTGACGATCGAACTTATTTGGGTAGCAAATTAAGGAGAAAACATAAAGATTTTTTATTGTAGCATTATTTTGATACTATTAAAAAATTAACTTGAATTCAACTATATTTAATTGTATTAATTTTAAAGCAAATAAAATTATATTTTAATTTTTCTATAAAGACGTGATTTGTTAATAGTTAAACTCTGGTTTTTTTTTAAATTCTATTGAACGTGTTTTTATACATATATTACTACTTCCAATTTTTTAAAATCTGAATAATAACCCGCGAGTAAAAATTCAAGCCCGCTTATGCTCATTGCGGAAGCATCACATTCTATCGAAGCTTCAAAACACTGTGTGTTAAAGGTATCTTATTGCTGTGTCCATCTATGTTTATACGTCCATGCACCAAACTCTATCTAGACGTAACAACACTTGAATAAATTTCTTACAGAAATTTATTCAGATATCGATGCAATTTTAAAATATATCAATATATTTAATGTATTAATACATTGCTGCCATTATACCTAATAATATACCTAATTAGAAAAAATATGGTAGTAACAAATCTTTGGTGTCAAACAAATAAAAATTAATCAACCTAGATAGCAAACCAGTAAATTAATGTGTATGAAGACCCCACAAGAGATGGTAGGACGATATTCAAAGAATCGCTGGAAAATATACGATTCAGACAATCCTAAATAAAAAAAAATTGGAAAACAGTGTAAGATTGGATGTTTTACATTTATATATTCTACTCTAATATCCAGAAGTAGATAAGAACAGATTAAAAATGACAATGAGAAAGATGAAAATATGTCTGTTCGGCACTTAACCCTTACTAAAACTGACTAATGCTAATGTTTTGTACTTTTTCTTATAAAATATTCCGCATGCTAATTATTTATCTAGCATATTATTTATAAAGCAACGAAACCCTTTCCTTGCTACCGTCATCTTTTCAAGCTGATATCGACTCAACTTGAAACTCTATATAGTATTTTTCGCAGCGTCATAAAATCATATTTTTTACTTGTTTTTCTCCGCTGCCGTATTGTAATTCTAATACATCGTGAAGGCTATTGTAAAATTTCCCCGCACAGGTCGTTTATCACTGCTTGTTTTGACACTCTTACCACCGAACTTTGAACTTTCTAGTCTATAATCATATTATAAACTACTCACCACATTCCGGTTTGATTATAACACTCTACGTACGATGAATTTTGAAGTGCACAATCATAAAATCAAGCAGAATAATTACGTGATTAATAGGGATAATGGACTGTGATATCTTTTGTTAACTGATTCGACAGATATTTAATGAAATGTGAAAGAAATGTAAATTGTATAAAAGTTAAGATGTCGAGATGTATAGAAAAACGAAATAATGTTCTTTTTCGTCAGCAATTTTTTCAAGAAAACCCTTAAAGGTTAGTTATCATTATCAAGTTAATCAAGTTAAAAAAAGTTAAAAACACCGAGAATCAATCTGAGAAAATTAAAAGAAACCGATATATACCAACAAATTGAAGAACAAGTGCACAAAGAAGTTCAAGAAGTAGAAAGGCAAAGACAATTACGGAAACAAGGGCACACAAGAATAAAACGAACAACAGTACAAAAAAATCATCTTATTAATTATTAAGTTATTAAGACATTAATACAGAATTAAAACATCGTACATTTTTTCTTCCATTTGTTGGGTGCCGCTTCGAAGTATATTTTAAATAATGTTGGGGATATACAGCATCCTTGTCTTAGTCCTTTAGTCACATTGAATCCCGGTGTTATCAGATTTCCTGTTTTAATTCTGGTTGTTTGTTGGTAGTACAACGTTTTGACCGCTTCAATCAATTCTATATTTATATTTGTTTTCGCCAGTGCCTCCCATAATTTATCAAGCGGGACACTATCATATGCTTTTCTAAGGTCTACGAACGTCAGGTGGACTTCTTGGCCACGAGCAACTTTCTTTTCAATTATCTGAGTAATAGAGAAGATATCTTCTTCTTCTTCAAGTTCCACTCCTTTCGGAGATTGGAAATCATTCTGGCAATTATAATTTTATTGGTTACTCGCCTGAATAGTTCAATTGAACTGCATCCAAACCATTCACGGAGATTGCGTAGCCACGAGATTTTACGTCTTCCTACGCTTCTTCTACCTTTGATTTTACCCTGCATTATATTCCTTACTAGTTCGTACTTTTCACCTCTCATTATGTGCCCCAAGTATTCCAATTTCCTGATTTTTATGGAATTTAAAACTTCGCATTGTTTTCCTAGTTGTTCGAGAACTTGTTCATTTGTTTTGCGATCCATCCATGATATTTTCAAAATACGTCGGTAACACCACATTTCGAATGCTTCTAGGTTTTTAATGTTGGATTTTTTAAGTGTCCAAGCTTCAACTCCATACAAAAGGGTAGAGAAAATATAACATCGAAGCATTCTTATCCGGAGCGATATATTGATATCGCGATTACAAAAAAGTTTTCTCATTCTATTAAAAGTTGACCGCGCAATTTTAATGCGGCATCTTATTTATTTTGTCTGATCAGTATCTTCTGTGATCCATGCTCCAAGGTATTTGTACGAAGGTATTTGTTCAATTTCTGTATTATCTAGTACTAGCTTAACTTTGATGTTTTGTGCTTTTGTAAATACCATGAACTTGGTTTTCTTCAAATTGATTTTTAGTCCATAATCGTTGCAATATATATTTAGTTGTTCAGCAAGGTGTTGCAGTTCTTCTAGTGTTCCTGACAGAAGGACGGTGTCGTCAGCATATCTTATGTTATTAAGTGGCTCACCGTTTATTAAGGCCCTCATGATCTCGGCAAGCGCTAATTCTGAGATGGCTTCACTGTA
The DNA here is from genome assembly GCA_918026665.1 of Diabrotica balteata. NCBI lineage: Eukaryota > Metazoa > Arthropoda > Insecta > Coleoptera > Chrysomelidae > Diabrotica > Diabrotica balteata. The sequence goes on along the minus strand of OU898278.1, from coordinate 175,701,526 downwards.
TAAATTGAATAACAAGGGTGATAAAATACACCCTTGGCGGACCCCACGGCGAATCTGGATATCCTTGGTCAGTTCGTTTTCAACTTTCACTTTTGCTGTTTGATTCCAATAGAGGTTATAGATGATTCTAATGTCTCTATTGTCTATGTTTTTATTTAATAAAATTTCTTTAAGTCGATTATGCTGCACTCTGTCAAATGTCTTCTCAAAATCAATGAAACAGGCATATACTTCCTGATTAATATCTAAGCATCTCTGTGAAAGAACACTTAATGCAAACAGTGCATCTCGTGTTCCCAGTCCCTTTCTAAATCCCATTTGTGTATTACTTATGCCTTCATCTAATTTCTTATGTATTCTATTGTGAATTACTTTTAAAAACAATTTCAAGACATGACTCATTAAGGCTATGGTGCGATGTTCATTGCACTCCTTTGCATTGGCTTTTTTCGGAAGCAGTATGAATGTTGATTGGAGCCATTCTTTAGGTATTATACCTGTTCTATATATGGTATTGAATAGATCCAAAAGAAGATCAATTGATTCAGTATTTACAATTTTAAGTAATTCGATAGGAACTTCATCAGGCCCGGGAGATTTACCACCTTTAGCTTGTTTCAGATAAGATCTAGTCTAGTTCAGATAAGATATAGATATAGTCTATTGTAAATCGATCTGCACGAAAACCAGCCTGTTCTTCGGCTTCCATATCTTGGAATACCAATACCTTCTTCTATTCGATTTTTTATTATTTTCCCATATATTCTGCTAATACTACTAGTATCAAATCAACCAATCAATCAAATTTGCTACAATCATAAAAACTGCCTTTAGAAAGCCGCATTTTTGTTAATTAATTATATTTTAAAACTAAAACAAACAAATTCACTCACACAAGTTTAAAGTCCTGTTCACTCGTCTTATTTCCGTCCAACGAAGTTTTCCAAATGATGTTCAACTTCAATGCTCCTCACAGTCGGACTTACGTTCCTCTCTCTTTTCTATATACAATTTCTTTTAATTATTTAATGAAAAAAAGAAACAGTACAAAAACTCTGCTCTCTACCAACTTTATAATAGGATTAAAGCAACTTCAAAAGTTCAAAGTTGAGCAATGAGGATATTAAAATAAACAACATAAAGTTGTTTTGAAAAAGAAAAAAGTAGGTCTTAAAATATGGTTCAATTAAGATAAAAGCAAAGGAGAACCGTACGGTAAGGAGTATGCTATTTAGCATGATTTTTTATTTCACTTGACCTGAGAAAAGCTTGTTTTACTATATTACGGAATTATTTTTATGGGTTTTCCACAAATTTCTTTTAATAAAAGGTATTGTATGACGTAGATTATGGGTAGATTTAAATAGGAGTTTTTATTCCCGTCGCATGATGATGGGCAAAATCGCTATTGCATGTATAAGAAATTAATTTAGAAGGAGTATGCAAATGATTTCGCGATAAAAATGGCAAATCTATGAAAGTTGGACTTCACCTGATGCGACCTTTATGCTGATGTCTTGATTTATAATAAACTAGTGATTTTGCGAGGGAAGGAGAAGATCATGTAAAAGACGAGGCCTTCCAGGTCGATAGCAAGGAAAATCCTCGTTTAGATAATAAAATTCCATGTCTAAGAATACACAAATGTAGACCAATAAGACTTGCAACGTGGAATGTAAGAAGCTTGTACCAGCCAGGAAAATTAGGAAATTTAGTACAAGAAATGACCAGAATGGAAATAAATATACTTAGAGTTAGACACAATTTTAAGATCTAATAAAAAAGCAGACATTACAATCTTCTTCTTCTTAGAGTGCCATATCCCTACGGAACGTCGGCGACTACCATGCTTATAATATTATTATACTGATCTCGGTCTTGCGCTACGTGTAGCAATTGGTCCGCTGTCAAACCTGTCCACTGCCGCAAATTCCTCAACCAAGAGAGTTTCTTCCGTCCTATCCATTTCTTTCCTTCGATTTTACCGTTGAGAATTAGCCGAAGGAACTCATATCTTGGTCCTCTGATTATATGTCCAAGATATTCTAGTTTACGCCTCTTAATAATATTTAATAGAGTTCGTTGATGTCCCATTCTTCGAAGAACTTCTTCGTTTCTGGTTCTGCTAGTCCATGGAATTTTTAGTATCCTTCGATACAACCACATCTCAAACGCCTCGATTTTATTCATGATATCGGCGTTTAAAGTCCAAGTTTCACATCCATACAAAAGTACAGACCACACGTAACATCTTGTAAACTTTTCACGGATTTCCAAATTTAATGAGTTATTGGATAATAGAGGCTTGAATTTTTGAAATGAGTTTCTTGCCTGTTCAATTCTACATCGAATTTCGAAGGATGGATCTAGATTTTGGGTAATCCAACATCCAAGGTATTTGAATCTCTGAACTCTCTGCAGCGGTTGTTGGTTTAATATCAGTTGGGTTGCGCCTATATCCACTTTACTGGTCACCATGTATTTAGTTTTATCGATATTTATCGACAGTCCCCAATTTGTGCATTCCATGTCAACTCTATTGATTAGCTCCTGCAGATCGTCGATGTTTTCAGCTAGAATCACAGTATCGTCGGCGTACCGTATATTGTTAATTATTTCTCCTCCTATGATAATTCCTTTTTGATCTTTTAAAGCTTCCCTAAATAGATTCTCAGAATACACGTTAAAGAGGGTGGGAGATAGTATACAGCCTTGTCTTACGCCTCGTTCAATACTGATTGGCTTTGATTCTCTGTTGTTGGTATTAATAATGGCTGTTTGGTTCCAGTAAAGTTTGGCAATAAGTTTGATGTCTTTCTCATCTAGTTGGATGCTCTGCAAGGCGGTAATTAGTCTGGTATGCTGAACGCGATCAAATACCTTTTCAAAATCAATGAAGCACATATATACGGGTTTTCTTACCTCCCAACATCGTTGAAGGAGTGTTTGCATAAAAAATAGTGCTTCAGTGCATTTTCCTAGAAAATTCACTGATTTTTTTTTGTAAAGGTTCTTTTAGAAATAACCTAATTATAAATACCTATGAGTTTAAATATACGTAAATATAAAAATAAATCATACTTGAACCATATTTATATTTAAAACGGTTAATAAAAAACAAATCTTAATAATTTTTTGCAAATAAAAACTAACTAATCATATAATAAGTTAAACCATTTAAACCTAAACATACGATCGAAAGAAATAGTTCCGAACTACTTGTACGGTAGTGAACTAGTGAAAGACTGACTGAAAGAAAGAAATATTTCCGAACTACTTGTACGCTAGTGAACTAGTGAAAGACTGTCTGAAAACCGAAGTAAACGGGCGGCCAGCGCCGAGCTTGTGTGATGATTGAGACGAGACATCTGGCGACCAGTTCTGTTAGGGTTGGATTTCGATGTCGGTCCTACAAATAGTTCTTTCGCGAACTAGTTCACTGAACTAGTTCATTTTTGTGAAATAGTTCTGTTGAACTAGTTCGTCTAAAAGAACTAATAAGCACACCTCTACTTTGAAAGTAAAAATGACTTGTCACTCTAGTTTTTTTAGTTCACCTTAGAATACCTTAAAATCTTTTGTCATTGCCGAGAAGAATTTTTGGATAATTCGAATTTTTTAACGGTCCCCTGAGATTCGAATTAAGTTTCACTGTATTATAAAAATTACAATACAATAAATACACTGCAACATAATTCAATATAATAATACAATTAAATTATATTCATAAGTATTTAAAATGCTAATAATAACCTTACGAGATAAAATAAAAACTCGGATAGTTGTAATTTTCATTTTATTTTAAAATTTAGCATTTTTGCGTATATTACATATACTTATTTAATAAGATTAACGTGAGGTTTTTAAATATTTCAAAAATAAAAAAGAAAATTCATAATTGGGATTCGAACTCACAAACACCAGCGTATTAACCAAACACGTAAAGGATTTGCCAATTAGACATGACACTAACGGATTTCAAAATTGAGACAGTTCTCGGTCAAATAGTGATTATTTTGAAATACAAAAAGCCTAAAATAATTATAAACGTTTAATAAATAATACAAAACATATCACATAAATAATAATATTAATACATATTATATTATATATATATATATATATATATATATATATATATATATATATATATAATATTGTATTAAATATATATACAAAAGTAACATTTTTATTCTCGAAAGAGGAAGGGAGAGAAAATATATTTTTCCGCAAATCGCCAGGAAATTTTGACATTCCTGTCAAAATTTCTGAAGAAAAAGTCAGGACTTCCTTACTGTAAGGAAATGTCATTTCCTTACTGTAAGGAAATGATATTTCCGTACAGTTGTTAGTGTTCTACATAAATTAAATTTATTAGCGTCAAGTTTGACAATTCAACCTCAATACGTTTCCATAGTAACCCAAGTAATTTTATTAGGAATTTCAAAGCACACGCGTTTTTTTTTTAAATCAATCAATATCTGTCGAATTTTAAACGATTTGCAGAAAAATAGTATGTTTACCTCGTAGGAAAAGCCACATTCCTGGACTCTGTGTTGCTAAATCTCGGCTTGGGCCTCAACTTAGCAATCTTTACAGTTGTCCAGGAATGTTAAGCTGTTCCTACCCGGTAAACAATGTACTATTCTGTCTCTCTCTTACTCATTATCTTACATATGTAATGGTTTCAGAGATTCACTCCCACGCAAATTTCCAACGCCGACCGTGCGTACAGAAGTATAACTTCAAAAAATGTAACAATTTAATACAAAAAATATGATGGAAAGTGAGAAGATAATAGAAGAGATCAAAAATATAACTCACTCAGAAAATTCAAACATATCAGCGCGTTGTTATTTAGTAGACGGCATATACAGATAAATTTTACGAAAAAGCTTCTCAAAAAAAATTTTCTTCAGTTACCTCCTCTTATTCTATGAACCGACAAATCCCGATAAAACTTACGATCAAAAGTTTTCTCCTCCGCCGTGACTATATTTTGTTCCCGTACGTACGAAGCTTTCATCACATTTCGCCTTACGCATTTTTTAAACATTTCTCACTCTGTTTTGTTTACTGAATGCATAATGTTATCCGCAATCAAAGAAAAATCCCGAATACGCCACAAAGTTTGTAACGGGATTATCGAGTCGAGACTTGGGTTATAAGAATGTCAAAACAAGGAATGATAAATAACGCATCGTCTCAAAGTTTACCATAATTCTAGATATACACTCTGGTTGCCCCAAAAACTGCGATGAAAAACGTGTTCCACGAATACGCTGTTATTGACAAAAGTATCACCAGATTTCTGTTTGACAACACATATTTTTATATCTTTCTGTAAATAGAAATTATATATATAAAATATTGTTTTATTTTGGGGCTGCAGTCATTAATTATAAGGGTAGGATAAGTTAAATATCGAGATTTCGCAAAATTTATTTGCTTGTAGAGATGACAGATATAGAATAAAATGGTTTTCGTGCAGGCAGATCCTATATAGACAACATATTTTCTCTAAATCAGGTTATTGAGAAAATATTAGCTCACAACCTTTCAACTCAGTCTTCTAGAGTAGTCTTTATAGAGTTGACAAAGGCATACGATAGTGTACCCCGTTCAATGCTCTGGGTAGTAATGAATTTACACTGAACAAATTAAATGGACAAATCATTCTAGCATCAATACTCTTCAAAATATATCTAAATGAGGCGCTTTTAGTGTGGAGAAGATAATACTGCAATATGGGCATCCCGATCGAAGACGAGAGATTGTACAGGATACACTTCGTTGACGACCAAACCATTCTAGCTGAAGACGAGAGTCATATAGACTAAATACTCAGAAAACTGAAAAAGAGAGTACACCAAGCGGGGCCTTATAATTAATATACAAAAAACAGAGTAAACAGAGAAAATACATTCTAGGATTTAACAAGCAAGATTAGCCACTAGACAGCTACATGAACTATTGTGGAATAACAAAATAACAAAAGCAAATTGTAATTGTACAAAAATTGTACGATGCCGAACTTTGGGACATCAATCAAAGAATCAAATTAAAAATAAAGTTCATGGAAATGAACTATTGGAGACAATGTTGCAGGCTCACTAGACTTGATAAGGTAAGGGACGTAGACGTTAGGAGAAAAATGGAAATTGACCTATACATAATAGACAATATCGAAGCTTAAAGAATCAACGCCAAAAAAGCTAGAAAAATGGACTCCGCCCGAAAAATGGAGGGAAGATGTCGAAGATGCAATAACCGCCAGAGATTTAAAAACTGAAGATTGCTTTGATAAAAAACGCTGGAAAATAGGATTCGAGAAACGGCGCCAGATGTAGAAATCGAACCCTCGTATTAGAATATTAGTTACAGGAATATCCCGGTTTAAAGAATAGACATTTGAGATCCCGAAACGTTTAGAAATATTTAAATGCAGTTAGAATTCATAGAGTTACTTTAGGATTCATCCAGAGTTCTACGTGTTTGTAAGTTATTTATGGCTTCGTTAAATTCGAAGAAATAGGATTTTACTTTAAAAGAAAAAGTTAGTGTAGCTGAATATGCAAGACAATTCAAGTGCAGTCAAATTAAAATTGCTAAAAAGTTTAGAATTTCACAAGCTCATGTGAGCAAACTTTTAAAAATGGTCGTAGTGTCTGTTATGGTCTCAGTTTCGCCATCTTTATTCTAATGAATGCATTTTGGTTCCAATAGATTTTACGTATTATCAAAGGCCTTCTTTATAATCTCATTTAACAAAATATGCATATTTCTGGTGATTGCTACAATGGTGCAGGGGCACAATGAAATTAAATAAGGCCTTCCGGGTTACCATACGGTTCTTGAAACCAAATTGTTCTGGTACCATATCCTCTTCACACTTTTTGTAAATTCTGTTATGAATTATTTTCAACAATGACTTCAATAGATCGGACATGGGACTAATCAGTCGAACATCACGTCCTTACATTTTTTAAGCAAAGCTTCTGTACTGCCGTTGTATTATTTTTTGTCTATAGTAAAATGCTGAGACAAGCGTCACGGAATTGGCTTCACTAAATAGTTGGACTAGTCCATTAACGCGACGAGAGGAGTCCATTATACAACCTGTTAACTTGTTCAATTTTATTAATATCTATAACAATGATATTAACTCTATAACAAGGATTAACAATGTTGTGGAATTTTGACAGTTTTATAATCTAAGATCTAAGTTTTCACCATCAAGAGCTTTACAATTTCACTGTGAAAGTTATCGAGATTAGGTGCTTTTCCAGTTTTTCATATCAATGCATATTTTATTTCTGATATTCTTCATCTTGATATGCATATTCGTTACGAATGTTGGAGATCATCATGACAATCTTTATCTTATCTGCAGCAGCGCGTAAAAAGCTGCACATATGTTGTATTGAATCAGATTCTGAGGCTTTTTTACCAAGATGTTCTTTTTCTGTCTGGACCACGTTTTTCAAATATTTTTCCATGCAGGATGGCTTGAAAGAGAGCACATCTGGATTCATTTCGCATAATATGTCCGAAGAATTGTAACTTTCGAGATTTGATGGGGTGGTCAGTACCTCTCTGTTCTTATTCATTCTTCTGAGGACTTCCTCATTTGTGACTCTGTCAGTCCACGGGATCTTAAGGATTCTCCGATATAGGCCCGTCCCAAATGCTGCCAGTTTTCTGCTCATATCTTTGTTTAAGGCCCACGATTTAACACCATAAAAAAGAACAGAGAAAACGTAGCATTTCTGATATTCTTCTTCTTTCAGTGCCTATTCGTTCCGAATAATGGCAATCATTCTGGCTATAAATCATTTTATTAACTGATGCTTTAAATAGGTTCGTTGTTGTTGTGGAGAACCATTTCCTCAGGTTCTTCAACCATGATATTCTCCTTACTCCCAATTCCTCGCTTCTCCGAATACTTTACCCTGTAACCTTCAGTAATCTGTATTTAGTGCTGTTTCTCATTATATGTCCGAGATATTCCAACTTTCTCCTTTTAATGGTATACATCACCTCTCTTTCTTTGCCCACTCTTCGTAATACGGTCTCGTTGGTTATCTTGTCTGTCCATGATATCCTTAGAATTCGCCTGTATATGCCACATCTCGAAGGCTTCAAAGTTTTTTTTTCCATTGCTTCAGTTAGCGTCCAGGATTCAACTCCGTAATACAATATTGAGAAGATATAACATCGTAGCCTTACTTTTATCTCCAGATTAAGATTGTGGCTTTTAAAGAGTTTGGCCATGTTATTGAATGCACTCCTAGCCTTCTCTATTCTACATTTTATTTCCTGTGAGTGATCCCATTGTTCATTTACTGTTGTTCCAAGATAGTTATACTGTTTTACTCGGTCCACTGGTGTATTATTGATAAGTAGTTGAGCGTCTCTAACTTTATTTTTGCTGATGATCATCATGATTTCTGATATTAGAATGGCTAAATTATTATCAATGCTTAAATGTCGGATGCCATCTTGTTCCCTGTTGTCTTAGATTTCTTCTAACATTGTAAGGACCCTATCATCCACGCTGTTAGTATGCTTTACTGTCTACTATTTATATTTGCAGTTAGGTTCTTTATTTTCTTGTGAAGAAGTTTGTCATCGTGTTTTTTCTGTAAGTCTTCTATCTCTTCACATGTTTCTGTAAACCACTTATCCTTTATCTCTACTATCTTCTTATTTGTGTATGAATTTCTTGTCAATTTCATACCTGGTTTTGCTCTTTCTTTTTTGTTTTGATTCTTTTTAGTTTATTTTTAATTTTGGCTCCACCGATGTGTGTGGGAAAATTTGTACCGTAAGGTTTCTGCACTTATATTGCTATTTCAGTATCTTTGATGAATCTTTATGTACTCTATCTGATTTCTGATGCAATTTGCTCTGCAAGCTGGTAGTTTAATCTAAGTATTTGTACCAATCGTATTTTGTTCTTCACAGAAATGAAGTAGTCCTAAGTGAAAACACCAATACTTTTATTTTGAGGCTAATTGGTACGTTGGCCCTAAGTGTGTCTCGCAGTTTTCCAAAGGCTTCCTAACGCTAAAATAATTCGTTTTTAGAGATATTGACTGATTAGTTTGCGTAACTCCCTGTCTTGCATATGCTAATTATCGTGATCCGACATCAGACAATCATGGAGAAATTGGTCGACGCATTCTACCATCGATTAGTAGTGCTGTCAACTCACAAATGGAGCACATATTTGACACTTAATAACTATATGTTTAAAAAATAGTCTAACTATCAATTGTTACGTTTCAATGTTTGAACATAGCATAATACAAATGTATTGAAACAATTATGCGTTGCCAGACTTCTGCTCTAGTATTAAGACTTCCAGACTACATAAATCATAAGTGTACATATGGTTGAACTGTATTTAATAGGAGTTCCAATATGATGAATATACAGCGTGATGCATTTGAAAAACTAAAGTTACTAGTATATAGAGAACTGAAATCTGGCAACATTGCAAATACCAAAATTTAAATCTCCGTATCCCAATAGTCGTATCTAAAATTTTGTATAATATGTCTAGTAATTTACGAGATAATTAGCCGTTTCCAGACTTTGGGCCACTTGTATATAGCTGTCTATTTTGATCGTGTCGAACGCTTTATGAAGTTCTATGAAAGTGAGGACAAGAAGTTCGGTTCGTTGTATTCTATAGATTTTTCAATGAGTGCCTGTACTGTTTGGAGGTGATCATTGGTACTATAATTTGAACGGAATCTTGCCTACTTTCTCGATTGGTAGAAATCTAGTTTTATCTCCAATCTTGATGTTCCTAACCTTGTGAAGAGCTTGTATATGTGGTACAACAGACTAATAGGTCTATAATTTTCTAGGTCCGTTCTATCTCCTTTTTTATGCAAAAGGATGGTTATAGCATTGCTCCATTTTTTCGACACCTCTCTTTGATTACAGCCAAAATAATTTATACTAATTATAATTAATAATAACATAATGTCGAGTCATCAGTTACTATGTTGTAAATTGTAATTTGGCTTAGTTTTAAGTTGAAAATATTATTTTTTATTATTTTTTTTCTAGTCACCTCATGGTTTGGAATACTTTCTTACATTAACGATTCACTGATTACATAATTATAAAGAGATCACATCTATCTGGTTCGTTGAAGAAATCATCTAGAAAATTAAAATAAACAAAACGTTAAAAAGAGGAAAATAAACTAACATTTATAAAATAACATTTTAAACTCATATTTATGGCTGTTAGCTTTGTTTTCTGTATTCATAATACGCCCTTTTAGCAATATCCACTGAAACGGTGATCACCCGCTGGTTTGTCGTGGCTCTCTCTGTAAATCAGAATTTCCGGGAAAATTAGTCTTCATTTTGTTGTAATAAACGCGCCAGTTTGTCTCTTTCGGGGCTTTATTTGTGCTTATTTCGTACAAATATACAGTTTTTAAATATAAACGTATATAAATGTTTTGCTGTCTATTTGACAAAGGGTTTTTTGTGTACAGAAAATGTATGTCTGTTATACTTGTTAATTTCTAGATAGTTTGAATGCGATGCACAGAGAGGAATAAACTGCTACGGTTTTGTAGAGGGAGTCTAGAGTTCTTGGTAAAACCAATCCATTTCAAAATGTATGCATCTGATCCATTTCGTTTCTCGTTTAAATAGAGTAGTATTTGCCATTATATGATTGAAAAACAAATTTTTCCTTACTTTTATTAGGACTTATTCAGTAAAGCCTGTAATCTTATTAGTTTCATTCTGGCATATTTTATAAAAATTAAAGCTCTTAAGGTTCTTTTAATTCTTATAGTTTAAAACGTTAACGTAAAACGTAAAACGTTAAAACTTATAGTTTAATGGTTTACATACAGTACATTCAACCAACTTACAGCTCTAAGCGATTAACGGAATTCGCAGAAAATCTTTCGTTGTGATAAAAGACGCAGTAAACTGCACTGGTGTTCTCTGGAACAATATTTTCCATAATGTTTAACTTCTTCTTCTCATGGTGCCTATCCGTTACGGATGTTGGACACTAACATGGCTATTCTGACTTTGTTGACTGCTGCCTTGAAAAGTCCGATAGTGGTTAAGTTAAACCACTTTCGCAGGTTATGCAGCCAGGATATTCTTCTCCGTCCTGGACCTCTTAATACTTTGCTAAATTTTAGGTATTGTTCCAGAAATGAACATATTGTTTTAAAATATAAAATAAAAATGTAATTCTTTAGACTTTTCTTAGTGTAGAATAACTAGCCAGAATAACTGGCGTCTGACCCTGTTAAATATTTTTCACACCTAAATAAAATAGAGGTAATCTTCCCGTTCACGCATCATGTAGTTTTTATCAGTTCAAGTTTACACATCGCCATCGAGGCATCGAGTAGTTAAAAACTCAATTCACGTATTAAATACTTCGCTGCGCCGAAATCGGGTAATTTCTCATATCGGTGTTTTCTTTTACATGTTATAAAGAAAGAGTACATTTGATATTGTATAGTAAGTTACGGCCGTGTTGGGCCTCTCTACTCTTAAAAGATTTAATTATAAATCGATAAACTCAAAGAACCAAGATTGGAAAATAACAACGAAGGGCCAACAATTCTGAAATCTGAAATCATAAATGCAATTAATCATCTCAAAACAAATAAAAGCCCAGGTCCAGACGGAATATATCCAGAAACGTTAAAATTAATCAGCGAAGAAAATATCGAAATATTTGTCCTTTTATTTAATCGCATTTATGATACAGGTAAAATGCCTAAAGATTAGCTGGAGTCAATATTCATCCCACTACCAAAAAAGAGAAACCCACAACACTGCAATGAGTTCCGTCTGATAAGCCTTATGAGTCATGCAGTAAAAGTCCTTACTAAAAATCGTACATAATCGTATCTATAGAAAGTGCGAAACAATCATCGAAGACGATCAGTTTGGATTCAGAGCCGGCATGGGAACGAGAGAAGCCCTGTTCAGTTAACTAGTTCTCGCCCAAAAATGCTACGACCAACAGAAAGATATATTTATATGCTTTATAGACTTCGAAAAAGCATTTGATAGAGTAAGACACGACCTACTATTAGAACGTTTGCAAGAAGTCGGTTTAGATGGAAAAGACATAAAATTCTTAAAAAAATTGTACTTGAACCAAAACGCCAGAGTTAGGATCGAAGGTTCCACATCCGCAGAAGTAGAAAATTAGGAGGGAAGTTAGACAAGGATGTGTTCTGTCGCCTCTGCTGTTTAATCCTTACTCCGAGCTTCTATTTAAAGAAGCATTAGAGGATTCCAAGGATGGAGTCTATGTGAATGGCGTAAATATCAACAGTATCAGATACGCCGATGATACAGTGTTAATTGCGGATTCCGGCTTAGGTCTACAACGACTCATCAACAAGATCAACTCGACCTGTAAGCAATTTGGTATGAAAATAAACATTAAAAAAACCAAAGTGATGTCAATCCGAAAAAACCAAAACGTACCTCAACCTTGCACAATAAATGGGTACATTTTAGAACAGGTCAATAGATTTAAGTACCTGGGATGTTGGATCGATAGCAGCCTAAATCCTGATCTAGAAATAAGATCGAGAATAGAACAGGCCAGAAAATCCTTCGAAAAAATAAAAAAAAGCTTTGTGATTCTCGAATAAAACTCGAAATTCGACTACGTTTATCAAAATGCTACGTCTGGTCGACTCTTCTATATGCAGTTGAAACGTGGACCCTTAAAACATCAACCGTTAATAAATTGGAGGCCTTTGAAATTTGGATCTACCAGAGAATACTCAAAATTTCATGGACATCGCATACCTCAAACGAAGAAGTGCTTCATAGAATAGGCAAGGAAAGAGAACTTTTTAACACAGTAAAAGTTAGAAAAACATCATACCTAGGCCACATACTGAGAAATAATAAGTATCGAATATGCCCAACTTATAGTAAAAGGAAAAATCTAGGGAAAGAGAGGCCTAGGAAGGAAAAGACTATCGTGGCTCAGAAACATCCAACAATGGACAGGGCTAAATTTGGAACAGCTAATAGAACAGCTGAAGATAGAGAAGATTTAAAATTGTAGTAGCCAACCTCCACTGAGGAGAGGGCACTTTAAGAAGAAGAAACTCAAAGTGATTTTATTTCTCTGGAACTATATTTGCTCATATTAAGAATCCTTATCCTTCAACGGTCACCGAAGAACCAAACCTATGGAGATACATCCATTCACAAGTCCTTTGAAGTAAGGATTTGGAATGTGTTCCAACACTTCAAATTCCAAGATTTCCACACTCTTATGTAGGTAGCCAGTTACAAGGCTCCCTCAGGTATAAAATAAATATATGTGTACATTAACCCGTTGTTCATAGTTTTACATATTTTGTTACATTTTTTTTAATAAATAGTATTCTTGCATAATGTTATTTAACGTAAATTTCTTTCACCTACTTGTTTAATTTTTTGCTAAGGATAATTTATCTTCAAAGTAGTTATACACAGTACTAAAATATCACTTTTAACTTTTGATAAAAAATACTTCGGAGTAAACTAGAACATTTTGTCAATTTAAAGAGTGGTGGTTAGATTGACCATAGGTCTGTTAGAGTGTACCGTTTTTGAGACGTCTGCGAATACGGGTTGAAGTTAGGGTTTTGGTAAATATATTCAACTTTTTATTTTCAAATGAAAATACTTGTGGAAAACATTTTAATTTCTTATGTACGGTTTCCAACCATTTCTAAACTTTTTATCAAACATAATTATTACTCATTCCTAATGATCATTAGGCTAATTTGATTATTGTGTTTAGGATCTTTTTAAGCTGTTATATTATATTTTACCTCCCAAGCACAACAGTTAGAAAGTTTCTGTTATATTGATCTAAACTCAGTATATTGTAATTCAAACGTGTGGTTTTAAGTGACCATTATGTCTAGACGGAAGTTGAATATTGATGAATTAATTGCAAATGTGCATAAATAGTTTACCATGGAAAGAGACAATGGTGGACTTATAAAGTCATTATTATATATAAATCAACAAGTTTGTGACGCACTCGGGATGAGTGAAAGTAAGCTAAAAACTGTAATAAAGACTGTCAGAGATTTTCAAGATTTTTACTATGACTGAGTATCACGAAGACAAGAAAACAACTCGTAAACATTTTAGGAGCATTGACTTACCTGATGAAGAAAATTTTTTGAATTCGCAATATTTTGTATCGAATGCGTGAAAACAATCAACATGTTAGTTTAGAGAGTTTATATATAAGGTTCTTGAACTTCTAAGTGGAGCATAGAGCTTCAGTGAAAACGCGCCATCGGGTTCTATTTTGCGCTAAGGCCTTCACCTCATTCCAAGACTTTTCTTGGCCTCTTATCTCGTCCATGATGGATCTTCGCCAAGTTTGTACTGGGCGACCTCTTTTTCTTTTCCCTTGGGGATTCCACTCTAGGGCAGTCTTTGCGATACTGGAACTATTTTTTCGGAGTGTGTAACCGATCCAACCCCACTTTCTGGACTTAATTTCATTTTGTACGCTCTTTTGTTCGGTCAGGTGTAGCAGATCTTCGTTTCTGATGGTGTTAGGCCAGAATATACTGACAATTCTTCGTAGACATTTGTTAACAAAGACCTGCAGTTTGTTAGAGAGTTTACTGGCCAGAATAAGAAAAGGACAAGTTTCTGAAATTAAGGGCACTAGCATTTGGAAAGTGTTGAGAATTTTAGGATTTAATTCAAAAAAAAAATAATAGGTTAGATTTATGCGAAAGGAGTAGTGTGGTTCAAAAAAGAATTAAATTTATGAGAGAATATACTTGACACTCACAATTTAGATGTGATTAATCTCGTATAATTTCATTACCTCAACATTACCTAGCAAAAGTTGCCACAGCAAAAATGACCAAAATATGGAAGGACTGTTAAATTTCAAGAGCGATAAAGATGAGGTTGATCAACTGCTTAATATTCCCAATACTGACCTACGGATGTGAATCTTGGACTCTGAGACAATCGGAGAGAAGAAAGATAGACGCCACTGAAATGTTCTGTTGGAGACGAATGTTACGAATTCCTTGGACCGACCGCAGAACAAATAATTCAATTTTAAGAGAGCTAAAAGTTAGCCAACGACTCTCTAGTAAAGTCCATCTCCAACAATTAAAATATTTTGGGCATGTTATGAGAGCAAACACAGAAAGCATGGAAAGACTCATAATACAAGGAAAGGTAGAAGATCACGAGGAAGATCCCCAACAAGATGGATAGATCAAATTACAGGAATATGCCAAAGACCTATGCATGAATTAAAAGAAATGACCAGAGACAGAGATCTCTGGAGACGGACAATACACGACATCACGTCGACCACTACACTCCCCCTGGGGGGTCAGGATTGAAGAGAGAGACCTTAACATTCAACACATAAACTGTTACCGCTAGACAAAACTTTCATAGGAACACTCAAAGCATACTATAGCGAAGAAATCAGGAAATGGTTACGTTATAATAACCGCGCTCTCTCTCAGTACGATATTGGAAAACTTTTTGGCAAAGCATACCTTAAAAGCGAAACTAGAGAAATTGCTGTAAATGGATTCCGCGCCACTGGAATTTATCCATTGAATAAGACTGTGTTCTCAGATGCAGATTTTGTTGCAGCAGAAATTGAGAGTAACAACCATAGCCATGTAGAACCGCAAGCTATTGAACCTGCTATCCTACCAAAAACACCAGAAGCCTGCCATTCAGTGAACCAGGTCCTACTGGATTGCGAGAAGTTTTTAAGTCCAGCAAGCTATTGAATCTGATATCCTACCAAAACACCAGAAGCCAGCAACATTAGTAAACCAGGTCCTACTGGTTGGGAGAAGTTTGTAAGTCAGCAAGCTATTGAATCTGATATCCTACCAAAACACCAGAAGCTGCAATATCAGTGAACCAGGTCCTTCTGGATTGCAGAAGTTTTTAAGTCCGCAAGCTATTGAACCTGATATCCTACCAAAAACACCAAAGCCAGCAACATTAGTGAAACAGGTCCTACTGGTTGGCAGAAATTTGTAAGTCTGCAAGCTATTGAACCTGCTATCATACCAAAAACACCAAAAGCAAGCAACATCAGTGTACCAGGTCCTTCTGGTTTGCAGAACATTGTAAGTCCATTTGAAATATCGCCAGTGCCGTCGATCAGGAAAAAATCTACAAATCGTGGTAGAAAATGATCAACATCAACGATAATAACTTCTTCACCTTACAAGGAAGCATTAGACCAGCAAAACAGCAAAAAGAAATTAAATGTACAAGCAGTAAAACGGAACACTACGGCTGAGTCCACAAGGGAGGTGACTAACAAAAAAATTAAAAACAAGTGAGAGAGGCGGCATAAAAAGGAAATCGAAACTTCTTCTGACAACAATAGTGAGCAGGAATTTCAACCAGCTGATAAAGATATGGATTTGGAAGAGATTTGTGGTATACCGGATCCAAAAAATACTGATGTAAATTGTATTTTCTATGACGGAAAATTTTGTGAGGATTATCAAGGTGAAAAATGGATTCAGTGCCTTATGTGCACCTTGTGGGCACATATAGATTGTTCTGGTGTAGAAAGAGACTAATATGTGTGTGAATATTGTACATAAAAAATTTAAAATAAAAATAAAAATATTTTTACTAGTAGCCCATATTTATATCACCTTTTCGTTTCTTACTTAAGTAGTTTTATGACATTACAGACAAAAATATTTTACTAGGCAGAAAAACGGACTAGCACAAAAGAGCAAGACAATTATACATGCCAATTATATAATTTGAACTTTTTCGATCAAAAAAAAAATAGTCAAGATATCAGCAATAAACAAAATGGTAGCCCATATTTGTTCTTCTTATCTTACCTGTATTCTTCGATTGGTCTGCAAAATCATTATTTGCTGTTTTCAATAAAAGTGATTCTAGAGAAAAGTAACAATATTTTCATCCCTTCAGCCTTTAAGTCTTGAAATGATTCAGCTTAAAATTTCACAGAACTAGATAGGCCATGGTCATATCTAACTTTAGAGATTTTTCATTCGTCAGCATTACATTTTAGTATATTACAATTAAAAAATGTTTATGCCTTTTTCGTACTTTTGCCCGAAGCTAAACTTTTATGAAGGCATAAAAAACGTTCTCGTAATAAAACTATTTGGAAAGATACTCGCCGTATGCCATAAAGATCCTTTTCTTTCCGTAGAGATATTAAGAAAACTGCATGAAAATATGGAAAGCTTTTCAAATAATCGAGAAATGCAAGCTCGAATAGCTCGCCCACGTGATAGTAAACGACAAAAGATACGAAGTATTATAAGTGACCCTCGGAGGAAATGTGGCCCGCAGAGGGAGTGCGGTAGAGAAAATAATCTTTTGGCTGAAAAAGGTTTTTCCGAATAAATAATATAAACCTTTTCCGCGGTGATGTTGAGAGTGTTCGCAAATAACGAATAACAACAAAACGTATAAGACACATGCATATGAAGCTATTGAGCAAAATCTGTTTTTTAGTAGGCTATGGAACTTAAATGTTTTGGGTGAGTCTTTATTCCGGTGCCAAAAAAAACAGTGCGACTTGGAAAATGGAAATGGTACAAAATTATGGTTTAACAATATATGAACAGAGAAACGGTTCAATATCTTTGACTTTTTTTTATGACAGAATGCAATGATGGTGGAACTTTAAATCGCATCTCTAACTAAATATTTAATTAAAATGTGTAAATATATATATATATATATATATATATATATATATATATATATATATATATATATATTATTGTGATATTCAAAGTCTTAGTGCGCCAAGCAATTAATTAGCTAATTAATTAATTAATTAATTAAAATTATTTAAATGATATGATTATGATTCTATCACACTTTTTAATTCTCTTATCTCAGGGTTATATTCGTGCTTCAATATCTATGCTTTACATGTAAAAGGTAAGGTCCAAAGAATACCGGAATAATAAAAAACATATATGATATAACATTATATATTGAAATAAAAATAATGAAATAAAATTCACACTCAAATGTTTTCAATAAACAATATCTCATATAATGATTCTCAAATTTTGTTCTACGTACGTGAACCTTCAAAATTAATGGTACAAACAATATTAGTTAAAATCTCAAAATCCCAATTAGTATTCTAAATCTCCTAATCAAAATATTTATATCTTTTCTAAGGTATCAGAAAAACAAAACTATCTCTCTCTGATGATGAAATCCTTGTTCCTTATAGCCTATACTATTTATTCTTAGCAGCTCCCTAGGTAATCAGCAATCTTACAACAAATTGTTGCAAGTTTATCGTCCTTAATGATCTCCTTCAAATGCACGAATCGTTCAAATTATGCTAGCCTCTTCTCCTCTCGATAAACTGAATCTCTCGTTGGCCTGAGTGAAAAATGACTTTTGGAATATCTTCTCTTTACGATAAACTGAATCTCTCGTTGGCCTGAACAGTGACTCTTGGAATATAAGTAGAAAAATATGACTTACAATCTTTTACTGGATCAGGTTCTGTCAGATACACTAACTGCACGAAAACTCACAAACTTTCACTGCTACTGCTTCCTACCTCTGGGAAACTACCCGAGAACAACGGCCGTTCGCCTTGCACCCTTGGAAACCAACTGACTGTATTTTTTTCTTCAAAAACTAACAAAAGTCTCATTCTCAAACCAACCATCCCACCTTTTTCAATCTCATCCAATCAAAACGCGTCATACATCTCCCATTTCTTCATTTCGATAACACAAACAAATTTTTACCTACAATTATAAAATTTCCTAAAACTTATTTACAAACTAATCTTTTTCTACCAATTCTTATGAACTAACAAAAACATATCTTTCTAAAATCTATTCTATTGTCCTAATTACTGCACAAATTTATTTGGAAAACCCGCTTCCATTGTCTAGGATTTCACTTAAGCTCATCACGTCACTCAAATATATTTTAACAAAGAAAATAATTTATGCATATCTTACGTTTTGTTCAATATAGGTAATCCAAAGATAAAAGACTTTCATTCTTCGAAATGTTTGTAGTTTATTATTCGACTTATCTGAATTATTTTAATTTTTTGAACTTTGAAATATTTTAAGCAAAACCAATATTTTTCTCAATTTTACATATCATAACAAATCCCTGCCATTTGATCTGCCGAAAACTCTTTGTTAAATTTTAAAAATGACAAAAGTTTCCCAGCATCAAATTATTTTACTATGTTATTAAATAAAATCTACTCATGATACTGATAGATGTCGTGAATGTTAAAATACCCCGTATATTGCCTGTCTTTATACGGGATTGGATATGTTTTCGATTTAAATTTTTCCAAGTATTTAACCTTAAAAGAATGTTCATAATTTTTAGCCACTCGGCTTTCTTCATTAATAAGATCTCCATAATTTTCTAAAATCTTCTCTATTTTCTTTCCCCTGTTTTCTCCAAAATTTATTTTTCTTTCATCCTCATTTTGTTCACATGTGTTCACTGTCCATAATATTTCTTCACAAAATTCTGGATTCTCATAATTCCTGAGAAAAAGTGGTCGTATTCTCCTAGGTTTTTTGAGCCTTGCCCTTTCTTTTTAGTCACGATAAGTTCTAAAATATCCATTTTTGATTTATAGGCCTCCGAAATTACGTCGTTGAGTTCATTGGAGAGCCCTTGAAATTTGTAAGTATCAATATTCATAGTCAGCTTTCTAAGCTTAAATCGTCTTCGTTTGTTCAATAGTTTTCGAGGCGTGTTTTGGAAGTTAAGTATCGAAGGATTAACCCGATGCCTCAACCTGATCCTGGAGGACCGGAGCTTTGATTTCGGAATGCTGCTCCTAAACCCGTTGCCTTCTCTGTGGCTCAAAAAGATATGGTACGTAGTTATATAGAGATATATAGTTTTTGAGTTTTCAAAAACGAAATGATCTATTTAGTAGTACCCTTCGATTTTACCATTTTTTGAGTCAAATTGATCATATTTTAACTTTTTTTCCTAGGTTAATGGCACTGGCAAAGCCAAAAGGCCAGTCATGATATTTTAACTTTGTCAATCCTTTAACCAATATTTTTTTACATGTTCAATAGCCTACACAGGTATTCGTATACTGATTACATTATCATAAATATTATAAAAGATTTTAATCGTTGTTCCTCAAATCCTTTTGCCCCGCAGACCACTTACTGTTATTTGTAATTTCCATAGAACCTCTAATGTCGATTTTTTTAAATTTATTTGATATGCTAAGTCTATTTAAGAAAAAAAACTTAAAAAAACTACCTTGTGTGGTACCTTATTGTATTAAATGAATTACCGTATTTTATTTTTCATTTGGACAATAATTAAAAATATTAGGTAACATAAAGGTTTAATTTATAATATAATTGCTTGCTCTTTGCTTTATCATTATTGCGTGTCAAACGAATACAGCAATAATACGAGCAATTTAACGTGGATCCCATTCACATCTCTTTGACTCACAAGTTTTTTTCTCGTTATCGTGGAAACCTTCAAGTTAAAATCGACCCCTGGGGCTCTATTTAGACCACTTTCGGAATCTATGGCTTATATGGTTTGTATAATCATATTATACACTTAGTTATGAAACCTAACAAGAAGAAAAAAATTTAATTGTTTTTTTTAATGGTCGTAGAAAAATTGTTGCACATATGGCGAGCAAAAACTGTCGTTATTGTTCACAAGAAATTACCCACAAATAACTGTTATATTTGCAAACGCAAATGTTCACTTTAAATACATAAATATCAGTTCCTAAAACGGCAAGTTGAGCGGCACTAAAAGGCAACTCACCTAATAGACTACGATTGTGCAAGTTCTGCAAGTTAATATAATGCTTTTGTAGTAAAGTAATAAACCCAACTAAAATGTACCAGTAATTAAAATCTACCCGTTTTCCGGAAAAGTAATAATTATCCTAACAAAAACTTGATGCTCATAAAGCACAAAAGTTTCACTAGTTAATTATTTATGAAAGTTGCAACGCTAGCGTGATTCCGAAAAAAGTTTCTCTACTTTGTGTGTATTATTTTTTTTCTCTCGTGAACATGAATTTCTCGGCCGAGAATTTTTTGCCGATTTTTAATTATTCTTTGAAATAAATTGGAATTCCGAGAAGTGACGTTGCTTCATGGTTTCCTGGTTTCGTGGATTCCCCGTGGACCTAACCTCAAAAGGTAAATATAATTTCTTTTTCTCCTACGCAGTCGACATATTGGTCTAATTAGAAAGAACGCCAGTTAGTCACACTGATCACTTGGGATAAAAGTTTGAATACGACGGAATGTTTTTAATCGCCTCACCAGAAATTTAATCGTAATCATATTTTTATACGAAGGAAAAGAATTTGTTTAAAAAAAATGTTTAAATAATTGTTTTTCAAGATTAACTGGAGAATTGCAAATTTTATTTTGATGTAGTGATCTGCGCGTAAATAAAAAAAATTCATAGGATTATGCCTGTTCCAAATGCATTGTTGTGGCGTTTTAATTTGTTTAAGTTGAAAGCCATTTAGGAGACTGTATTTTCAGTTAACTCGCAGTCTAGATATTATCTTTTTCGCTTAGAACAGCGATTTTTAGGTGGTGGTCCGCGGAACCTTGGGGTTCCATAAAAGGGGCGCAGGGGTTCCGCGTGCCTCCGACAGTTAAATAAAACATTCGTAGAAAAGACTCATAACTACATATATAATTACGACTTTTCGCTTAAACTCCGGTATGGCGAGCTGCAAAAATCTTAAACCATCTGGTTGAGTGGTGAGAGTAAGCCACCGGCTACCCACCCTTGAGACGTGCTGGCGCTGCGGCACGTGAGCGTCTATGTGTTGGGTGAGTTGCGGATAGCACCGTTAAGGGGGTGTGCGCAGAATTACCAGCCCGCGCGCCAGTCGAGCGAGTCAATTATCGCGAGACAATACTAGATGTCTTCATGTTATTGGTGTAATGTAGAGAAAAGGGGTCACAGTGATATTAATTTTTCTTGTCTTAATCTGGAATTTTCGATCTTTGCATGTAAGTTTTAGCTTATTTGTAAATATTTTCAAGAGTTCGAAATCAAATGCAAATGATTTAATTTGATGTTCTTACTTATTTTTATCAAGTACCGAATGTATACATTTTGTAACTAATTAAGATTTGGGAACCGATTAAAATAACTGTCGTGTGCATCGTCATATTTTATTATAATAATAAATAATTGGCTCAAAACGGAACGTCTTGCAAGTAGCAAAAGTGTTCAATCGCATTTAGCAGCAAAGTCTACAGACAATATTTCAGAAGAAGCCGTTGCTGGTTGTTATGTAAGGAAGTTTTATTTACCTAACCTATTTAATACAGTCTTACCAATGACCACTTTTACTTTTCATTTAATAGTTTTGTTGTTTATTATTTATAAAGTTTATTTATTGTTGTTGCTGGTTATTTATCAATGTCGTTTGCGGATCATCAACAATTTATTACAGAGTACGGAAGAACCTGGTGCTGGACATTACCGACAAAATACACCGACCAACAAAAAGGCTGAATCTAAGGAGAGAACTATTTCAAAAAAGAGAAAATATGATGAATCCTACTTGTCCTTCGGATTTATTCCTGTGAAAATTGCTAAGAATCCAGATGGACAATGCGTTATTTGCAATAAAACTATGTGCAATAGCTCTATGTACCTGCAAAGCTTAAACGACATTTGGACATCAACCGTCCGCAACTGAAAGATAAAAGTGTAAGCTTTTTTGAAAGGCACACAGAAGTACTTACCGGTATGGCTGCTTTACAGAGAGATAATGAAAACGCAACACAAGAATCATTCCTGTTAAGTTACATAATTGCTCGTGCTGGTAAGAAACACACGATTGCAGAGAATTTAATCAAACCATGTATTGCAGATATCGTCAGTTGCGTAATCGGAGAAGATGCAGTAGTTCAGTGTTCCAATAATATCATATATAATCGAATTCATAAGATTTCAGGCCACATTGAAGTTTATTGACCACAGACCACATTGAAAATTAATCTGTAGGTTGAAAGACAGTGAGATGTTGGCTTTACAACTCAACGTATTCTGCTAGTCCCTACAAGGAAGAAAAGTAACCACATTTACAGTAAAAGATAAAATATCGTCCTTAAAAACAAAATTTGCTTCTGAATAGAATGTGTCAAACAAAAAACTACCAATGGTTTACTCTTTTAAATAACTTCCTGGAAGGCAATGAGTTAGAAGTAACCTTAGATGTGGAAAAAAACATAATTGAACATTTAGTTAACCTCGAAAAATCCTTAAAAGATTATTTCCCGGAGAAGTTACAGGACATCGACTGGGTTCAAAGTCCATTCACAAAATACACCAAACCATCGATGCTAACTATGCCAGAGTATGAGAATTTGATCGATATTAAGTGTTCATCCCTTCTAAAACAAAAATTAAATAGAATCAGAAGATTCTAATCTGAATGACTTTTGGATTACACTTAATGATGAATACCCCGCGAAAAAAACAAGTTCAGAAATAGGTATAATCTTTACTGATGACATACTCGTTACAGATGACGTCAAAGTGGCGACTTTTGCCAATGATACAGCCATTTTAGTTTTAAACAAAGGTCCACACATAGCATCTGAAAAGCTGCAAAATGACTTGCAACCATTAGAGAATTGGTTGACAAAGTGGAAAATTAAAGCCAAAAAATCAGCCCAAATCACATTTACAACAAGAAAACGCACCTGTCTACAAGTTTAAACAATGCCCCCATTCCTGCTAGAGATGTAGTGAAATATTTTTAGTTGCAATTGGACCGAAAGCTCACCTGGAAGCAACACATTAACGCCAGAAAAACTCAGCTCAGTATAAAATTTAAATAAATAAATAGATTACTTGACAGAAAGTCACAACTATCACTGGAGAACAAAATACTGCTTTCCAAAGTCATACTAAAACCAATATCGACTTGGACCAATGAAAGAACGAAGACTGAAGCCAGAAGACCTGGTTACATAGATGAAAATGGAGAACAACAACGCTGGACAAGTAAATATTGTCATCAAATTTACTAATTACTCAATGTACTGTTTAGAACTAGATTGTAAATATGCATTTAAAAATAAAAAAGAAATTATAAAAAAACTCTTTCTGTAGCCGTCCCGAAAATGAAACTTTCGGTAAACTAGGTAGCTTCCCGGATAGCTAGGTAACGGCTTTGAGAATAACATCAACTTTGTATTTACACCGCTTGCCATTTAAGATTTGTATGTTTTTGCTCAGTTTTTCGTTTTTCAATTACAAGAAATGGAAATCAGCAGTGAAAGTGAAGCCGAAATGATTCCAGATTAGGATTCCGGTTAGGGAAACTGCTAAAGTCACTATTTATGAATTATTGCCGGTTAAGTCAAGAAACAGGTACGAATTAATCTACGATTTATGTCAAAAGTGAAGCAATGAAAAAAATGTACATACTATCAATGAATAATAGCATATCTAATGAAAAAATCTAATATCTTGAAGCCATTAAGCCTTTGGAGCAATTACTCGATGCTTAAATCCAAGTTCATCAGTAAAGTTTATCCATATAATCTTTTTAATATGCAAAACGGCTGCAGAAAAAATATTATACGTAACATGATCCAAAAGTAATTTTACGAGAATCGCAGAATGATTGAAGAAGAATATTTCGAACAAATGATTGCATTCATATCAAAAAACATTCAGTTATGATGGACAGATTAGTTGAACGTTTATCAACAATGTAATGAAAGAAAAATGAAATAGCAACGTGTTTCATATCCTATTGGTTGAAAGTCTATATAATTGAGCCACCCAAAAAAAAACTGTCAGCTTTTTTATTTTCTCTGTCATCATTGTTACTATCACTACTTACTGGTTTTATGAATTTTGAAACATTTTTTGATCCCAAATCAGGCTGTTTTCGTATAAGTGGCCTTTGTTTTGATGTGGATGGTTAAGTACTATAGAACGTTTCACTTTTAGTTAAGTGGCCTTTGTTTGATGTGGATGGTTAAGTACTATAGAACGTTTTCACTTTTAGTTCTGTTATAGTCCTCGTTCACTAAACGGTTCTTGATTATTATTCTGATGACCGTTATTACTGTTATTACAGTTGATTAAAATTATAATTTCAGTGCAATTATAAATTGCTAATTTGGAAATAATAGAAGAATTTAATAATAAAGGCGGTACTAATAGTATCATCCCACCAGGAGTAGGAGTACTGTACTATTATTTTAATTCGTTGGTGCAAAGACGGCGGAACTGGTTTGTTACTAATGGACCACAGGAGTGATGACGTATATTTGATTGACATCTGCCAGTTTCACTTTCCAAACAAACGTTGTTTAGTGTGGTTAATTTGTATTTTTCGTGATTTTTTCATTTATTTTATAGAATCTTTCCGCTTTTTGCAATATTTAAGTATTCTAATAGTTACTACATCAATTTTACAAGGTTGTGTAAATAATAAAGCACATTGTTTTATGCTAATAGGAATAAAATGAAAGTATCAATAAAGTAAGGTTAAAATTTCTTTAATTAAACTTTTAAACCATATTTCATAGAAATAGAACTCTGAATTATGACGGTATTATCGTAAAAACACTATACTTACAAGAAAAAGCAGCAGAGGAAGCAAAATGTTAACTTTATAGGAATTAAAAAGTCTTGAGATTTGACATTTCAACGTTTGTTTGGAAAGTAATAATGACATGTGACGTCACACTCCTGCGGTCCATTGATTTTTAAGTACAACTTTTTATCATAAGATTTGATTTGCCACACTTTGTGACAAAGGTGAAACCTTATGACTTGCCCAGAATTTATTGGTCGTCAACATTTTGAAGGTTTGGCCTGCATTTTTTGTAGTAGATGAAATCATTCCACTAGGAGTACTGTACTATTATTTTAATTCGTTAGTATAGTCGGCGGAATTGGTTAGTTACTAATTGATTTTTAAGTACTACCTTTTTATTATTAGATTTGATTTGATACACATTGTTAAAAAGGTGAAACCTTATGACTTGCCAAGAATTTATTGGACGAGAACACTTTGAAGGTTTGGCCCGTGTTTTTTGTAGTAGATGAATTAATAAAGTAATAAATTCTTAGATTCTTAGATAGAAATCCTTGAAAAGTAGTATTAATATATATATATATAATATATATATATATATATATATATATATATATATATATTTATTGTGATATTTAAAGTTTTGGTGCGCCAAGCAATTAATTAGCTAATTAATTAATTAATTAATTAAAATTATTTAAATGATATGATTATGACTCTATCACACTTTTTAATTCTCTTATCTCAGGGTTAAATTCGTGCTTCAATATCTATGCTACTACATGTGAAAGGTAAGGTCCAAAGAATACCGGAATAATAAAAAACACATATGATATAACACTATATATTGAAATAAAAATAATGAAATAATTCACACTCAAATGTTTTCAATAAACAAAATCTCATATAATGATTCTCAAAATTTTGTTCTACGTACGTGAACCTTCAAAATTTATGGTACAAACAATATTAATTGAAATCTCAAAATCCCAAATTATTCTAACTCTCCTAATCAAAATATTTATATCCTTTCTAAATTAAGTGTAAAAATTGTGTTATCAATAAAAGACAAACTGCAGAAAACAAAAATGTCTCTCTCTGATGATGAGTGGTCCAAATCCTTGTTCCTTGTAGACTATATTATCTACTCTCAGCCGCTCCCTAGGTAATCAGCAATCTTACAACAAATTATTGCAAGTTTATCGTCCTTAATGATCTCCTTCAAATGCACGAATCGTTCAAATTATGCTAGCTTCTTCTTCTCTCAATAAACTGAATCTCTCGTTGGCCTGAGTGAAAAATGACTCTTGGAATATCTTTTCTTTCGATAAACTGAATCTCTCGTTGGCCTGAACAGTGACTCTTGGAATATAAGTAGAAAAATATGACTTACAATCTTTTACTGGATCAGCTTCTGTCAGATACACTAACTACACGAAAACTCACAAACTTTCACTGCTACTGCTTCCTACCTCTGGAAACTACCCGAGAAACAACGGCCGTTTGCCTTGCACCCTTGGAAACCAACTGATTATCTTTTCTCTCTCAAAAATCTAGCTAAACTTTCATTCCTACATACCTATCCCACCTTTTTCAATCTCCGCCAATTAAAGCTCGTCACAATTCTCCCATTTTTTCATTTCGATAACAAACAAATTTTTACCTATAATTAGAAAATTTCCTAAAACTTATTTACAAATAATATTTTTCTACAATTCTTAAAAACTAACTAAAACCTCTTTCTAAAATCTATTCTATTGTCCTTAATCACTGCAGTAATGTATTTGGAAAACCCGGTTCAATTGTCTTTGGATTTCACTTAAAATTATGCGGGTCACTCAAGTATATTATAACAAAGAAAATAATTTATGCATAGCTTACATTTTGTTTAATACAGGTAATCCAAAAATTTAAAGACTTTCCTTCTTCGAAATGTTTGTTGGTTATTATCCTACTTATCTGAATTATTTTAATGTTTTTGAACTTTGAAGTATTTTAAACAGACCAATATTTTTCTCGATTTTACATATCATAACAATATATATTAATAAAGCATTTTTATTTTTTAATTTTTACTACACTCACCGGCACAAAAAACGGAACACTTGCATTTTTAAAATAAAAACTTAAAATTTTAATTCTCTTTAAACTTTTATTATTATAATAAGGTAAACAAACGAAACAAACTGTTTTAAGTAATTTCTAGTAAAATTTAAGCGCTTACCCGACAAAAAAGCATAAAAAATCAGAAATAAAGAATACACCATTCTTATCACTTTTAAAAGCGCAAAGGTAGTTGTTGGTATTCTATTGTTATTCTTTTGTTCTTGTTGATGTAAGTAAACTGTCAAGTCGAATCAACTGTCAAACGTACTTTGAAGTTAAATTGCGTTGATTTAATCTCCAGAATTATGGTTGCCACTCCCGTAACAGCGGCTGGTTTTGTTGCATTGCTTCAAGACAAAAGAAGTGAGCGATGTGTTGCTTAAAAGTATCAAATATCCAATAGTACTGTGCTCCATATATTTACACGTTTCTTGGCGACCAAAGCTTACACTATACGACCTGGAACCGGTCCCAAACGAAGAAGTGGCCGTAATGATCACTTTATCGTCTTATAAAGTCTACGAGATCGTCGTTCCACGGCTGTACAAATCCGAAATCAACTTCAGTATGTCCAGAATACTAACGTAAATAAAAGAACAATTAGACGAAGGCTTGGAGAAGCAAATTTAAGCAGTTGCAGACCTACAACAGGCCTACAACTTCTCAGGAGCCATCGAGTTGCGCTGCTTCAGTTTGCCAAAAATCATGCTTATTTTACTGTAAATAATTGGAGGCACGTTTTATTTACCGATGAGTCCAAGTTCACCTTGCGGTCTCCAGATGGCCGTGAGAGAGTATTGCGGAAGACCACATGAGCGTTTTGCAGAATGTACCTTCACTCCTAGTGTAGGCTATCCAAGGGCTCAATTATGGTGTGGCTGGAATTTCTTTAGAGGCACGAACAAAATTGTACATCGTTTCTAGAGGCTTCATAACAGCTGCAGATATCTTGATGAAATTCTCCAAGATTTTGTTGTGCCTTATACTTGCTTTGTTGTAAATTACTTTGTTCTGATAAATAAACATTCCTGTAATGGATTGGCCAGCATTGTATCCAGACGTAAACCCAATCAAACATGTTTGGGATATGCTTGGGCGAAGGATACCAAGTCGTGTTCCTGTCCCTTTAATCTTAAATCAGTTACAAGAAGCCCTTTTAGAGGAAGGGGAACTTATTTCTCAACAGGACATCTCTCATTTAATTTTTAGCATGCCAAGGAGAATTCAGGCAATAATTGAAGAACGTGGAGGAAACATTTATTATTAAAATCAGTTTGTTCAGGCACATGCTTTAAGTTTTTATAAATTGAGCATCATTTTACACTTACGTTAAGATTTACTTAGGTTTTTTCCTTAATTTTAAATTGTTATCTACTAATACAGTTCTTTGTTTACAAGTTATTTTTTTATTAGAAATGACTTAAAACAGTTTGTTTCGTTTATATTTATGATATTATAATAATAAAAGTTTAAAAAGAATTAAAATTTGGAGTTTCTATCTTAAAAATGCAACTGCTCCGTTTTTCGTGCCAGGTGAGTGTACTACTTGTAATTTTCAGATAATTAATTTGTGAAGTATAGGTAAGAATAAATAGCAGCAACAAATTGAAGAAGTAGAAGGAGAACACAGACGAAATCAAAGTAAAAATTTCTGGAGAGGTTAGACAACATAAAAGAGTCTCGTATATAAGCACACCAAACTTCGTAAAGGATAAAAACGAAGAAATACTGGCTGCCGAAAACAAAATAATATAAATATGGGCTGAATATTTTGAAGAGCTCCTGAATATCCAAAATTTCACTGATGAAAACAATGAAAATGGTGGAAACAACGAAGAACATTAGTATCAAACGGTCGTATTAGAAATACCCCTACAAGCATGGAAGAAATTATGCATGCCATAAAAACGCTTAAAAACGATAAATTCCCTGGTCTGGACAATATTAATGCTAAGCTAATTAAAACAGGCGGTTATGAACTCATAAGTAAAATCCATCAATTAATAGAAATGGCCTGGCAACAAGAAATAATGCCGAAAGAATGGTGTGGTAGTATTATTGTACCAATACTCAAGAAAGGAAAAAAGGAATCGTGCATGAATTACAGAGGAATCTCACTAATCAACACTACATATAAAATATTGGCTTCGATATTATTAAAAAGGTTAGTACCATACGCCGAAGAAATAGTTGGTGACTACCAGTGTGGTTTCAGGCCTGGCAGATCGACTATTGATCCAATATTTACAATAAGACAAATGCTTGAAAAGTATTGGGAATATAATCACGACGTTCATCAGATTTTGATAGACTTCAAATCATCATCAGTGGTGCTACAGCTCTAGTTGAGCCTTGACCTTCCCCAGTCTATTTCGCCAGTCGTTTCTGTTCATCGCCAACCGTTGCCAATTTGCCGCGCCGATTTTCCTTGCGTCCTCGTCCACACCGTCCCTCCATCTCAGTCGTGGTCTGCCTCTACTCCTATTTTCCACTGGGACCGATAATAGAGTTCGTCTGGGTGGGTAATTTTCATTTGCTCTTGACACATGTCCAGCCCATCTAAGCCTACCTATTTTTATGAAGGATATTACATCTCTACCATTTACTATTTTTTTATACTTCTCGTACAATTCGAAATTATATCGCATTCTCCAAATACCATTCTCACAGAATGCGCCCATTATTCTTCTTAGTATCTTTCTTTCGAAGACGAGCAGAAGATTTGCGTCTATTTTGGAGATGGTCCATGTTTCTGACCCATATGTCAGCACTGGTAGAATGAGTGTTCGATATATTATTAGATTGGTTTTCTGGCTTAAATTTCTGTTTTTTAGCTGCTTGCTTAGTCCAAAATAACATTTGTTTGCTAGCAGTACCCTCCGTTTAACTTCTTCAGATGTGTCATTATCGTTTGTTATGAGAGAACCCAAATATGTAAACTATATTAGATAGACTTCAAATAGACATGATTTAATTAATCGTGTAACATTATGGAAGGCAATGATCGAACTCGTCGTACCCAAGAAACTAGCTGTGGTAACACAAATGTGTGTAACTAACTCTTTTGCACAAGTTAGAATAGGGGGGAAAATATCAAATACTTTCTGCGTAAATTCTGGACTGAGACAGGGAGATCCGTTGCTCCCATTGTTGTTTAACCTGTCCTTAGAATATGCCATACGAAAAATATATCCAAAAATCAAACCAGACATAACTGCTCGGGGAGAAAAGATCATACTCGCCTTTGCCGATGACGTAGAGGCAGTAGCACAATTAACATTAGAAATTAAGGATATTTTCTCGAGCCTTGAAGAAGTTTCATAAACAACGGTCTAAAAATAAATGAAGACAAAACAAAATACATGGTCGTCTCAAACCAAGAACGACGGTGAATAAGGCAAAACATTACTATAAATGATCACAACTTCAAAGTGGTTAAAGAATTTAAATATCTAGGAGCAACAATCACAAATGACAACAAATTAGAGCGAGAAGTTGAAACGAGAATAATCGCAGGAAACAGATCTTTCTTTGCAATGCAACATCTAATTAAGTCAAAACTTCTTTCATGAGGTACAAAAATTCGGATATATAAGACCATAATACGACCAGCAGTCGCATATGGAAGCGAAACATGGACGCTAACAAAAGAGAAGTAAATAAATTGCTGGTGTGGGAACGTAAATTTCTTCGAATGATATATGGCCCTTGCAGAGACAGCATGGCAAACGAATGGAGGGGCAGATACAATAACGAGCTAAAGTCTCTATTCGGAAAATGAAATCTAGTCCGATATATAAAGGCCAATAGATTCAGATGGGCAGGACATGTGATACACAGGAACGACAATCGCCTTATAAACAATGTGTTCTGAGAAAGGCCCGGATGAAAGAAGGTCTGTAGGGCGGCCTAGAAAAAGGTGGAAATATGCAGTCAGAGAAGATCTAGAGAAGATGGGAGTGCGACAATGGGAATTACTGACACAGGACCGACAAACATGGAAGGCAAGAGTAAACGCGGCAAAGACTCACGAAGAGTTGTAGCGCCATTGATGATGATGATGATGAGATAAGAATGATTAATAATAGACAACAGATATATACAAATGCGTTTTTATTTCGAAGATACTCATCAAAGGTTTTCACTACATCTTTTGCGCGGTCGTCCGATACTTCTTCTGCCAATTGGTGATATAAATATAACCCAACTCTGTTAAAAGTCTTTTTTTTTAAGTTTATCTGTTCGGAAAATCAAGGTGTGCGTTGTTTGCTTATGTTTTTGTTTATTTGTCTTTATTCACGTGCCTCTATGAACTTTTTACGTTGGTTTTAATCTTTAACCTTGTAAATAAATAAATAACTATTTTACTCGTACTTGACTGTTTTAAAACTTAAAAAGCGTCTCTACTATCCATCCAAAGATAAATACTGAAAATGATTAACGACATCGATAAGAACTCACTTGATGGATCATTGTTATAACTTTGTCGAGGTCTTATCGTTCCACCGAACGAACAAACTACGTTATCGCAGTGATGATCGTAATAATATTTTAAACAAGGTGGTTATTTCGAAGCCATAAAACCCCTCGAGTATATTCTTTTATAATTGGATCAATGGTTGATTTTATATCTCTGGGGTTAAGCTCATAAAGTTTTATTCGAAGCATTGATTCGTTAAAATAAATGTTTGTTACCCCGAAGCAAGATTCATCCACATATACAATTTTCCAGGGTGGATGTAAAATATCGATCTTGCATTTATGATATTAGAAGAAAAGGGGACTTAATATTACACTGTTAAAATATTTATAGTCACGGTAAAATTGTTATAATAATTTAATAACATTTAAATATATATAAACCAGCATTTATGTGTCTGATTGACCTAAAGAAAGCGTTTGTCAGAGTAAGACCTGAAGATGTAATCCATCATCTTCTGTATAATAGAGAAGTTCCTGTAAATATTATAAAAACTATCGCAAACATCTACCAAAACAACAAAATGGAAGTCAGAATAGATGGAAAACCTACAGAACCTATAGAAATGGGCAGCGGAATAAGACTAGATGATTCATTGAGCCCCATGCTCTTCAATTTGATCATGGATTAAATCATCAAAACCGTTAACAAAGAAAGAGGATACAGAATGGTAAACAAATAAATAAAAATACTCTGTTACGCAGACGAGGCAATATTGAAAGCCCAAAATGAACATAGTTTGCAAAGACTGGTCCACAGATTTAACATAAGAGCAAACGAATTTAATATGGCAATCTCATCTCAGAAAACTAAAACAGTAGTAGTCAGCAAAGAATCAACCAGATGTAAAACAGAAATTGATGGCATCAGTATTAAATAAATAAATAAAATATCTAGGAATTACACTATCTAGCTATGGAGACTGGATAAACAATTGAGAGATTAAGAACAAAAAGCAAATATACTGACAGGATGCCTTAATAACCTAAGATGAAGTCAAGAATTTGTGAAGTCAGTGTAAGATTGACATATGCCTCAGAAACAAGAACCGACACAGCCACAATGCAAAGGCTACTGGACACGGCAGAGGTGAGAGCATGTAACGAGTCCGCCACTTCAATAATCCTTAAACATTTTTAAACAAAATTTTTAAATTCAAATCCTCTTAATGATTTTCTTAATTGTTAAATTTTAAGTTGGTATTAAACAGCGACACCAAACGTTCATGTTTGCAACCATAGTTTAACTAGCTCAAAACAAGTGCCCATTGCGCACTTCTGCTTCGACGTTCTTTAAAGACACTTGAGTTTAAAGGTAGGGGACAGAGGTGGCTTAAAAGGTTTTTTTTTGAATTTTGAAGTTTTTTATGAAGAAGAAGTAGCAGAAAGTTTTAATTTGGGGTTTTTTTTAAGAGTCCTGTTTGGTTTATAGCCACTCTGAGCCGGTAAGTGTATCCAATTGTCAATAAAACGAAAATATAAAAACCATCAGCCATTTTGAGATCCTGTGGTATTATCATTTTTCATTTAATTCGATATATTTATCAGAACTGTTTTCCATCATTTCGTTAAGAAATATTCAACATCT
Source organism: Diabrotica balteata (assembly GCA_918026665.1). Classification (NCBI taxonomy): domain Eukaryota; kingdom Metazoa; phylum Arthropoda; class Insecta; order Coleoptera; family Chrysomelidae; genus Diabrotica; species Diabrotica balteata. Next base: position 175,667,703 of record OU898278.1, on the reverse strand, counting down.
AAATTGAAAGTGTTATTGGTATAAAATTATATGTATTTTAATTTTACTTCCCGGCCTTAAAAACATATTTATCTATCTTTAAAACAATCTATTATTTATTAAGAGTATCGATAAAAATAGTCTTATACCGTTCTTTATATTATTATATGTATATTATTATCCACATCATGTTTTTCGTTAAAATTGTCGATATAATTATTCCATTTTACTTAAAATATTGTCAAACCATACGAAGGTCACATTATTTACAAAACCATTAAGTTTTGTTTTTGCTTTCACACTTCATAAGTAACCTTTATAAAACCTTTTAAGTTTCTTAAACTTTGAGTTTTTTCCCTACTATGTATCAAGAATAAGAAAGAACTCTAAAACAAATGCTTTTTTAGCCTACCTTTGGGAGTCAAGCAGAAGTCAGGGGAAGAATATTTTGATTTTGTTTTGTTTTTGGGATAATTTTTTTAAGAAGAAGGTTTAAGTTAAAACTTAGTCAGGTTACACCTGGTTCCAGGGTTGATTTTTTGTCGTAGCTGTTCCCCAGAGGTCCAGATCTGACCTTATTATTCCCGGACAATTTTGAGAAATCAGCGGGAAGTATCTCCCTCCTTGGGAAGATTTATTTATTGATATTTTATTATTATTATATACTTAAACCTTTGGACATCTATCCCTTCAGGATAGTGTCCTTATTACTTGTTAAGACATTTAATTGAAGGCCGAAATACAGAGTTACATCTCTAGTAGGCAAGTAAATTACCTTTTTAGGTATAGTCTTATTCTTATATTTTACTATTTGTAAATTCAGATTATCAAGGATCAGTTGTGTGTAACCAGGGCAACATCCTAAACCTCGCAGTCCACACATTTTTTGTTACAAGCACTGAGAAGAATTACAGGAAATAAGGTGAGAGATCGAAAGAGTGGAAGAAGAAGAAAAACTCCTCAGGATAAAGATAATTTAAAAAAATAACAAGCTAGTCTAAGAAGAATGGTGAAGAAACAGAAAAATAAATGTTGGAAAAGATATTGTGCAAAAATCAATACCTACACTGGACGAATAAGAAGTACGGAAAACTGGAATGGTTTAAGGGCTTTAGGACAACAAAGATCAAAGATATAATATCACCAGTTACGCTACAAAAATGGGATTATCACTTTTCTAATTGCTTAAGAGCTTTTAAGATCTTTTAAGAGCAATGGCTTTTCACCAGTTTTTTACTTTTGCTGCATTCTCAATATGTAGAGTTATGCGAATTTGTGAACAAAGTCTTATTTTTGATTTGCTGTTATTTGCACGACTTGGTTATGTTTGGTTCCTGGAGAAAAATAAAGTTATGAGCTACAGTTTATAATTATATAACTTGTAGCGTTTACGCTACTGATTAATCAAGTGTCCAATTTAAAATCGTGGTCACTAAACCCCTCAAGAAATTTCTTTTGACCCGCCAGCGTTCGATTTTACATCGACCTTTCTCTACTCACGCGCTGGAGTGGCTTTGAAAGTGGGGACCGATGGATTTTGCAAAGGTGCCGGCAGTTATGGTCAAAACTCAGACGTGATAATACGCAGTCAATCCAAGTGACGGAATTGGAACAAATAAAAATAATCTAGGAAGAATAAAATAATATTCAATTAAGTAATAATAATATCTCAGTAAATGTATAAAAATAATTAATTTAAAAAAAAAAAGAGCAAAATGATTTAAGAGTTCCAATTAAAAAAGGAAGATTTTTTTGGCGTGTCACGTTCTCCAGTAAGTATATTATTTCATACTTATTACCTCTTTATCATCCACTAAAATTCATGGCAGTCATTGCAGTGTAGTATTCCCTAGAGATTTATTTTTAAGTTCCGAAATAATTTAAATATAAAATTTCCTTGATTTACTTGCCAAGAACAGAAGGTCATTTTTTTTATATAGTCAAACTTAAATTCTGTTTTAGTCCACGTCGTTATCATTAAGTTTTTTGGTTCAATTTTTATTTAACTTTTTTTGGTGAAATATAATAGGTCCTACAATTATTGGACAGCCTTCTATATTTTTGCGCATGTTCATTTCCTGTCATGCCATGGAAATAACTTCATGAATTTTGACATGATGTTGACCTAACCTAATGTTTAATGTTGTGCTTTGGTAAAGTTGAATCCATGCTGCTACAGCTATTGAATCACATTTATTAAACTAATTAATCCTTTTAGATTCCGTCACTTAAATATTCAATATAAAATATATATATATACACTTCAAAGTATGGTTAGCAGGTTGCTTATGTGAATCCGTGGATTTTGCAGTAACCCCAAAATATGGGACTTGTCACCATGATGAACTAGTTTTGATGTGCCCAGCTGAGTTTGGAGGGACCTATTGTTATTAAAGATAAGTTGTTGTGACCATTTGCTATTGTATATTTAATTCACTGTGAGCTATTCATATGCATATGAGTGGTTAATATCTTTGATAATCTAATTAATATAAAATATTCGGGGAGGAAAAAGGACATTTTTATAGGTTATTAGGTTAACTAAAGAATTTAGTGAGTCTGACCATAACTCATTTTCTTGGATTTCATGTTATAATACAATACATACTTTGATGTAATAATAATATTAAAATATTTTGGGGAGGGAAATAAATTTTATGTGGACTTTAAAATAAATAGATAAGGAGTATTGAAAACTCACTTTTAAGATAATTGTAACAGAGTTATCACTGTTGATACCTGTACAATACGTTGATTAGTTTATCAGTTTAGTAGAACTATTTAAATTTAGATTACTAACCTTAGTGTTAAGACTTCGGCTACCCTAACGGACTATTCTTGTTAATACTAATATTTACATTTTATTTGGCCAGTGGTAGTGACTATTTGCTTGTGGAGGGGCTATTAGGTCCATTTTATCTTTATACCCACTACCACTGTATATTTAGCTTTGCATTATATGTAAATTGGTTATACACATGTATCTATATACATTCTTTTTATAAATATATTTGTTGTTACTATTTTGAGTTTTATTTCAGTTCTACTAACCAGTATATAACATAGCAAAATAAGATTATTATTTAGTTTTTTTTTGTATTTCAGGTTACTATCTCCAGATTTATTTGTTACTTCAAAATCTCAACTATCGTTGAGTTGGCGCCCTTCTTTTCTCTTCTTAGTGTTCTCTTTCTATAAATTTATTCCCAGTGACCTTCTTTAGTTATATCACGTTTGACATTGTCAGGTCTCATTTCGTTTCTTGTCTCATTAGCTCATTATCCTTGTTATCTGTTGTATCTTTAAAGCCGCAATCCAGTGCATCGAAGCTAGCCCGAACACTCACTTGAGATTTAGTGTCTCTTTGGCCGTTTAACTTTGTTCCTCTGAGCTTAGCCATATTTTTAATATTTTCCTTCCTTCTCTTTCAGTTCTTCTGAACTTTGTCAATTCACATATTTTATTCGTTTCAATTGGCGCCCAACGTGGGGCACTTTCAATTGGCTAGACCCAACGTGTGGCTTCTTTTCCACTTCTTCCTTTAAAAAAAATATATATCTCCTTAAACTTTTGGTTTTGATCTGGGGTTGTTGTGGTTTTCACTGGTTGTGCTTTTAGATTTTCATTTTAACGTTTAGTTTTATACTTCAATTCAATTTTTTTTTGGACATTACCTTATATCTATATCTTAAATTGACTTGTTTTGCTATATACTGTGTAGACTGAATAAATTGCTTTGTTTAGATTTGTTAAATAACTATTTTAGATTAATAATAAATTAATTAAAAATTTAAATAACTTAAAATTAACCATTTCACATATTTTTACAAGTCCGGAGTAGCCAATAAGTTGAGTCACTACTTCAAAATAACAATTTTGAAATTTTAGGTTCCTTAGGGTGTTGTAGCAGTATATTTCAGTGGATTTCATAGCTGGACCAAAGCAATTAAACATTACTGGTATAGGTATCCCTTCAGAATATTAATTTGAGGACAGAGAGTAAGTTAAACTTTACCTACTTTTACTCATTCTCTTGTATATTTCTGTTGTGTAATATGTCTGCGTTCAAGGTAGAGCATCTGTTAGCTCCTGAATTAGAGTATGAGTTGAGAGTCCGTCACTTAAACGATCCATCTTTGACAACGGTGGAAAGGAAAAGGGTAGTGTTGCGTGGTGCATTGAAGCAAACTTCATCCAATCGGAGTTTCGCTGTTCTGTCAGCTTCCCATCTTAATTTTAAGGATGAGATTGCCGAAATAGAGGTTACTCTTGCAGATCTGGTGGTCAAAATTAATTCTTTTGTTGGTTCTTCTAGTGATACTGCCTATGCTCGTTATACTTCTCGGTTAGGTCATGTTGCAGCTAGAATCCATCTATTAGAAGCTACAACAGAGGAAGAGGAGGAAGTGAAGAGGTCTCTTAATTTCAGGGTTTTGATTCTGGAAGGTGAACTTGATGGTAAAGTGATTCCACAGGCACAGTCAACTCCTCATGATGCTAGTGTTCCAGTCAACTCGTTTCCTTTTGTTAAGTCTGCTCCTATTCATAAATGGGGTGTGCATTTTTCAGGTCAAGATAATGAGAACGTTGTTAGTTTCTTAGAGAAGGTAGAATGTCTGCGTATAGCACGTGGTAACAGTGAGGAAGAGTGTTACTCTTCTGCTGCCGATTTATTTAAAGATTCAGCTTTTACTTGGTACCTCAATAACCGAGGTAGTTTTGCTTCTTGGCAAGAGTTAGTTGCCAAACTCAGATCAGATTTTCTTCCATATAATTATGAGGATAATCTCCTTGACGAAATCAAGTCTCGTAAACAAGCTCCACAGGAGAAAGTTACAATTTTTATTAATGAGATTGTTAGTATGTGTAAACGTCTGGAGACTCCTCTTTCTGAACCTCATATTGTCAGGATTATCAAGAGAAATTTGTTGCCATCGTACCATTCTAGTCTGGCACTTACAGATATTCCCTCGATTGCTGATCTTACTGAAAAATGTAAGAAGCTGGAAGAAGTTTTGTCATGGTCTTCTGACAGCGTGTCTAGAGCCCCTATCCATCAGAATTTCAGAAATAATGACTCATCCTATTCTGGTAGGCCTAATTATTCTCGGTCTGGTAATGTCTCTTCTTTTAATTCGAAGCTTACCTGTTGGAATTGTCGTCAGTCAGGACATGGTTACTACGAATGTTCTGAACCTAGAATTCGGTTTTGTTATGGATGTGGACGTCAAGGTGTCCGCAAATTTGAATGCCAATTCTGTTCGGGAAACGACAGAAGGGGTGGGTTGGCCCTGGCTCCTACTCCTCGTCAAAATACAGGGAATACAAACACTGTCCAAACTCCTCAAAACCAAGGAACCAGTTTCTCGAGTCTGGATGCCCAAGCTTCCACAAGCCAAACATCTCACCCTCCACCGAAAGACAAAAGACCACAGAACGGCAAATACCAACCGAAGAGAGGACAACGTTAGTTGAGCACGAGCACCGTAATTCTTCTGTAGTTTCTTCCTGTAATCCCTTGTCTTCGTTTGTTGATTTAGATATAAACTCATTGTTGGTTCGAAAAAACAAGGATAATCGTCCATATCTTGAAATATCTATCTTAGGACATTCTTGTTTAGCTTTACTGGACACAGGTTCCAATATCTCTATTTTAGGTTCTCTCGGTATGGAATTTCTCCAGAATTCCAATGTAAATATAGGAATAGATCAAAGTTTGCAAGTGACTACAGCTGATGGTCAAGTTCAACCAATTTTAGGTCAATTCACTACTGAGATTTGTGTTAGTTTCTGTAAAAGAATGGTTACATTCTTTGTCATTCCGTCAGTTAAGAATTCAGTCATCCTAGGTATGGATTTTCTGAAAACTTTTAATAGTGAGTTAAATTTTACTGAATTTTCCTTATCTGTGTCTTCATTTAATATCTCTTGTGTCAATGCTGTTAAAGATATGAGTCGACTTAATGTTCAGGAATTAGAGCAGTTAAATAGTGTTATCAAATCATTCTCTTCTATATCTTCGAAAAATAAGTTGGGTAGAACTCATCTCATCGAACATCACATTGATGTGGGTTCGTCCAAGCCTTTCAGGCAATATCAATATCCCTTGCCTCAAGCCTGGCATGAAAGCCTAGTAAAGGAAGTAGATGAAATGCTTAAGTTAGGTATTATTGAGCCCAGTACTTCTTCTTTTTGTAGCCCTCTGTGGCTGACAAAAAAGAAAGATGGGACTTTTCGTGTCTGTTTTGACGGACGTAAACTTAACAGTATAACCATGAACAGAGATGCGTATCCTATACCTCGTATAGATATCATCCTGAGTAAGTTACAGAATGCTAAATTCATTTCATCTATCGACTTGAAGAAAGCATTTTTACAGATTCCACTCAGCGAAGAGAGTAAAAAGCTCACTGCCTTTGCGGTAAATGGAAAAGGATTGTATCAATTCACTACAATGCCTTTTGGTCTTGTGTCTGCTCCGCAGACGATGTGTCGGTTGATGGATTTGGTAATTGGTCCTGCTTTAGATCCATTTTGTCAATATTATCTTGATGACATTCTTGTCATTACTCCTGATTTTGAAACTCATATCTCTGTATTGCAGCAGTTGTTTCAGCGTTTAAAAGACGCAAATTTGACTATTAACTTAGATAAAAGTAGCTTTTGTCGTGAGTCTATTAAGTTTTTAGGATATGTTGTAGATTCTCAGGGTCTTCGTACTGATCCCGATAAGGTATCAGCTATTCGTGATTTTCCTGTGCCTAAAAATACCACTCAGGTCCGTCGATTGTTAGGAATGGTGGGTTATTATAAAAAATTTGTTAAGTCTTATTCGACCTTGTTGTCTCCTATCACAGATTTACTTCAAAATCGGAAAAAGGGACAAAATATTGTGTGGACTCCTGAGGCTAATGAAGCTTTCATTAAAATCAAGGAGGCTCTCACAAATTCTCCTGTTATGGTAGCCCCAGATTTTACTAAGCCTTTCTATTTGATGACTGATTGTTCAAACACAGCATCTGGTGGGGTACTCTATCAAATTGTTGATGGAGAAGAACACCCTATAGCCTACACCAGCAAGAAGTTAAATAAGGCCCAGAAAAACTATACTACAACTGAAAAAGAGTTGTTGGCTATAATTACAGGTATTGAACATTTTAGATATTTTCTTGAAGGTCGTTCTTTCACAGTCATAACTGACCATAGTAGTTTGGTGTGGTTACAAAGCATGAAGAACCCATCTCCTCGTTTGGCTAGGTGGATTTTAAAATTGGCACAATACGATTATAAAATTGTTCATCGTAAAGCTTCAGGTGTAGTAGTCGCTGATGCACTCTCCAGAACTTTTGATATTAATTTGTTAGATTTATCTTCCTTGCAACCAGATGACTGGTATCGAAAAATGTTGTATGATGTACAGAATGTACCAGGTAAATTTCCTGATTTTAAAGTTGAACATGGTGTTTTGTATAAACATGTCTTAAGTTCCATGGATGCACTTACTGGAATGTCGGATTGGAAGATAGTCGTTCCAACTCCTAATCGAGCAGAGGTTTTGGCCACTTTTCATGACCATCCTACTGCAGCTCATTTTGGTTTCTACAAAACCTTCCGTCGTATATCGGAACTCTATTACTGGCCGAAGATGCGTCAAACTGTACGTAGCTATATTGCTAAATGCAAAATCTGTGCTACATGCAAACCGACAAATCTTCCCCAACCAGGTTTAATGGGTAATTATCGACGGATTGATTTTCCATTTCAACTTATATCTTTAGATCTCATTGGTCCTTATCCTAGGTCTTATAAAGGTTCTCAGTATGCCTTAGTAGTTGTTGATTATTTCACTAAATTTCCTTTGGTTCATACTATGTCTAAGGCAACTACTTCATCCATTATCAAATATGTTGAGAATGAGGTTTTCTTAATTTATGGTGTTCCCCAGATCGTGTCTTGCGATAATGGACCACAGTTCACGGCTAAGGCTTTCCGCGATCTCATGGCTAAATACAATGTCCAAAGATCTGGTACAATGCGAACTATCATCCACAAGTCAACCATACCGAAAGAGTGAACAAATCAATCGTGACCGCTTTAAGATCTTATTCTTTTCCTGATCAGAGAGCTTGGGATACTCATATCCACTCTATAGTACAAGCGATCAGGACTTCTTCTCACGAAATAACCAAATGTCCTCCATCTTATTTGATGTTTGGTCGTCATGTCCCTCTTTCTGGTGATTATTTTGGTAAGATTTCCGAGAATGCCAATAACTTTCCTACAATATCAGATAAGTTACATCGCCTAGACGATATTCAGCATCTTCCTGATATTTATGTAGATGTTCGCAAACGGTTGAAGGCATCTTATGCTAGAAATAAATGCCAGTATGACCTGAGAAAGCGAGCCTTATCTTTCAGAGTTGGAGACTCCGTTTTAAAGAGGAACTTTGTCAAATCTGATAAAGTTAACTTTCAATCGGCCAAGTTATGTCAGAAGTACATACCTTGCACAGTTATTAAGGTGATTTCTCCTTTGATTTATGAGTTGAAGGAAACTTCCACTGGCAGGAAACTAGGAAGGTTTCATGTCAAAGACTTACTGGAAGATAAGACAGTAGGTCCACATAACTTGTCAGATAATTTTGATTCTTCATCTTCAGATGAAGATTAACTGGTCCCTTATCACTTCTGTATCAGTTTGGTTGCTTAAGATCTGTTTATCTATTTTGTTTACCTAGCAAAATAATTAGATGTTGTGCTATTTTGCCTTCTATTTTTTTTTATCTTATCTTAATGTTAGTTATTATCTTAGTTTATGGATTTGTTAATTTTGTTGTTTGTTTTCTCTTAAAAGTCCAACTGCATATCATAGGAGTACAGGATGGATATATGGGAATTTCCCCATCTTGAGTTCTGAGTTGAATAGATATTTACAGGGATAATTCGGAAAACATTACAAATATTTTCTTAAATAGTATTGTATGGTTTTGTGGACCATGGCCATAAAGCTTATGCATTCATATTTACTTACTGGGTCGGTGTTTTAGCGTGGGTTCAGGATTGATCACCCTGGATGTGTGCCCTCACTTGACTCAGAAATAATATCAATACATATTAGTTGTTCTTTGAGTGTCTCTTAGGTTGAAATTAGAATGTGTCATTTAGAATTGGATCGTTCCGATATTCAGCAGTGAGTAAGTCTGTTTAACTTGGAGGTAATCTCCTATGCTATTATCTTCGAAAGTATTTGAGTTTTAACATATCTTATTATATACAAGTTGGTTTACCTGTCTCTCTACTAGTCATATGGATTGGTAGATGTGAGTTACCTTTATCTGCACCTAAATTGAGTTTATCTGTACCTTTACCTTAATTGGTTTATCTCATATCTTTACTTTAAATTAGTTACCTTTACCTGGATAAGTTTATTTCTTATCTATATCTTATGATATATATATCTTATCTTTATCCTGATTATAGAGTCCTAAAAATCTGTCCTTTACTGTTCTTGTCGTGAGTAAAGAATTGGACCACGTCAATAGTACAGTTTGGGTATTACAGTTAGGATCTCTTTTATCTTTCCTTCTACCAAGTGTATAGTTGGTAGAAGTGAGTTTTGTGCATATCCTCTACCATGAGTAGATCTGGACTTGCAATTATCTTTTACCTTTAGTGCATATCCTTTACTATGAGTTGGGATTGCAGTTATCTTACTTACCTTTTTTTAGCATACCCTATACCATGAGTATAGTGGGCTTGCTAGTATCTAGGCTTACTTGTGCCTTTACCGATTATGTGTTTTCCTACCGCTGCTAAAGCAAGTAGGTGTATTGAATTATCTTTTACCTTGAATTTTCAATATGATGTTGATATCCCGAACCATATATATGTTTAGGTTTGTAGTTTCAACTAGTCCTGAATAATTAGGCCCTCATTGAACTCTATGGTGACGAATAGAATCTGGTCGCTCTAGTGTCAACGCTGGGTAAAGTTCATAGGACTTTGTTTGAATTTCGTTGTTATGAATGGTTCTTGGGAATATTTTGTTAGGGGTTGTTAATACACACTTATAATGTAGTTTTAACGATAGTTGTTTTTACTAATACTTGAGAATGTAGATAAGTAGTGTTAAAAGTTAACTTAATCTGTAAGGTTATAGAATTAAACTTAAAATGTATACCTTTTTCCTTAACCTTTGGTTTTTATTAAATTAAAATACACTATCTCATTAAAAAGGAAAAAAAAAAAAAATGTATGACTTCGTCTCAGATTCTTCGTTCCATTTTTTTTATTTTCGTCCTTGATGTTGTTCCAATTCCTGAGCAAATGGTTGACTGTTGAGGAAAATGTTTAATTTTAACGTATCAACGTTCATTGTTGATCCAGCGCTAGATCGTTCTGCCACAAAGAAGAAGAAGGAAAAAAAAAAAAAAAAAAAAAAAAAAGTTCTCTTTTTTTTTTTTTGCTGGAGATGAGGGAGAATGTAGCGTTTACGCTACTGATTAATCAAGTGTCCAATTTAAAATCGTGGTCACTAAACCCCTCAAGAAATTTCTTTGACCCGCCAGCGTTCGATTTTACATCGACCTTTCTCTACTCACGCGCTGGAGTGGCTTTGAAAGTGGGGACCGATGGATTTTGCAAAGGTGCCGGCAGTTATGGTCAAAACTCAGACGTGATAATACGCCAGTCAATCCAAGTGACGGAATTGGAACAAATAAAAATAATCTAGGAAGAATAAAATAATATTCAATTAAGTAATAATAATATCTCAGTAAATGTATAAAAATAATTAATTTAAAAAAAAAAGAGCAAAATGATTTAAGAGTTCCAATTAAAAAAGGAAGATTTTTTTGGCGTGTCACGTTCTCCAGTAAGTATATTATTTCATACTTATTACCTCTTTATCATCCACTAAAATTCATGGCAGTCATTGCAGTGTAGTATTCCCTAGAGATTTATTTTTAAGTTCCGAAATAATTTAAATATAAAATTTCCTTGATTTACTTGCCAAGAACAGAAGGTCATTTTTTTTTATATAGTCAAACTTAAATTCTGTTTTAGTCCACGTCGTTATCATTAAGTTTTTTGGTTCAATTTTTATTTAACTTTTTTTGGTGAAATATAATAGGTCCTACAATTATTGGACAGCCTTCTATATTTTTGCGCATGTTCATTTCCTGTCATGCCATGGAAATAACTTCATGAATTTTGACATGATGTTGACCTAACCTAATGTTTAATGTTGTGCTTTGGTAAAGTTGAATCCATGCTGCTACAGCTATTGAATCACATTTATTAAACTAATTAATCCTTTTAGATTCCGTCACTTAAATATTCAATATAAAATATATATATATACACTTCAAAGTATGGTTAGCAGGTTGCTTATGTGAATCCGTGGATTTTGCAGTAACCCCAAAATATGGGACTTGTCACCATGATGAACTAGTTTTGATGTGCCCAGCTGAGTTTGGAGGGACCTATTGTTATTAAAGATAAGTTGTTGTGACCATTTGCTATTGTATATTTAATTCACTGTGAGCTATTCATATGCATATGAGTGGTTAATATCTTTGATAATCTAATTAATATAAAATATTCGGGGAGGAAAAAGGACATTTTTATAGGTTATTAGGTTAACTAAAGAATTTAGTGAGTCTGACCATAACTCATTTTCTTGGATTTCATGTTATAATACAATACATACTTTGATGTAATAATAATATTAAAATATTTTGGGGAGGGAAATAAATTTTATGTGGACTTTAAAATAAATAGATAAGGAGTATTGAAAACTCACTTTTAAGATAATTGTAACAGAGTTATCACTGTTGATACCTGTACAATACGTTGATTAGTTTATCAGTTTAGTAGAACTATTTAAATTTAGATTACTAACCTTAGTGTTAAGACTTCGGCTACCCTAACGGACTATTCTTGTTAATACTAATATTTACATTTTATTTGGCCAGTGGTAGTGACTATTTGCTTGTGGAGGGGCTATTAGGTCCCATTTTATCTTTATACCCACTACACTGTATATTTAGCTTTGCATTATATGTAAATTGGTTATACACATGTATCTATATACATTCTTTTTATAAATATATTTGTTGTTACTATTTTGAGTTTTATTTCAGTTCTACTAACCAGTATATAACATAGCAAAATAAGATTATTATTTAGTTTTTTTTTGTATTTCAGGTTACTATCTCCAGATTTATTTGTTACTTCAAAATCTCAACTATCGTTGAGTTGGCGCCTTCTTTTCTCTTCTTAGTGTTCTCTTTCTATAAATTTATTCCCAGTGACCTTCTTTAGTTATATCACGTTTGACATTGTCAGGTCTCATTTCGTTTCTTGTCTCATTAGCTCATTATCCTTGTTATCTGTTGTATCTTTAAAGCCGCAATCCAGTGCATCGAAGCTAGCCCGAACACTCACTTGAGATTTAGTGTCTCTTTGGCCGTTTAACTTTGTTCCTCTGAGCTTAGCCATATTTTTAATATTTTCCTTCCTTCTCTTTCAGTTCTTCTGAACTTTGTCAATTCACATATTTTATTCGTTTCAAACTCATACAACCAAAACACATAGAAAAGGATATGTAGAGTAACTACCTAAAATAGCTCTATGCAGAGGAAGAGCAAACGACGCTAGAACCGGAAACACCAGAAATTACCACAAATAAAGAACTTAATATAAATGTGCAGGAAAACCGAAAAACAAAAAAGCAGCAGGTAAAGACCGAATACTAAATGAATTACTGAAATATTGTGGAGCGGCAATGACGAAACAATTAACATTAATTAATAAAATTATAAAACACAATAAAATACTGGAAGAATGGAGAATGAGCAAACTAACTGACCCGTGTCGTCAAAATAACAAGAGAAGTCACCAAACGACAGAAGAAGTATCAGACGACCGCTCAAAAGATGGAGTGACAACATTCCATAGAGGTATTAATCCACCACTGAATAAGAGAATAAAGAAGAAGACTTAAAGATCAGGAATAGTTATAACCTGACAAACCACATTCGAAAGATAGTTTTTATTATGAAACTAATCATGCACTGTCTAATACAATACAATAAAAGAAAAATAACAACATTCCTAATTGGACGAGAAAAGTAATATATTGGAATCTCTTAGCTTCAGTTAGCTATCAAAATAGTTTTCTGCAAATTGGTTTCTCGGTTTGCCGGTTAACCCAGCCGAATTGAAAACTCACACCGAATTGAATTTTCTAAAAATAAAATTCGCTAGTAAATTTAAATTTATTGGAAAAATTGTAATATAATGTGGAGTTCGGTAAAAACGAAATAAAATAATACAAAACATTGAGAAGTTGTATCGAATTTTAGGTTAAAAATGTAGTAGGATTTGGTAATGAAGTATTTAAATGTTGCTACTAGGGTATACATTAAAAAAAAGACAAAAACGGGCAATAAAATGTATTCCGGTTCAAATATACAAGTTTAAATTGATGTTTATGCTTATACCATCGATTAGAAAAAGGCTTTTGGCTTTTGAAAAATAAATTAAATTAGTACGTAATACCACTGTAACTGTATAAACGTTATTTTTTTTAACAATTATTTTTATAATTTTTATAAAATTCACTTATCCCAGATACCTACGATATCAAAAGGATTGAGCTCTGGTGGGATTCTTTCCTTTATCAAGCCCTAGTGTGATATGTTATAGTAGTTGGACTAGTTTGATATGTTAGAGTATCTTCCAAAAATAGGTAAAAGAAATAATAAATAAGACTTACTCACAATCAATTTAATTTAACTATCTAGACGACCGGTTTCGCTTTCTACAATATGCATATATGCAAAAGCATCTTCAGGTGTCGATACAAAGTTAAATAAATGCTGAAATAATAAAACCCATATTAGGGTGTTGTCTAATAAAGATAAACAAAGATAGATGATATAAATTACAGTAATTATGCCAATATTACATGTCTGTGGTTTTTCAAAATGAATAAAAAGTTTTAGCAGACAAGGTAAGACCCACAAATTGGTATAAAATAGTTTATTAAATTGTAATAAATGAGTAAATGAACAAATAAATAAAACATTACTTACATGCCGGTACTCTATTAATTGAATGGTTGGAAGAACATGATTCAAACTATACTGTATTGTTGAATGGAGAACTTAAGTTGCTATTGTAATTGTTTGACAATAAACGAGAAGTTCTTGAGGAGATAGATTTTATCCAAATAATTTAAGTTGGAAATATATAACATTGAATAATTAAATCTAATTATTCGCAATGAAAAGAGAAGATACTATTTTTGGCGCGTAAGTAAATCAAGAAACGAATACTCATTTATCATTTGCGTTTATTCTAAATTAGATATTTTGAAAAATCAAATACAGAATCCTCAATTAAAGTCGTCCCAGTAAAGTGTAGCAAAAATTTATACCCAACTGGTTTCCGATAATTTTATTAATATTAATTAAAATCATAACAAAAATACTTTATTTTTCGATTTAATAATTTATTGTTTCGCTTATTTTAGTTGTTTTTTCCAACTATAACATAAAGAAGAATTTTTATATATCTTTATTTTTTATTTACTATATATTTTAACTTGGGCAAAAAATGTTCCTAATAAGATCCTTAAAACAAACATCGGCCGCGTTGAAATCGTTGTCAAAACTTAAAATCAACTTACAATTCGACGAAATACGAATTAAAATACCAATACCACGTCAAATTGTGTCATTTTTCTGAGAAAATACCGTAGAAATCTGTCACAGTTAACAAAAACGCCAAGCCACACACAAAACAACAAACAACACCACACATCGTACCTCAAACTGCAATCTTCTCGAGTGCCAAGGTGTACTAAGGTTATTCCAAAACAACCGGACAGCAACAATACAAAGTCTATTAGAAATAGCGGACATGACAATACTAACAAGAATAAATGGAGAAAATACGCTCAAGGACCGAAAAAATAGTGAAGACAAAAAGAAAACAATGTAAGATATATGAAATAATTACATCAGTAGATTAGAGGAGCAATATTATACAAACCATCGAAAACATCTACCTCTATAATCGAATACAGGTCAGATAGGGTGACTCGTTAAGCCCACTTCTCTTTAATATAATAATGGACGAAATAATACAAGCAGTACATAAAGCTCATGGTTACAAAATGGAGAAGAAAGAAATCCAAATATTATGTTATGCAGACAACGCCGCATTAATCTCCGAGACAGAAGACGAGCTCCAAAGATTAACATATATCTTCAATACAACAGCTAAGAAATACAATATAATAATATCAGCAGAAAAAACCAAATGTATGACAACATCCAAATACCACTACGGTATAAAATCGAAATTGGTGGAAAAATAATAAAGCAGGAAGCAAGGTTTAGATATCTGGGAATAGATATAACTAGTTACGGAGATGTTGAAGAAGAAGTACGACACAAAGCTTAAAAGCAAGAAAAGCGGCGGGTTCTCTTAATGACACAATCTGGAAAAACAAACACCTAAGACAAGACACAAAAACAAGAATCTATAAAGCAGCAATTAGACCTATATTAACATACACGCGGGAGACAAGACTTGACACATCTAAAATGAGACGACTGCTAGAAACAGCAGAGATGAAAATACTCCGACGAATATCAGGGAGAAGTTTGTTGGAATAGGAAGAGAAGCGAAAACATAAGAAGAGCATGCATATAGAAGACATAAATGGATGGGTGACAAAACGAAAACAGGAGTGGAACGAACATATCAGTAGAATGGCATAGGATAATAGTACGAATAGCACGAGATAAGTCACCAAATGAACGAAGAATATTGGCTGACCAAGAAAAATATGGTGCGACGATTTAAACAATTTATGAGGCTAATATTGAAGAAGAAACAGGCTTTCAAGCCTACATATTAAAAGGAAGAAGAAGAAAAAGATTAGAGGAGACCAGAGTGCTCAAAACGTCACAAACAAATCACCAAGCGGTAGAAGAAATGTCAACTGACCACAAAAGATCAAGTAAACCAGTAGAAAGAAGAAAAATTTTACAATAAATAAACATAAATCTTACATTTAAAATAAGAATTTGACATCGGATGCAATGGAAAGATTAAAGAATAGTTTTTCAAAAACGTACAATAAAAAAAGAAAGATTAAATCTTCACCCAGTTTATTACGTTAGAAATTACAAATTACGTTGGAATTTTTTTTGGTAAAATGTAGTAGAATCTGATTATTCGCAATGAAAAAAGAAGATACCATTTTTGGCGGGTAAGTAAACCAAGAAACGAACATTCAGTTATCATTTGCGATTATTCTAAACCAGAGATTTGCTGAAAAAACAAATACAGAATCTCTTTCCTTCAGAATTTACAGGAAAGTCGTCCCAGGAGAGTGTAGCAAAAATTTATACTCAAGTAATTTCCGATAATTTTATCAATATTAATAAAAATCATAATAAAAATACTTATTTTTTGATATAATAATTATTTTTTTGCTCAATGTAGTTTTTTTTAATTATAACATAAAGGAGCATTTTTCTATATATTTGTTTTTTATTTACTTTATATTTTAACTTAGGCAAAAAATTTTCCAATAAGATCCTCAAAACAAACATCGAGCGCGTTGAAATTGTTGTCAAAACTAAAAATCAACTTACGATTCAATAAAATACCAAATAAAATACCAATAGCACGTCGAATTTTGTGATTTTTCTGAGGAAATCCCGTGAAAATCTGGCACAGTTAACAAAAACGCCAAGCCACACACAAAACAACAAACAACACCACACATCCTACCTCAATCCGCAATCTTCTCGAGCGCCAAGGTGTACTAAGGTTATTCCAAAACAACACAACACCTCACATACTCCCGGCACCGTACACAACGCTCGGCGGCTTTTTAATAATAAATTATCGGCAAGTGACAACTCCTAGAGTGACATTCTCGCAATAATGACATAAAACATAACCGCACATTTCTAGGGAATTCTTTGTTTTACTTGGTAATTTTTGACTAGCACTCCGTTGCCGAACTGATAAACTGCCGTAACGAGGAGTGACTACCGAACCGTCGCGAAGCGTATTGATCGCGCGCTCCTGCAAAGAGCAGCGGCAGGGAGAGCGGCTCTAACGTTAGTACAGGAGCACTTGACAATTGGGTCATTAGTACGAAGCAATGATAAATGGCCTGTTACGAACTTGAAAAATGCACAAGAAATTAATTCGTCATCTATAAACACGCAGTTTCGGGAATGTTTTTACATCCTCCGACCGGCAGTCGGCGAATCAACGAAAACACAACGTAATGATGCGTGCAGTTGAATTAATGTTGTTCCCTGGAGCAATCCACACAAGTTTCTTTCGTTGGGTCGTTTCATTCTTTGGATTTATACTCTAAAAGGTATCAATCTATGAAATATTATGCTACAAAAATATAATACAATAAAATGGCCGGCCGATATACAAAGATGGCGGTTCAACAGTTGTGACAACACGAGATATGAAAACAGAAATTCATTCAGACAGTGAATAATTCTTCTATAAGCGTCTATATTCTTTGCTGTTACTGACAAAGAATGTAGAGCGTAGAACAATTTTAATTAATTTTAAACTATTTGTCCTTCTACAGGGCCTTTCGCTTGTTCTGTTTCCTAGGGGCTTCCATCTCTGGACTACTTTAACAACTTGATTATCTGGCATTTTTTTAGGTGACCAAGTCAATTTAGTCTTTGTGACTTTACAAATCTAACAATATCTGCGCTCTGCATTAGTTCATCCAGCTCGTGGTTCATTTTAATTCTCCACGAACCATCGCTGCATTGGGTTGGTCCAAATATATTCCTTAGTATTTTGCGCTCAAATATTCTTAGTTGATTTTCATCAGTGGTTGAGAGGGTCCACGTTTCACATCAATATGTGATCACTACTCTAATTACTGTTTTGTAGATTCTAAGCTTAGACTTACGATTCAGTAACTTACTTTTCATTAAGTCTTTGTATGCATAAAAGCACTTATTACCGTAAAGAATCCGTGCTTGTATTTCTTGACTGAGAAATTTTCGTTTATTAAAAAAATTAATGAATGACAATAATTTCTATCCTTAATTGATGGATTCGACCGTTATTTGATGGAAATTCGTTTTATGTAACAATAAAACACTGTAAATTTAGTTTTCAAACTTCCACAAAATTTATTATTACTTTATATATTATTTATAAAAAGTATTATCACTAGAGCTGTTTCGGCTGATTGCCTTTCTCAAGTGGCAACACTTGACACTTGACACCTTTCTGCTGTGTGGTGAATTATTTCTTAATCTTCATTTTGTTCTTTCTCTGGATTTAACAGCTCTTGAAAATGCTCCTTTTACCTTTTCATTATTTCCTCTTTCTCGCTGATAATTGCCCCATTTTTGTCCTTGCAAACTGTTAATCTTGTCATGTATCCTTCGGTGTATTGCTTGGTTTCCTTGTAAAATTTTCTAGTTTCTTTTCTGTTATTATAATCTGTTATATGTTGTATTTTTCTATTTAACATTTCTCTCTTTTTTCTTCCACATATTTTCTTTGCATCTTTTCTGAGTTCTTCATATGCCCTTCTATTCAATCAGTATTCCCTTTGTAGACATTTCCATGTAGCTATATTTTTACCATTTATTACTTATTGGCAATCTTGATCAAACCATTTCTCGTTTCTTTTGCTTGAGGTTTCAACTAGTGCTTCCTTTGCTATATTTGTAATTGTCGTTTGGACGACATTCCATTCTTCTTCAATGTTGTTTCGTTCTCCTCTTTCATTTAATATTACTCATATTTTTTTTCTTATCATTGATATTCTTTGTTTTATCTTAGATATAACCAAGAAATGGTGCGAATCGTATTTTGCGCCTTTATAAGTTCTAATATCCGTTATGGAGGTTGCACACTCCTTAGATAATTATATGTGATCAATTTGATTAAATTTATTAGTACTAGATAACATCTAGGTTCCTTTAAATTGATAACCAGGTAATAGCGTCATGCATTACTTCGCACATAGATGAGTAGGATGACTGTGCATCCTACTCATCTATGTGCGAAGTAATGTAAGGTTTCTTTTTCTTTTTCTTTGTCTTATAACTAAATCAGTCATATCTTAATAGTAAAAATTTGTTTAAGGCATTAAATACGTACGCCTGTTCCGCGCTGAGCAAGTGGTCAAAAACGAAAATAGAGGGTCTTCAGCGGAAAATAAGAACACTTCTCACAAAGGCGCAAAAACGTCATCCACGTCGTGCAGTAGAGAGAACATTACCGCGGTATTAAGGGGGAAGAGGACTTACGGATATAGGTGAGCAATTGAATAAACAAATTGCTAATTTACGAACTTATTTTCAGGCACAGGCTCAGACATCTACTTTACATCGAGCAATTTGCGCAGTAGATGATACGACGCCGTTTAAACTGAGGGAACAAGAAATGCGCATAAACCACCTAACTCAGCAAAAAAAATGCGTACCTGGATGAGTAAACCATTGCATGGGCGATATCTCAATGAGATCAGCCAAGAATATGTCGACAATTCAGCGTCGAACTATTGGTTGTCATTAGGAAAGATGTTTCCCGAGACTGAGGGTCTCCTACTTACCATTTAGGATCAGGTTATACCAACTAAAAATTACCTGAAATATATTGTTAAAGATCCTCAAGTTCAAAATGACAAATGCCGATATGGATCCCAAGACCAAGAAACCATTCAACATATTACCGGTGGCTGCCAGGCATTTGTCATCATTATAAAGAACGCCATGACTCCGTAGGAAAGATTATTCACCAAGAACTAGCTGACAAACTGAGACTTGCAGAATACTTGAAAATGACAACTATAAGCTATACTGGGACCGCACTATGCTTAAAGACTAACCAGTGGCGCATAATAGAGCGGATCATCTCATACTAGTTAATCAAATTACTAGGCAAACAACACTTATTGATGTGGCGATACCCAACACCAATAATAATTGACGTGTTAAATACAATGAAAAGATCGCCAAGTGCAGAGATCTAGAAATACAAATTAGGAGACAATGGAGAATGGAAAGTAACCAAACAGTACCTATTATTCTATCTACTACTGGTGTTATTCCCAAAAACCTCCTAGAGAACATAAAACAGCTGGGTCTAAATGAACATTACAACATAAAATTTTTGGGAGATACTCTAACATACTAAGTCATCTAGGGCTCGATAACACGGAAAAAGTTCCACCAGAGCTCAATCCTTTTAATACCGTCGGTACCTGGGATGAGTGAATTTTCCCCTTAGAGGAAGTGTGAGCTGTATAGCGAAAGCTGGGACAAATGTTTTTCATTTTTTTGATTATTATACTATGTTGACGCCTATGAAAGATCGAGCAGTTCCGTATGAGTGTCGTATTATTAGCTATGTTAGGAAAATTGGAACTCTAAGTTAACGTTTTTAGTTTGGGAAATGATATACTATTATCTCCTTTCATGTATCGCCTTAGTTCTATAAGGGTCTTCGTAGATTAACTTAGTTTTTCATTCTTTTTGTTTTTTGGACAATATTCAGTTTAAGGACTTTGCATTGATTAAACTATTTGTTTGTTTTATTAATTGTTAATTATCAATATATTTTTCGAACTTCTTTGGTTATATTATATATCACTTTGAGTCTTTTTTTCGAAAGTTATGATATCGTTATAAGTAATGGTATCATTATTTTCGCTCTTAATAACCTATGACTACTGCTTGTACAATAGTTTAACATATTAAAGTCTTAATTTTTTTTTGTTTGTTAAGCAATAGTCGATTTCGTTCTTGTCTTTTCGTCAGGGCTTTCCCATGTCAATCTTTTGTGTTTCTTTCTTTTGAAGAAGCTGTTCGTTTGATAGAGTTTGTTTTCCAAAAAGAAAGTTAATACTTGTTTGCTTCTATCATTTCTGCCTTCGCTCTCAGAATCTTCCAATATTATTTCAGAGGGCTCTTACTTACTGTCTATTATGGAGGTAAAATTTCCACCTATTATTAAGAAGTTATCAGGATTTTCCTTATACATAGGATATTTGATCCTAGAATATTTGGCTTTGTGTAGATATCCTGGGTACAAGGGAAGCTCTGTTTGCAATGAACGTTCTCTCACAGAGATGCTTAGACATGAACCAAGAAATTTACGCCTGCTTTATTGATTTCGAAAAGGCCTTTGACAAAGTACAACATGAACCACTAAGAGAAGTTCTAATAAAGAAAAATATAGACAGCCGAGATATTCGAATTATATGCAATCTATATTGGAATCAAACAGCAAATGTCAAGATTGAGGGCAGACTAACAGAAGAAATTCAAATCCGTCGAGGAGTCCGGCAGGGATGTATCTTATCGCCACTTTTATTTAATCTGTATAGTGAAGCTATCTGTGAACAAGCACTCGAGGAAGAAGATCTTGGTCTAATAATAAATGGTGAGACGATCAACAATATAAGGTATGCTGACGATACAGTTCTCCTAACGGGAACGCTAGTAGAACTACAACATCTCGTTCAAAGTCTCAATATATACTGTAACAGTTACGGCTTGAAAATTAATTTGAAAAAAACTAAATTTATGGTAATCACGAAATCAAAGAACATCAGAGCTAATCTTGTAATAGACAATACAACGATTGAGCGTGTGCCCTGTTATAAATATCTAGGTGCTTGGATCACAGACGATACTGATCAAACAAAAGAGATTAGATGTAGAATAGAAATCGCTAGATCAGTCTTTAATAAAATGTTCAAACTCTTTTGCAATCGTGATATCAATATAAAGTTACGAATACGAATGCTGCGGTGTTATGTCTTTTCTACCCTGTTATATGGAGTTGAGGCTTGGACACTAAAACAGTTGACCATAAAAAACATCGAAGCTTTCGAGATGTGGTGCTATAGGCGCATTCTCAGAATATCATGGATGGACCGCGTCACTAACACGCAAGTACTCCAAACTTTAGACAAAAGATGCGAAATTCTAAATGAGATAAAAACTAGAAAGATGGAATACTTGGGGCACATTGTGAGAGGTGAAAGTACGAACTTTTAAGAAACATCATGCAGGGCAAAATTAAGGGCAAAAGAAGTGTGGGAAGAAGAAAAATATCGTGGCTTCGTAATCTACGTGAATGGTTCGGGTGTAGTTCGATTGAACTCTTTAGGCGCGCTGCTAACAAAGTCGCAGTGGCCATGATGATTTCCAATCTCCGCTAGGAGTGGCACGAGAAGAAGATATCCTGTAACAGGAGTGTACACTTGAATAATCTTTATAATAGTACTTTGTGTTTATTTTAATGTTTTAGTAGTCCAACCTTGTTGGAATTTGTTTTATTGACAGAATTCTGTTGAACCTGTTTTGTTTAATTCTTATGTAAATAATTAAAACGCTGCCTCCAATTGTCGATTAATCTTGTTCTTTGTAGTACCATAAATAGCGTGATGAGAGTATGTTCAGACTTTTTTTAACTTCACTGATACTCACAATATCCCAATTAACTTAAGAAAGTGCTTCCATTTCTTCGAATCTTTCCTTGCTAGAGAACATTATATGTGGTGATATTGAGGTTTATCTTTTTGAAGCACTTTGAGTAGGATTGGTTTACAGTGGTCGGATTTTTGGCATTTAAACACCATCCTTGCCTTACATTTAATCACATTTATTTCCACGAGTAGCTATGAACTGTTGGACGATTCCTGTAGAGCCCCGTGTACAAAAACAAAGCTGATATTCTATGCTATTACGGCCAAGTCCCAAGAATATCGTTAACTGCTTACTTAATTCAATTTAAACATTTTATTAACAGGAATCTTATGTTGATAAGATGAACAAATGCTATTAACGCGAAGAGAAAAAAAAGAAGATCCTTTTAGAAATTTAGGATGAACGCTACTGATCAAAATAGTTTCTTTTATATTTTTAAACAATCGCAAGTTATTGATCACGTGACGGAAAACTTACACCCATTCAACTATATATCCAAGCCCGTGTACTAAATCATTTCCCAAAAGGTATAAGGGTTAAAAGATTGAGGGCCGGCCTATTATTCTTAAGGAAAGGAACAGTAAATATAAAAAGAAAACCATTTAACATATGCAAAAGGAAAAATGATTGGACGGCCCTAAATATTGAGTTTATAAATCATTTTACGGCGCGACTAGGTATTTCTCAAATATCTATATGGATGAGTTGGAAACTTTTGAGAAAAATATAATTTTATTATTGTCAATTAAATATTAAAAGCATAATGTGAACAAGTGAAAAGATAATAATAGGTATACTGTGAACGAACTGTTTATTTCGATATATTGTATGTTCAATGTGAGAAATAATTATTCTTTTTTTTTATTACAATTAAAAGCAACTACTACTAAGGCTTTTTCTAGCCAAGTACTGGCAACACTGTATACTTGACATTATTGTGACTTTAGTTTGATTTTTCCTACTTTATTGTGAGTATTGCACACATATGTTTATTAAGCGGTTGTATGTATTCCTGGAACTCAGCAAATTTTAATATTTTCATCTACGTAAAAATAGTGACAGTAGCTTGACGTTTTTGAATCTTAGACCAGAGCGGATCTGTTTTGAAGTGGATGTGAGAGGTGGTATTCGGATTTTTGCATAAAAATGTGTCTAGTAACTTC
Organism: Diabrotica balteata; assembly: GCA_918026665.1. NCBI lineage: Eukaryota > Metazoa > Arthropoda > Insecta > Coleoptera > Chrysomelidae > Diabrotica > Diabrotica balteata. The sequence goes on along the minus strand of OU898278.1, from coordinate 175,644,030 downwards.
AGTAATAATAATTCACTTACCCTCTGTCTCAAATAGATCGTGAACAATAATAAAAAAAAATGAAAATATTTAAAAACTACTAAAAACATCGGTTTTGTTCTTCTCTCCTTGCTTATAACTTTAAAACAATTCATTTTTGGATCAAAAACATAATAAAACAAAATAGCGACAATTAAATGTTCTATAAGATATGGCTGGTTAAATATGTTTCAGTGTATTACCTTCATAATTCGTCCAGAAAATTTTTATAAAAAAGTAATAGTATATTACTTTACGAGGCGGAGAAGCACTTGACGCGCCCGATATTACGCGCCGAACGAAGTGAGGGCAAGTCAAGAAAAGTCGCTTCTTTGCCGAATAAAGTATACTATTTTTCTTCAAACGTAGCAATTTTCAACCATAAATAGTACAATTCATACGCTATTTTTACTCTAAATTAACTGTGACAACTCTCAAAGTCGTCTAGATGTTAGAAATTAAAATAATTAAGTCGTCGCGTCGGTGGGATGCAGTCCAGGACGAAGAAGAACCTCATGGTTGAAGAACTTGCGAGATTGGTATGGTGTAGATACAAGCATGCTATTTAGGGTGGCAGTGAATAAAATTAAAATAGCTATGATGGTAACCAACGTTCTGAAAGGACATGGTACATGAAGAAGAAGAAGTCGGTGGGATTTGCGTCTCCCTGGTTACAGTTATTTGACAGTTGTTTGACAGTTGTTTGCAATTATTAAAGACAGCTTATTGTTGTTGCAACCGCAAGCGCAAATTTAGTGCGAAAATGGAAAACCTAAACGAAATTGAGTCCGCGGCTAATGATGCAGTAGCACGTTTGGGGCCCTCCAAGTCCGGAATAAAGTATCGGTTAGCGTACAAGCACTTCCAAGAGTGGTGCAATACAAGAGGAGTATGGCAAGTTACCTAAGACGTTTTACTGGCATATTTTAATATAACATTCCAAAGATAAAGTGTCCTGTAAGAAAAAACAACACCCACACAAAAATATAGATATTTTTTTGTAAAATTTGGTGGATGCGAATAAGAAAAAGAAAACAAAATTTGACCATGTCAAAAACACAATAGAATTTGAAGAGGTATGTTTTTTTTAGGCCTTTTTGCAGTGATTTTTCATTAAGTTCTAAGGCCTAAAAATTAACTTCAACAAAACAAAAGTAATGACAAACACGGAAGACCAAGAGGCAATAAAAATAAAAACAGAAAAAATAGAACAGGTAAATGAGTATATCTACCTAGGACAAGCAATCAGAGCTAACAGAGAAAATCAAACAGCCGAAATATCGAGATGAATAAGAATGGGATGGGCAGCGTTCGGCAAACTTTCTTACGTTCTAAAAAATCAAACAATCCCTCTATACTTACGAAGCAAGGAATATAACTCCTGTATAATACCGGTGCTTACCTACGGAGCACAAACATGGACATTTACACAGGCCAATTTGGATAGGATAAGAAAGGCACAAAGAGCGATGGAGAGACAAATGCTGGGTGTATCACTTAGATATAGAAAACGTAACCAGTGGATCAGAACCAAAACAAAGACAGTAGACGCGATAGAACAAGCAGCAAAACTGAAATGAAAATTTGCTGGACACAATGAACGTCTCCAAGACGGACGATGGAACAATGCCATCGGAAAGTGGCGTCCATACAATGCAAAGAGATCAAGAGGCAGACTACAGATGAGGTGGAAAGATGACATCAGGAAACAAGGAGGTCCCACATGGCAGAGAAACAGCTGAAGATAGGGAAAGATGGAGAGAACTGGGGGAGACCTATATCCAACAATGGAAGGATAGAGAATAGGTTCAAAAAAATGTTAACGAGATACCATGTACTAACTGTGAAGATATCTATATTGGGTAAAACAGTTCACTGCTTCAATCCAGAAGTAGTTTTACAAATATGAGCAGAACAACATCACTGCGCTCAAAAAGCATCAAAATTAGAAGAGGCATCAAGTTGGCTTCGAAAACATCAAAATTGTAAAAACCGAGCAAAACAAAAAGAAGAGGGAGATATACGAATCAATAGAAATAAAAAGAAATACCAACGCAATCAACATGTCTGATGAAGCAAGGATGCTGAAATGAGTCATAACACTTTATTGATACCAATTCGAGTATGGGAAGTTTAACGAATTTGTCTCCTAAGCCATATATTTTTCCATTTAATTTAACTAAGCGATAGCAGCTTCTGCTAAAATATTTAATCTTTTAAGCTTTTCTCAAAATGAATATTTTAGTTAAATTAGATGCATCCTAGAAGAAAAAACTAAAACACTGAGCGAATAGATAGTAATTAGTATTGGTCTCGAATATTTTTTGTAAAATTGAGATCTTCATACCAATAACGACAATGTTGAGACGAGACAGTTCAACTCAACAAAAATGTACGAAAAAAATATTACTTCTCTTAATAAAACGTCTTCTTCAACTCTCTTTAAATGAGACAAAAACAAAGTGTACAATATCATAGTCATAAATTTAGAAAGCATTATTAAAATATAATTAAAATATTAGGCTATTAAGCCAAAACAAAATGAAAACTCCATATTTGAAGAAAAACTTCACAATTCGAAGGTAATATAAAGTAGAAGATTACAAATATTACGCCGGCCAAATTGCGGACAGCAATTACAGCCTGAGGTAGTGTACTCGTAACAGGGTTTTTTAATATTTGTGTTTCCATTTATGCTTGGGTAGTCGCACATAATAGAGCTGTCAAGACAGACTACAAAGTATTTTTACCTCTTTGTAGTTTAATTTGACAGGGAGGTATTAAATTGTAAAAAAATTATAAAATATATCTTTTGGTACAACATCGCCAATAATGTTTTTCTAAAACAAGTGTAAACAACGACTACTATGATGACGAAACCATAACAAATTTACAAATATAGCTTTTGTAGAGATTTCTTTCGAATGTTTTATTTAGAAAATTTTTTATTTTCGTTAATAATTAATTGTTGAATCTTTTTACTTGCCTTTTTGCTGATACTTATGTAGTTTTAAGCATTTTTTTACTTTCCCACTTTTCTTGCAAGCTATATAATACAACAATACAATATTAACTGTAAGTAAGTTCTTTGTGTTCTTCTATTCTAGGAATTAGCTAAATCTTGCTTCATTCTTTTAAAGCACGTCCTGCACTTCTTCTACCTTTAGGTTTGTAATTATCTATCTATCTATATAAGGATCTTTACAGCTGTCGTTGCCTTCCTTCTTTCAACCAACGTCTCCAGTCCTTTCTATTCTGCCATTCTCCATCTCTAAGGTCTCGTCTTTCCATGGCCTCAACCACTTCATCCCTCCATGATCTTCGGAGTTTACCTCTTTTCCTCCTTCCTATTGGGCTCCAATCTGAAATCTTTGCTATGTACCTTGTATGATCTGTTCTTCTCACATGTCCATACCAAATTAAACGTTTTTCTTCGATGTAGTGAGCATGTCTTGTTCTACTGCCATTCTTCGTTTTATCTCCTCATTTGTGATGCGATTGTAACGATACAATCGTTAGTAATCTAATGTAATTGGCCGCCGTTGGGGTATGCAACCAACAATACGATCTCTAATAGTTCATTTTTATGACTTTCGAACATCGATATCGATTACCTTGTATAGGGAAAACGAATATTGGCCATCGGCCATACTCTCCTGATTTATTTTGGAACTTAACTTCCTAGAGAGAACTTGTTAAGTTTTTCGGCATGCAGGACGGACTTGGAGGAAGAAAGAAGTTTATTATTTTTGGGGAAAGGTGAACAATTTTTTTTGGGTTGTTCTTTAAGAAGTATTTAGTTTGTTCCTTGAGAAGTTGTTGAAGTATTTAGTTTATGGAAAATAAAACCTCCAAATAAGTTCTGGTAAGTTATCACACATTTTCCATCTAAATTTGTCTATTCTCAATCGTCTAGATCTTCTCAGCTTACTACAAATATCCAAATATCATTCCTATTTTTTTATATACATATTAGATTCCATATATTCCTATATTCCAGTGTATTAACACTAAAGATTTGAGCCAAGGTCACTTTATGGCAAATATATTCGAGTTTTTGTGACTAGAACAAAAACTCTCATAAATACAAGAACTTAGTATAAAAAAAGGCTTTTTTTGTTTCTTTTTGCCTGTCGGCAATAATTTCAAGACTGGGATGTCATTTTATTTGGGAAAATTTTTTTTACTTGTGGAAGAATATCGGATTTGTAGAAGAATAACGGATTTTTGGGAAGAATCAGATTTTTATTTGGGGAAGAAGTTGTTTGATTTGGGAAGAACTACACACTACAACACTTGGTTGGTCTGCCAGTCCTTAAGAGCTGATACAGGAAGATAGGCTGATCCATCCAGAGTCCTTCCACTACCGGAACACTGGACAGCAAATTAAGTAACTCCCTTTCCAGCAAAAGGTTTACTAAGAACAGTATATTTTTACAAACTTAATAACTTGAATTTCAAATTTTTTTATAATATTTATATGTATCTTGGATACTTAGGCCGTCAGCCTAAGTGGGTTTACAAAACAGAATTGTGCACAATACCTGGTTAGTACCCTCAATTGTTTTTTGAATCCTTTCACTAGATTTTATTCTCTATTTACCTTAAATTTATTTATTTATTAATATTTTGTTGTTAGGATATATTATCCAATTGAATGGTCATTTATATGTATTTTCACTTATCGAATTGATGTATGTATTGGTCTAGTGCCCTAACTAACTAGTTTCCGATTTTTTCTTAACCTGCTCTTTTGTAACTGTATAAGTATTTCATAATTTTATATTTATATTACTACTTACTCTGATAGATCAAACTGTTGTGTATATATATTTTTGGGGTCATATTTTTATTAACTTTTTTCTTGTAAATATATATATTTTGGGGATATATTTTAATCATTATTTAGTGTATATAAGTATAGAGTTGGGATAGTAGGATTATAATATATAGTGTATAAAGCATTTCAGATTTTTATTTGTTTCCTATCATTTTTATTTACAGTTAGTATATAACTACATATATCCCAAATTGGAGTGATATTCTAAATTCACCCTGGCGCCCATCCCAGGATCATCCTAGGATTGATCTGATTTAACCTTCAGTTACTACAGGCAAGCAAACGTGCCAATCTCCTCTCTGAGAACTCTAATTCGCTTGACCTAAGCCTATTCCTTTGTAGTGCTTCCAGTAAATTTTATATCTTCTTTTATATTGGTTACATTGCGGGTAATTTAACCTTTTTATTTAAATAATTATTAATTAATTTTAAATTCTATTTAACCATACATTTTATTTAATTTTCTAATATTGGCTCCACCATTTTAGTCTTTTCCCTTTTTCATTTGCAACAATTAGCTCTCTTTATTTTAATTAGCAAGAATTAGCTATTCCCTAGCTTTCCCTTATTTCATTGGTAACATCTATTTTTGTCACTCTGCATCTTCTTCTCATGAACTCCATTTCAGTTGCTGTGATTTTGGACCTGTTTCGTTTATTTATTACCCAATTTTCTGCTCCATAGGTCATTAAACTGCGTACCAAGGTGTTATAAATTCTCTTCTTTGTATTTCTGGTAATCTTTCTATCACATAGTACCCCGTTCATTTGTTTAATACATGTTCTTGTCTGTGCTAATCTGCTGGTTATCTCTTGCTCCGTGGTTCCATTTTTTGAGAGTATGAATCCTAAATATTTGAATTTTTCAGTGCCGTTAATTTCCTATCATCGTCCATTTCCAAGTTTCTCACTGGTTCTTGCTCTGTTGTTAAATATTCGGTCTTTTCTAGGTTTATTTCCAGTCTATTTTTTGTGTATTTCTTTTCTAATTTTCTGAGCATATAGCACCGATCTTCTTCATCTTTAGCCGTTACCGCTTGGTCATCTGCTAAGCTTAATGTGTACAAGAGGTTGTCCCGGATTGGTATTCCCATCCCTTCACATTTCCTTTTCCATGGTTTTAATATTTGTTCGAGGAATATCTTGAACAGTGTCGGAGATGTAGAGCATCCCTGCAATAAGCCTTTTGTGGTCTTAAATTCGTTGGAGTATTTACTGCCGGTTTTAACTCTTACTTTATGGTTGTTGTGAAGGTTTTTTACGGTTTCTATTAACCTCTGAGTTATTCCGATTTCATTTATCATGTTCCATAGTTGTTTTGTGGGAACCGTGTCATATGCTTTTTTTAAATCTATGAATGCCATGTGTACTGGTGTATATATGTGGTCTATGCACGATCTTCCTGCCGTGAACCCAGCCTGATCTTCTCCGATTTTATTTGAGGTAGATTTTTCCAGTTTTTCTTTCAGTATTTTTCCATATAACCTGCCCATACATGCAATTACACTGATGCCTCTGTAGTTCTCGCATTTCTTCTTATCTCCCTTTTTATGTATCGAGGTTATATATGCTTTGGACCATTCATTGGGGTTTGTAATTATATAAGTATTTATTTAGTTAGTCTAGTATAATCCGTTTATATCCTGTTTTATACCACCCTTAATAATCTACTTGATAGCTCTAATTATTCAATTGTAGATGTATCTTTACATGTATACAGTGAAGCCATCTCAGATCAGTGAGGGCCTTATAATAAACGGTGAGCCACTTAATAACATAAGATATGCTGACGACACCGTCCTTCTGGCAGGAACACTAGAAGAACTGCAACACCTTGCTGAACAACTAAATATATATTGCAACGATTATGGACTAAAAATCAATTTGAAGAAAACCAAGTTCATAGTATTTACAAAAGCACAAAACATCAAAGTTAAGCTAGTACTAGATAATACAGAAATTGAACAAATATCTTCGTACAAATACCTTGGAGCATGGATCACAGAAGATACTGATCAGACAATTGAAATAAGATGCCGCATTGAAATTGCGCGGTCAGCTTTTAATAGAATGAGAAAACTTTTTTGTAATCGCGATATCAATATATCGCTCCGGATAAGAATGCTTTGATGTTATATTTTCTCTACCCTTTTGTATGGAGTTGAAGCTTGGACACTTAAAAAATCCAACATTAAAAACCTAGAAGCATTCGAAATGTGATGTTACCGACGTATTTTGAAAATATCATGGATGGATCGCAAAACAAAAGAACAAGTTCTCGAACAACTAGGAAAACAATGCGAAATTTTAAATTCCATAAAAATCCGGAAATTGGAATACTTGGGGCACATCATGAGAGGTAAAAAGTACGAACTACTAAGGAATATAATGCAGGGTAAAATCAAAGGTAGAAGAAGCGTAGGAAGACGTAAAATCTCGTGGCTACGCAATCTCCGTGAGTGGTTTGGATGCAGTTCAATTGAACTATTCAGGCGAGTAACCAATAAAATTATAATTGCCAGAATGATTTCCAATCTCCGATAGGAGTGGAACTTGAAGAAGAAGAAGATGTATCTTTCCTATTGGTTCCCGCAGTTTGATTATCGGTATATTATTATAGGCTTTCGATAAATTAATAAAAAGGATGGAAACTTCTTTCAGTAATTACTTTTTCTCTATTATTTGCGTTAACGTAAACAACTGAACACACAAAAGGTATGAATTCACATTGTTTTTCTGCTTCTCTGTACCTATATTCATCATCAATTAATTATTTTATTACTTTCATGTACAGCTTGCAGAAGCTTGATGTTACTATATCTTTATTCATTTTTTTTTATTTAGAAATTACAGCCGCATCACAAATAGGTCGATCACTTTTGAACAATAAATATGAGTGAGTAAATCTCGTGTGTTCAATTAATAATCTCCTTATCACCCATTGTTCTCTTCTGTTCCTGGTTGAGGGTTCCCAAGCTGTAGCGTCATTTTTAATTTGCTTCAGTGATGTTTGAGAAGATTGTCATTCGTTTTACCTCTTGCACAAAACTCGATTTTTTATAAAGGCCTTTATATCACGCGCGGTATTTAGATAATCGGCTTTTTCTACATCGGTATTTTTAGCAATTTCACTCGCGCACTGGTCCGCATTTTCGTTGCCAGCAATGCCAATGCGGGATAGAATCCATATAAATCTGATACTCCCAGAATTTTCTTGAGCCTGTATCAGTTCTAGTTGTATCAGTTTCTCAAGGGAACCTTTAGGATAGATGTTTAAGGGCTTGAAGGGTTCACTGGAGAAAATCGAAAAGAAGGTTGGAAGATGAAATTGATATGTATCGCTTGGAGTAACGAATGCAGCACAAACTCCTTTATCACACTTAGATGCATCTGTTAAAATTTTATAGCAATGTTCGTAATGCTAACGGAGAATTAGATCTAGATTATTCTTAGTCTCGGCGTGACAGGTAATATATTTGTCATATTGGGTTACACCAATATTTATATTTGGGGTATTAATTATCCAAGGAGAGGGGCTTTTAAGATTGATTGGTAATTGGGAATTCGATATTAAGATATCTCATGTAACACCTTACTTGCTCATACTAAGGCTTATATTTGCTACTATTGGTAAAACGTTTTATATATTTATTAATATAAATAAATTTTATTGGTATTGAATTATGATTTTTCTCCAATCTTCTTATGATCCAATAATCGAGCTTCCTCGATTCTTAATAACTTTTAAATTGTTTGTCCTTGTGTCATGTTGTGTTAATGGATTATTTAGTATTGTTCTGAAGCTATATTTTTGTAGCATTTTAAAGTAATTACAATTTAAATAAGAAATAAGAATTAAATGTTAAAGTACGTTTATTGAAGTTTCAATTTGCACTTCGGAAATCGTTCTCGACCAAAATCATAACGACAAACTTTACAAACTGCTACAAACTTCTGAAAATGTAGTTTCCTTGGCATCTAACAATTACCTAAGGTAACCCAATATCGAATAACCACTGTAAATGCGTCTAGAGCTTCTAGAAAAGTCCCCCAAAACAAGAAGAAGTCGAGATAATGTTAAAGAAAATGCAGGACATTATACATCATACATACATGGATTTCTTCAGTTGTCTTGCTGAAAAAGAAGGATGGCTCTAATAGAATCTGTGTGGATAACAGGAGATTAAAATATGTTATGGTCAAACATAGTTATCCATTACCACGTATTGATTACACCTTAAGTGCTGTGACTGTAGCGATTATAGCTTTTATTACTTCCTCAAAACATATCGTTTCCTCTGATTCTAATTTACATGAATATGGCCAATTTTTTATTTTGTAATCAGTTGAATGGTAAAGACATAGAAAACAGTACAAATTTTAAATATTTTTTAACTACATGTGTACCACACTGCAAAATCAAATTACATGTTTTTTCCATTCTTTATACTGCTTTTATATGTATCCGGCTAATAACTCTTCGAACTTTACGCTTACTTATTCGTCTAAACAATTAAAAAAAGAGTGAGAAAAATTACTTACTGGACCAGAAAGTTTCAATTTGATATAAAACGTCAACAGCAACAAGTGTTTGACATATAAAATTAAACAGATCATACGTGAAAACATTTGCCAATAAAATTTTACAAGAGCAATAAAACTTGTGTTGATAACCAAAAAAGTTGATACGTAGTGCAAACAACATGAAATATGGCTTGCAGCAAAATTATTTGTTTGTTCATAGATTCGTTAAATTGTAAAACACATTCAAAAAATTTAGATTTTGTTTATTTAAAAATATGTTGTTTTTCTTTGATCAGGTGATCTCGGCGGAAACAATAATCCAGAATAAATTGTTATAGATATGGAAGAAACATTATCATATTAATATTAATAGAAATATTAAATTAATTATTACTGGGCATGGACGGATGATATAAAGCGCATCACCACGAATTGAAAGCAAGAAACTCAAGATAGAAATAAGTGGAAAAGTTTTCGAGAGGTCTACGTTCAGCAGTGGATAAATGTAGGCTAACTGATGATACAGCCTTTATTTATCTGATTTTTTCCCTTTAAATAATTTGTTATTTTCTTCTATATTTTTTAACTGTATGTTGTCATAAGGAAATTTAGAAATATCTAAACATAACTAACGAGAAAACATTACCTAACTATGATTCCAAAATCAGATATAGTAGCATTTCTGAAAAACAAAGTTGAAGAGCAAAAAATTCAAAGAAATATTAAAAATATTACAAGAACAAACAAAGCAAATTAACCCGTTCAGGTCCATAGTTTCGTTAACGTAACATATTAAATCCATTCTTTTTACATTTACACGGAAGTTTGAGAAATTGCGAGTAGTAAGAAACATTCAGAAGAAAATGTTCCGCGCAAAAAAATCAATAGATGAACAAATGGTCCCATACTCTGGCCACCATTCGGCAAAAATAATTATAAAAGGAAAGCCTGTTCCTTTCGGGTACAAAATGTGGTGCCTTACATTTAGCAAAAGATATATATACAACTTTGTCCCTTACGCTGAAAAATCCCACAAAAATAATTCAAAAGAATTCAGTATGAGTGAAGGAGCTGAGAAGACAGGTCTGTACAATGGATATATTAAATAATTACCTGTACCAGCTACAAATTGTTTGTAACGATTATTTTGCCTATCAAATGAGATATTATTACAGGTGGTTGGAAATTGGGGATAGAAATTATTAAGGTGGAGATCAATCAAAATAAAACGAAACTGTTGCTAACGGCTACTCAGGGGTTTATTTGGAGAACTGGGTCGTGGATAAGTGAATGACAAGGGGACTGATATTAGGTAGCTAAAAAAATTAAACAAAAGGGGTACTTACATGAGTTTCCTGGACAAACCAAATACAAGAAGGGTCTCAAAGCTATTTAAAATGGACGCCACTTTGAAGAATCAAATAGTGCTAACTGTCATATGTCAAGACTAAATCATAAAACTAAAAACACTTAAAATGGCAGCAAAGCCACACCCTAAGATCTACAATTTTAATTATTACAATTTCTTAAATTGTTATGAAAGTAATTATTATTAGAAAATGTTTATTTTTCCTTAGCTAAACATAGTAATGATGATAGCTGATAGCTAAACATAATAAATACATAGGGACAGTTGACTTACATGACACTGAAGTGCCTAATTATAGAATAAATTATATTCTTGGGAAAAATGCCGGTGGCCGTTATTTATGAACATGTTAGATTCGGCTGTCGTTAATGCCTATAAAGTCTACAGAATTTTATATGGTGAAAATTCAGTTTGACAAGTAGATTTTAGGTCAAAACTTATGCGAAGGCTTGTTAGTGTAAACAAAAAAAGCACCAAATTTGTTAGAAGTCGTGGCTCTAATTCATCATTACCATCTACCTCGCGTTTCGATAATGTGGGTCCATGATTGAACGCAGTACTTATAACTGTCATCTACATTGTTTCAAATATTAACATAAGTAAAACTAAAAATATTTTTCTAATATACGTATATTCCCAATGTTATTAGATATTTAGTAAATAAAGACCATTAGTTCTATTATGTTTTCTTTATTTTATTATTATTTATTTTCTTTTCTTTAACCATAAACGGGTTAACACCGAAAGAAAGCAACATCTAAATATTCAAAATAGCAAATAATATATAAACTTTTCACAAAAACACGCAATAAGACCGAATTAAGTAATAAAAAAAAATCGTTGCTTGAGCTTTTTCATATAATCACACACGAATTTTATTATCGTAAAATACATAAAAAGTTTCTTTTTTGCAGTCGATTTTTTATAAAATTATATTTCTCTCAAAAAAGATTTACTTATCCATCCTAATTTCTTTGCATAATTTATAATGAAAAACTGGGATTTTTTGGGAAAATATCGTATTTTCAGGCTTTTTAACGCTATTCAAAAGAGTACATAAAGGCACTTTGGATATTTTTATATCACGATAAGTCCTCAAAATAAAGAGACCGGCTAAAAAAGTATCGTACACCTCGGTTTGGCTTTTGTTGTCAAAAAATGTTAAAGTAAACTTTTTTAATATTAAATAATGCTACAAATAAAACAGAAAAACAAATTATACTCTGACAATTTACTAGAGAGGGTGAGTCATTGGTAAGAAGTAATTTTAAAACTGTTGGGAAATTTAATAATTCAAGCAGCTTTGTTATTTCATATTTTTTTAGAATTGAATTATTTTATTAGAAATTAATTCCATCGTGATGTCTCTGTGTATGTATTATTTATCGTTCTGTGAATTTCGTAATTACCTAAGTCTGACCTTACTATTATGAGAATATGGTACGTGACTTCCTACTCTTAAAATTTTTGCCTGAATCAATTTCTTACAATGGCTTCCCACGATCGGCGATTCTACAGATCATCGCGGACAGCCGATCCTCACGGACGAGAACGCACCGCAGACAGAGCTCTTCCTACGGTCCGTGACAGTCTGTGTAGGTCCGTGACAGTATTGTTTGATTATATCATAAAAAGGCCACTCAGGCTTGTAAACATTAAATTCGGCATTAAATTATTTCTCTTCTTTTTTTAATTCTTTAATCGAAATAGTACTATTCTTCAATTGATTTTTTATTCGGTTCCATACATCGTATATATATCGGTTCCGTTTCTTATGCTCTAGTGCCGTAGTATTCCATAAATTTGTTTCATTTTGATACAAATTTAAAAAATCAAAAATAACTTCGTTTGTCCATTCCATTTTTTTGCAAAAAACTGCAAAACAACTTTGACAACACTATAGACAACTACTCGTGTCAGCGAATGAAAAACTTCTGACTTGCACTTGTCGTCTGTTAAAACACAGACGCGCTAGGATCGCGTCGCACGAGCATGTACCGCACCTTTGATGTTACCGACTCTAGATGGATAGGACGGACCAGCACAGACGTGCCCGCGCTACCACGGACGAGACCCTTCCCACGGTGCGTGGTGCGTGCTGGTCCGCTTACGTCCGTAATATCGCCGACCGTGGGAAGCCGCTTTTAAATCCACATATAACATTAAAAAATAATTGGCGTCGTTTAAAAACTGTTATCGATAAGGAAGCGCTGTGGAGGCGAAGGTCGTATTACCATCGCATTCATACTTGTCATTATATTACATTTTTGTTGATGATTGAAAATTAAATGATCTGGTTATAGAGTGTGTCAATTTTAAAACTTACAATGGGCTATATTTCACGAACAAAAGCTTATATCGAAAAATACTTAAAACCATTTCTAGGATAGTAAGGGAGAACTAAAATGACATGAAAGAGAACACATCCCTATCAACCCCTAGACCCACCCACCTTCTTCTTCTTCCAGTGCCGTCTTCAATTTTCCTTCGATTTTACACTTTATAATTAGCTGCAACTACTACTGGCAAATACTACTGGCATTTGCAGACGATATCGATCTAATAGGAAATACACTATTAAGGATGAAGGAGACTTTCGTGAGGTTCGAGAAGGAGAGATAAGTAGAAAGCAGAGAAGATGGGGCTCCAAATCAACGAAAACAAGACGAAATATATGTATATGAGCCGCAATAACCAAAGCAGAGACATAATCGGTCAGAACATCATCATCGATGACTTTAACTTTGAGCGCGTTATAGTAAAGTCGTTTTACCCTGTCGTATTTCGGATTAACGCCCGAAAAATAATTTATGACTTAGCGCTAAATCAGCGCTACCAAAGAGAAATGCTGACTACCCGAGGCAAATCTGAACAGACACTTTTATTACTTATGCAACAGGCTAAAATGATCCTATTTTAGAGAATTCAAGTACATATCTTGCAACAACAATAACTGAAGACAATAACGGATCACAAGAAATAAACAACAGGATTTAGGCCGGCAACAGATGTCTTTTTGCCCTCCAACACCTTATAAAATCGAAACAACTAACACGACGTACGAAGATACAAGTCTATAAATAATCATACAACCTGTTGTGATGTATGGAAGCGAAACGTGGACGATAACAAAGGCAAACGAAGAGAGACTATGTGTTTGGGAAAAAAAATCCTAAGCAAGATCTTTGGTCCTGTGCTGGATGAAGCATCAGGCCAATATAGAATAAGAACTAACAAAGATCTCGAATAACTTTACCCAGACGCCAACATCATAAAAGAAGTAAAGTCCAGAAGACTCCAATGGGCAGGACACCTTAGAAGACATTCTGACGAATGAACAGTAAGACTGGTGTGAGAGGAAGTCCCAACTGGAAGGACACCAGACGGACGCCCTCGTCTCCGGTGGCGAGATAATATAGCAGGAGACCTAAGCACTATGGGCGTGGAGAATTGGATGGAGGTTGCTCAAGACAGAAAACAATGGAGACATGTTGTTGAGTCAGCTAAAACCCACAAATGGTTTTAATGCCACGGAGTAATGGTATAAAAGGTAATCAGCTGCAAAAAATCGTACTTTATTTCTAAGTATGTGCCCTAAATATGTTTTTTTCTCCTTTTAATGGTAGTCAAAAGTTCTCTATCTCTTCCCGTTCTATGCAACACCATTTCATTCGTAATATGATTGTTCCACGGTATCTTTAAAGTTCTCCTAAAAAGCTACATCTCAAAAGCTTCCAGTTTTCTCATTAAGTCAACTTGTAACAGTCCACGCTTTGACACCATAAAAAAGAATATATTAGATATAACATTTTACCATCTGATATCGGATTTGCAGATTGAGTTTTTGATTACTCAGAAATTTCCTCATCTTCAAAAATGCTGCTCTTGATTGCTCTATTCTTAAGCGAATTTCTGATTTCGGATTCAGATCTTTCGTAATCCAGACTCCTGAATATTTCATTTTGTTCACTTGCTCAATATCTTCATTTTTTATCTGGATCGTTGTAATGACTTTGCCTCTCTTACTGATAATTATGGTTTTTGTTTTCTTTATGTTTTTTGTTAAACCAAACTGTTCCTCAATATCACAAATTGTGTTAAGTAACGTCTGCAGGTCTGTCTCACTTTCAACGATAATGACTGTATGATCAGCATAACGGATGTTATTTATATTATTACTATTTATCTTGATCTCTTCTGTACAGTTTTCAAGTGCTGGCGAAAATAAATCTTCGGAATATATATTAAATAGTAAAGGTAAAAGTACACAGCCCTGTCTCAATCCTCTACTTATCTACTGCGCATTCGTGCTATTTCCATCTAATGTTGGTTCCAATAAAGATTTTTCACTATGTTAATGTCATTTTTGTAGTCTCCTGTAGAGTCCTTTTCTCTCTAGATATTCCATGAGAATGTTATGTTTAACTTTGTCGAAAGCTTTCTCATAGTCTCAAATATTTGAATATTTATAAAATGTATACCAATATTATTTATAGATACTTATAAAATGAAGCAGTTTAAATTCCTTAACATCCTCGTATAAAATAATTAAAACCGATTCTAATAATATCATACATACGAACAAATTTCGATCCGCATCAACCGATTGGCCATAGAATCGCATATTATAGATAAGCATCAATAATGAGAACAACTCATTCCTCTTGAAGTTTGCGATGCATCGCTACTTGTTGCATCGAATAAATGATTTGAATTTTGAAATATGCTATAGTTAATAGAGATTTCCTTTGAGAATACTTCTTGTTATGCTTCTTTACCCAAAGTTGCTCTTACTCAATTTGCCGGAAATATTCAAATTCTCAACTTTAATTTACTAAAAGCTTGCGAAGTAAAGAGAACAAAAAGATAACACTGTATATATAGTTAAAGTTTATGAAGTTCGTAAAATCGATGTTATGTTAAGAATAAGTTATTTATATGTGTTCTCAAAGACTTCCGTGGTTGGTAATATTAATATGTTCTTTTTGTTTAGTAGAACTTTTTCAGTAGCGATGTTGTTATGACGGTTTTACTTTACAATCTTCCTTGACAACCGAATGGCTCTAGAAAAGGCACTTTGTACTATAACTTAAGTATTTGTTACACAAAAAGATTTACCATACATTGTTATAAGACAATGTAACACAACGCTCAATGTTGGGCTTCCAGATTACAAGACTTTTATTATTATCATCATCCAGTCTTCTGCGTCCAAAGTTAAACATGAGCCTCCCCTAATTGCTTCCAGTTCTGTCGGTGTTGAGCTTCCTGCAGCCAATTCCCAGCTATTCTTTCGACGTCGTCTGTCCATCGTGTAGATGATCTACCTCTACTTTTTGTATCTGGTGGTGGTCTCCACACTGTAATGTTTTCGGTCCAACGTCCGTCATTCATTCTGGCTACATGGCCGGCTCATGCGCTCTATGAAATCTGCGATTCCTGCTCTTCATCTTATTTCTTATTTTCTAACCTGTCTCTGAGAGTCAGTCGAAGTGGCGAGAGTCCCATTCTTACTGTAGTATGGGTTAAGGAAATTGTTTCAGCGTCGTAAGTCATGACTGAAGGCACACATTGGTAAAACGTCTTCTTTTTCGAATAATTTGGCATATTGCTCTTAGAGATGGAATGAAATAAAGATTCAATGAAAACCATGTCAACGCAAATGGAGAACGCATGACTGTGCTGTGCTTTTAACGAACTGAGAATCAATAATACATTTTTCGACCATAAGCTCCAGTATAAATATACATTTGAGAACTCCAGGTAACACAAATCTATGATTGATTTTATAGCCACTAATAGAAAAATCCTGACAATATAGACATCTGAAGAAATCAAAAATAGTGAATTTAATAAAAAGATAGTGCATGCATTAAATCAAGTTAGCATGCAGCAGATAAAATCCAATGATATTGATGATTTGAATAACCTTATTACCGAAACAGTGAATAAAAGCCTTCTGCAATTGAAAAAACTAAAAACAACATACAATGAATTAGACAAAGAAATATTACAACAAATAGAAAGAAGGAAGATCTTAAATAAATCTAACAAAAGGGGAACCGACGAATATAGAGAACCTAATAGGCAGATTAGAAAAGGAATCAGACAACAAAAAATAAAAGAAAACGAAAAATTAACAACAACAACTATTGAAAAAAATAAGAGTATGAAATGCCTCAGACCGACACTAAATAGGACGACGTCAGATGATATCATTAATGGGAAAAGACGAAAATGAAATCACAAGTAGAGAAAACATACTGACGCGAATAGAAGAATTTTACACAGAACTTTACAGATCACATCAACAAGATGATGAGATGAAACCAGCACGGAAATTAATAAAAAATGTTGGATCAGAAATAATGCCAAAAGTAACAATTTCAGAGGTAACTACGGCATTGGAAAACATAAAGAAATAAAGCTGCATGAGAAGATAGTATTACCACAGATATGATATTAGAAGGAGGTAAGGAACTAATTGCAATTGTAACTAAGCTTGTGGACAGTTGTTTACATCATGGCAAAGTCCCTAAGAGCTGGAACAACTCTAAAGTAATTAATCTTATTACACAAGAAAGGTGATAGTCGAAAATTGAAAAACTACAGACCTATCAGCCTACTGTCACACCTGTTTAAAATACTCACCAAAGTCATAACTACTCGACTAACAGGAAAAATAGACGAATACCAACCATATGAACAGGCAGGTTTTAGAAAAGGCTATTCAACTTCCGATCACCTGTTAACCACAAAAATATTAATAGAAAAATGTAACTAATACAAGTTTCCAGTTTTCCTAGCATTTGTAGACTACGAAAAAGCTTTCGATACCGTAGAACACACGGCCGTAATAAACGCAATGCAAAATTGTAGAATAGACAGCAGATACATTAACTTAATAAAAGAAACTATGAACCAAGCTACAGCTACATACTACCTAAATGAAAATGAACACACGAACCCTGTACCATTAAACAGGGGAGTCAAACAGAGAGATACTTTATCACCCAAACTGTTCACCTTAGTTTTGGAAGACGTTTTTAAAAACATAAATTGGAAATATAAGGGAATAAACATCAATGGCCGCTACCTCAGTAATCTACGATTTGCAGATGACATAATCCTGATAGCTACTGACCTACAAGAAATGCAAACCATGCTTTTAGAACTACATACCGAATCTTCTAAAATATGACTGAAAATTAATTTAAACAAAACAAAAGTCATGCACTTCGAAGACACCGTGACAATAATAAACGATAAAGTTATAGAAAAAGTTGAAGAACATATATACTTAGGACAAAAAATAATCCTAAATAGGGAAATTCAAACTGAAGAAATAAAAAGAAGAAGAAAGTTAGCATGGGCAGCATTCGGTAAACTGAACTATATACTTAGAAATCAACAAATTCAATTACATCTGAGATCTAAAGTTTTTGATGCATGCATTATTCCGATATTAACTTATGCGGCACAAACATGGACAATCACAAAAAAGAATATGAATATACTTAGAGTCACTCAACACGCGATGGAAAGAGCAATGCTAGGTATATCACTTAAGGACAAGAAAACAAACACATGGATAAGACAGAAAACCAAAGTCACCGATGTGGTGCAAAAATCATTAAAGTTGAAATGGGAATACGCTAGACATGTAGCTAGGAGCGATCTAAACAAATGGCACAGATCAATTTTAACCTGGAGACCATACCAACACAAAAGGCTCAGAGGCAGAGCTTCTATGAGATGGACAGATGATCTGAAAAGGACTGCCGGGAAAAATTGGCTACAAGTAGCGTACAATAAAAAACAATGGAAAGGAAGACTTGAAGAGGCTTATGTTCAGATGTGGACGTGAATGGCTAGACGAAAAAGAAGAAGAAGAAGAAGAAGACTAGAAAAATCCACCCAAAGCAGATTCTAGATATCCGGACTGTAAACTCAGCAAACGCGGGGAGTGAACACAAACTAGTACTAGAAAAATTAGAATGAAAAGAACAACAAAATATTTTTTACCGAAAATCAACAAGGAAAAATTCAATGTAGAGAAATGCACTAAAGGAGGCTAGCACAAAAGATACAGCTAAAACAAATAGATGACATCTAAGATATAAACGCGAGCTGGCAAAAAATTAAAAACAACATTTAAGAAGCAGCAGCAGAAGCTCTAGGAAAAACAAAGTCATACTAAACAACAGAAACAACAACAAAAATACACCATGGTTCAGAAAATAAATAACAGGGAAGTGTAAAGAGAAACGAGAGGTCTACACGAAGTACAAAACATTAAATACTTCAGAGTTTCAGGACACTTATAGAAGAATACAAAATAAAACAAAGCAGTTGGTAAGAAGAACAAAAAAAGACCACTGGAAATAGATTACAAAAAGGATGGAAAGCGACTTCTACGGTACACAATAACAAATATGAAGATTTATAAGAAATCAATGGAAAGAAATGGCAGAATTGAAAGAGTACATACATAAATAGCAAACAAATGGAAAGAAACTTATACAAAAACTAATATTGCACTGCAAGATAGAAGACGCATGGAGAAAAAGCATAATCAGCAATGTTCAAGAGAGGAGATAAAGAAGGCCCCAACAATTATAGAGGTATAAATCTACTGGAAATCGCGCTTAAGCTTACCACAACTAATAATAGAGTTAATAACTGAAAAAAGAAAATACAAAGATGGAAATAAATATAAAACCATCAAGAATAAGATCAAATATGAAATCAGAAAGGCTAAGGAGGAATGAATGAACAAGCACTACCAGGAACTGGAAGAACTCAGCAACAAACGTGGCACCTCAAACTTACATAAAAAAATAAAAAAACTTACGGGCAACACTAGACAAAAAAGATCATTCAAAACAAGAGATAATAATAAAGGAATACTTACTGAAGAGACCAAAATAAAGGAATTATGGGAACAATATATAATCTATCTATGCCATGACGAGAGAGAAAATGAACAATATATAGGTGAAGAAGAACAATACATATAAATTTCACCCTCAGAAGTAAAGCTTGCCTGCAGAATGCAAAACAAGGAAAAGCTGCGGGTCCTGATCAAATTCCAGTTGAACTGTTAAAGGCCTTAGATAACGGTAATATAAAGAGACCCACCCGAATTCTCAACCACATATATATGTGGACGACAACATCCTGGAGAAATAGCTAAATCCATGTTTTTACCTCTACCAAAAAACAACAATCCCAAATCATGTAATGACTACAGATTGATAAGCCTAATGTGCCACCCTTTAAAGAGTCTCTTGAAAATTGTTCAAGACCTAATTTATAAGAAATGTGAGGAGCAGATAGATCAAACGCAGTTTGGCTTCAGAGGAGGCATGGGTAAAAGGGAGACATTATTTGCGTCGATGGTACTTTTGCAGAAATGTCGGGAATATAACAAGAGTGTATATGTATGCTTCATAGACTTTAGGAAGACATTTGACCGAGTAAAGCATATGAAGTTAATTGATGAATTAAAAAACATCAATTAAGACATAAAAGACATTGAGTTTATTAAGGCTATATACTGGAACTAGAAAGCAGTAGTAAAGGTGAACGATATAGAAACAATAATATACCGATTGCGAGAGGGGCCAGGCAAGGATACATCTTGTCTCAGACGCTTTTCAATATGTGCTCACAGGTCATATTCACAAAAGCCTTATGGGAAAGAAAAGATGGAATAAGAAATGGTGGAGAAATCGTAAACACCATGAGATTTGCAGATGACACGGCAATTATGGCTGAGAGTATAGAAGAACTACAAACTTTACTAGATGCAATAAATAGTGAATGCATTCAAATGGGACTTGACATCAACACAGATAAATTTATGATAGTATCAAGGAGTCCAATAAATAATGAACAACTAATCTTTGGTGGACAGCAAATAGAGAGAGTGACATAATATAAAATCTAAAGGCTTACATAAATACAGAATTAGATCTAGACCAAGAGATCAGGGTACGAATAGAAATGGCACGGGCAGCGTTCTTAAAATTCAAGCAATTGTTCTGTAACAAAAATCTGAATACTGCGGTTTACTGCGCAATTACTGAGGTTTATTGAATGTTACGCCTGGTCCCAACTATTGTACGGGGTAGAAACATGGACGTTAAAAGCGCAAATAGTTAGGAAGCTTGAAGCCTTTGAACTTTGGATATATCGGAGAATGTTGAGAATTCCATGGACTGCCAGGATCACCAATGAGGAAGTGCTGAGAAGGATGGGCCGAGACAAAAAATTGTCGAGAATAATAAAAGTACACAAGACTGCATACCTTGGACATATACTGAGAAGTGATAAATATAGTCTTCTGCAGGTCATCATGCAAGGTAGAGTCGCTGGCAAAAAGGGAATAGGTAGAAAGAGGAAGTCATGGCTTCGAAATATTCGAGACTGGACAAACATGACTGTAGATGAATTATTCCACGTTGCAAAAGACAGAGAAACTTTTAGAAATGTGGCCACTAACCTCCGTTAATGGGGACGGCATAGGAAGAAGAAAGAAAAATACTATTTAAACTGCAAGCTTTTGTATGACCTTTCACTTCTTTAACGAGTTTATGTATGTTAAATTGGATTTTTTTCTTCCATGTAAGTAAAGTTAAGCTAACTTTGCTTAAATTAAAAAAATAATCATTTCATTTTGTTTTGAAGAAACCAAGCTAGTAAAAATTGTATTTTAAAGACAGTTTGTGCATTCAAAGACGAAGTAAGATGACAAAAAAATCTAAAAATCGTATTATTTGCAGCGTAAAACTTTTAGTAGACTAGTTTCCATTACATTTTCTAGTATGTTTTACACGAAGTAGTCTTGCAGTGTACATAGAGCCTGTACTGCTTTTTATCAAGTCGATAAAAATCGATTGTCATTGCTAGCTTTTCGCTACTTCTAGAAAGCCTTTCATGTCATTAAAAAACAAGCCGCACAAAAAGCCATTAATCAAACAGGTGACTCTTGGCGGACACAGATAGATTAAAAATCAACTTCCAAAGAACGTCTATTTCTCTGTGGTGGAATATCAACCGAAAATACATGCAAAAAGGATGTTCGGACCGTATTTATAGTAAACATGAAACATGAAGGATATAAAGCAAAACAAATATTTTTAATGAAATTTACTATTTTTGTTGGGGATAAACCACAATTTCATTTTAAAATTAAGTTTATTTGACGCCAGAAAAATATTTTAGAAACAAATATTGATGAAGAAGGTATAGTTTCGTTTATACTTTTTAATATTAGTAGACAAAAAAATTCATATTGCAAGTTCCAAGCTCATTAAAACAATGGTTAACCAAATAAAAAGCCTTGAGAACTTGCTTACTTTCATTTATTCAATACCCTTTAAAGTCAATCTTCTTCTTCTAAATGTGCATATCTTCTAGAGATGTTGGGGACCATATTGAGCTATCTTATTCTATAAGAAAGAGCATTCTGTAAGAAAGTTAACATCAACAAAAAAGAATTCAAGGCAACCACAAGACAATGCAGAAGTTAGAATGGCGACCTATTAACAACCAGTAAAAAAGTATTGAATAGTTTGTAACGATATTCTGATCGTTTAACAGTTCAAACCGTGGGAGTGTCGATATTCGCGCATCCGCTTCTACGACGAGACGACGAAGTGGGATTCGGAGCGGCTATTCTAGCGCTCTAGGCTCCCTGACTCGCTGGTGTAATGAACCTGCGAGCCGACCCGGACAGAGAGATTTCCGTATTGACGATCATACTCTGTCCTTAACTAAGCAGAACCCATTGGTATTGTGAATTTAACGTTACTGTTGATCTGCACAACCAAATATTTTGTTTGGGAGTGCGTTCGGAGCTTCCGCTGAATTGAGGTGGAAGCGAGTATAAGGATTCAGACGTAGACATAGAAGATATTTTATTTTTATTTATTGTATATACGTTAAATTAATAGATTTATTTTTATTTCTATCCTGTTTTTTACTGAGTCTGTCGTCTCGAACGAGCTACCCACACAAACTGGCGCACGAGCAAAATTAATAACATGCCGACAGATAAAAGCACAGACTCAGTAACAGGTACGTCGTGGATAAACCGCCTTTGCAAAAAGGAAATGCAGAGCGAAGCTGAAAAATGCGGCTTAAATCCCAAGTGAACCGTTAACGAATTGAGATCACGACTCAGAACCTATTTTAAAAATCGCAAGGAAACGACAGGAACAATCCCAAAAGAAAAAACTTCTAAGGGAACAGAATCCGACACACTGACCCAGGAAATTTCGGTCATCCGAAGACAATTACATGAATTAACAATAACAAAATGGGGGAACCAGAATTGCTAAATCAAGTACGAAAGTAGAACACACACTTCGACAAGAAACATTCGGATGCAATAATAGACGAATGAGAATAGACGAATTAAGCTTGAAATACTTTAAGAAGGGTGGAATACTTTAAGCAGGCACTTAATATAGAGGAAGAAGAAGAAAACCTGGAAGACGAAAGAGATGTGGTAAGGGAAATAGACTAGAGGGAAGAGTAACCACCAACGATTCTTGAAATTAAAGATGCAGTTAACAAGCTAGACAAATACAAATCACCGGGAATAGAGAATCCCCCAGCTGAACTATATAAAGAAGCGGGCCATATAAAATATTATCTAAATGCAGCGTATAAAATATTTTCCACAGTACTATGTCATCGTATGGCACCATATGCAGTAGGAAAATACCAGGCTGGTTTCAGAGGTGGTAAATCGACAATTCATCTGATTGCAACTCTGGAACAAATTTTGGAAAAACACTGGAATATGGCATTGATACGCTGACACGGGGGGTCGGGGGTACTGTTGTCGATCCTATGGCACGGGGAAGCCGGGGGAACGATTTTGGCTGGCATATCCTAATCGCTTACTAAAGATGGTGGAAGATTATAAAAAAGACGTGTTTTTTGGTACTAATGTAATGTAAATAAACAATACTTGTAAATGTCTGTATTTTTTTTTGTTTAATATAAAAGATATGTTTATTTCTCCTACGCATTTGAACGCGACCAGTAATTTGGATTCAAAATAGCTGCCATCATCTAGCGGTTAGTAGGTAATGTAGATTCCTCTACGGCAAGTAAATTAAATGCGCGCGGTGGGGCAACTATTGTAGGTAAACTTCTGGTGAGGGGCTAATTTTGTGTCTATACCTTTCCCATTCTGTATCTATGACAGTACCACCCTGTCCCCCCGGCCAAAACAGTATTACCCATAGATGCGCGAAACCCGTTGCGCATACGGTTCCAACCGCCACGGCTGATAATCGGGTCCAACGCATCCGTGACGTCAGAGTTCAAAAGTCAAAGTGTCTTGAAAAGTGTCTATTCCTGCCTAAATCCTGATATACTGGATATCCTGATATCCTTTATACCAAATGGCATCGATGTTCTGCTTCCTTTCTTTACTTGCGCATATGAGTCTGCCACGCACATTAATTCAACTAATTTTCTTAGTATTCCCATTTCTAACATTGCTATCCACAATTTGCTTCGTTTTATGGAATCATATGCTTGCTGGAAATTTATGAAAATTTGGTGCAATATTTGTCGGATGGTAAATACTTGATGTATAGTTGACCTTCCAGTACGAAAGCCTCAGTGGTAGTCGCCTAGAATATCTTGCGAATATGGTATTAGTCTCTTTAGCACGATAATTCATAGCACTTTATATGATGTGCTAATAAGAGATATGTCTCTATAGTTTCGGAATTGTTCCTTATTTCCTTTCTTATATATGGGAATTATTACGCTTCCAGTTCATTCTCTAGGTATTTTCTGTTGTTGCCGTACTCTCAAAATGATGTCATACAATTTTTGGTGTAAAAGGTTTCCTCCTCTTTTTAACAACTTTCCATTTATGCCATTATTTCCTGGTGCTTTATGGTCTTTTAGAGACGCAAGCGCCTTCTTTACTTCCTCAAGTGTTGGTGCTAGTATTTCGATATCTGCAGAATAAAACATAATATCGGCTTCCTCCGTCTCACTTTCAATATTTAGTAAATTCCGAAAGTATTCCTTCCATCGTTCGACAATTTCCGTTTCTATCATTTTAAGTTCACCTGCTTCATTTCTCATAGGCTGTGTTACTCCAACACTTGCACCTTTTCTGACTGAATTCAGTTTACTAAATAATTTCCTTACTTGATTTCTCTCGCCACTTCTGTCCATTTCTCGGAATTTCTGTTCTAGGTAGCTCCTCTTTTTAGTTCTGAATAGTCGCCTTTTTTGGGCTCTTGTTCTATTAAAATCTGCTTTGTTCTTATCTGTGAGGTTTTGTAGCCTTTGCCATCTTTTTGTTGTTTTTATTTCCAGAATTTCCTCACATGCTTTATCAAACCATTTCCGTTTTGGATAAGTCTTCTGTTTTCCAATGGTTTCCTTGGCTACTTGTTCTATAACTGATGCCACTTGCTGCCATGCTTGTTCTAACTCTACATTATGCTCTTCCTCTCACAGCAATTGGAATCTGTTGCTTATTGCTACTGGATAATCCAGTTCTTTTTTTCGTATTTGTAGTGCTTCTATGTTCCATATTTCTCTTTTTTCTTGTTGTTCCAGTTTCTGTATTAATAATCGCGTTCCTAACTTAGATTTCAATAGAAAGTGATCGCTATCGCTGTCAGCTCCTCTTATACTTCGCGAGAATTAATAAGGCTACTAGAGTGTCTTATGTCAATAAGGACATGAGCTATTTGATTTCGTGTTCTTCCATCATTTGAAACCTATGTGACCTTGTAAATGTCCTTTCTCTCGAATAGGGTGGATTTAACGATCATGTTATTCTTCTTCTTCTTTGGGTGCCGTGTCCGTATTCAGACGTTGGCCGTCATCATGTTTACAATTTCCTGAAACCTTTCTCTGTCGGCTGCTGCGCGAAATAATTCTTCTACTGTGAAACCACACCATTGTCTAATATTACGCAGCCATGAAAGTTTCTTTCGACCAATCCATCTCTTTCCTTCCACTTTTCCTTGTATAATAAGGCGAAGTAAATGGTATTTGGGTCCTCTAATTATATGACCGAAGTATTCTGTTTTTCTCCTCTTTATGATGTTTATGAGCAGACGTTCTGAGTTGATCATTTGAAGAACATCTTCATTGGAAGTGTGCAAAACCCACGATATCTTTAGAATTCGTCTATAGCACCACATTTCGAATGCTTCTAACTTGTTTAGCATTGTGGTTTTTAACGTCCATGTCTCACAACCATACAATACGATCGACCACACATAACATTTCAGGACCTTCTTACGAATGTTCATTGACAGGTTTCTGTTGCATAAAACTGGTTTCCAGGTCATAAAAGCCTTACGTGATATTTCGATCCTGGATATTATCTCTTCATCAGAGTCACAATTTACATTTAACCAGCTGCCAAGGTATTTGAAATGATTTACCCTTTCTATCTCTTCTCCATTAAGAGAAAGCAGACCTTGATCTATATGGATCTTTCCAATTGCCATCCACTTTGTCTTTGAAATGTTGATTTTTAGGCCTCTCCGATAACTTGCTTCACTGACTAGATTTAGTAATGATCATGTTATTAGATATTGCGAATTTTGTTAGCCAGTGTCCATTATCATTTGATGTGTGGTGCAAGTTACGCTTACCAATTACTTCTCTTAAATAATCTTCCTTACCTAGTTTAGCAGTGCAATCTCCCATCACTTTTTTGACGTCGTGCTTTGGAGCAGCTTTATACTGTTGGTCTAATAATTAATAAAATTCATCCTTCCTATCTTCTTCGGCATTGCTGTTGGGGCATATATTGAGAATATTGTTAGATTGACCCACTTACCCTTGCGTCTAATATAAAAGATTCGTTCGTTTATTGGCTTGAAATCTATCACCGCTGATTTTAGTTTTTTTGAAATGACAAAGTCACATCCGTATTCATATCTATTCTCACTACTTGACCAAAAGACTATAGTATCTTTCATTTCCAGAATTCCCGTTGCTGTCCACTTTATTTCCTGTATTGTTGTTATATCCATGTTATATTTTTGTAGTTGTCTAATGGCTCTCGTCGCTATCCCAGGTCTGTGCCAACTTAACACATTCCACGTTCCTATGAAAATGTCTTTATTTCGTTGCGAATGTCGTCCTTTCCATATTTATTCTTTTTTTACTGTCTTTTACGGGCATGCAAATTGGCCGAATCCTACCTTGGGTGTAAATTGGTTATTCTGCGCCATAGTCTGCTCGTCAAGCTGCATTAAGTCTTACACATTTTATGTCGTGAGCATACTTCTAACTCTGGTTACATTTCCTTCTATTCCTGTTGCATTTTGTCACATATTTTTACTACATTGGCGCTCAATTAGCACCAATTTCTCTTTCTTACTTTATTTCTTTTCTCTTTTTAATATAATTAATTTATTTACCGCTATAAGTAGTTTCAATGATATTGAAATGTTGAACGTTTTTTTATTTTGCTACCCTGTATAATTGTACAAAACAATTTTCAAAATAGAATCATTTGCAATGGATGTTTGGATTTCTATGTCAATTAGTATATTTTAAGTAAATTTTCTAACCAAAACAAATCTCCGTAAGAAGTTTTCTTGAGAAACTTCCTTGATAACTTTACACATGATCGATTTTTACGCTTTATCAAATTGACCCGCCTTGTATCTTCCAATTACTGATTCTACCTGAGGTATAAAGCTAATAAGGATAATTAGTCAAGTAAGGTTATGCTCCAAATCCAGTCTTAAGCCAACTTATAATTGAAGCACATAATCAATCACAATGGGATTTAGACAATGTGGAGCTCGATTAGAGCTTGGTTGGCTGGATATTGTTAAGAATTTATTACGAAAATGAGTTAGGCCAATACTAAGACAATATGAGTTTGTTTTTTGTTTACAACTTGCATATACTTAACCTGCATATAAATATAAATGTAAATCCAACCCTGTCAATAGAAACAGTAATCAACAAAAAAACATTTTTTGAACGGAGTTACCATTACGGTCGAAATATTAGGCCATTTTACAAATATCTCCATGTCAAAATGTATATTATATATGATTTCGTCCTCCGAGTAAAATATTTTATTGTTTACGTTCAAAATTACATGTCATTTAAAAAAGAACGAGTTCATGAATTATTTCTATTTATCACCCTAGCTCTTGCGTCGCATTTTCCCCAACCGAATCTACAGTAAAGATAAGTCACCCGCTTTTATTTTCGGAAAAGTGGAAAAGTAGGTTGATCAACATATTTTTCAATGGCGTTGGTGGATTTCCAGCGATGGTATTTCTTTGCTTGAACAAAGTCACTTAGTTTTACTAGTGGTTGAAGAGGTGCATGTTTGGGGAGAAGTTTTTTGAGTTTAAGGAGGACAGTTTGTTTAAAATTTTAAATTCTAGAGAGAGGAATATACAGGTGAAAACAATTTTATCGTAAAGAATTCTTCTTTGCCTCTTTACAATCAATTATGCTTGTTGATTAGTGGATTTATACCTAGTACTTCTTCTGTGTATTAATTTAATCTCTTGCTACTTTCTTTCCTTTGATCTCCTTCATTCTACTCATGTGAATATTCCATTATTTTTTGTTTAGTATCCAAATCATTTATACCATGTATGTTACATTTCCATCTGTTCTCTTTACTGTTCCTTCGGTCTAGTTACATTAAGAGTGTATTACATTAAAAATGTTTACAATTTATAATAAGTTGTATGGCAATAAGGTCTGTTTTAAGTTTCGGTAATAGAAGAACTTATTTTGAGTGTGTCTTATTTTGATCTCTTGAAATGAGCAGACCAATCGCCGATAGACCATATTTATTAAGAATTATAATTTGGATTCTTTTGAGAATTATTTGTATTGGGGTTTATTATATGGACCATATTATGGAGTGAGCTGTAGATTATAGTATGGAATATAAGGTTTAGCTTTTGTTCGCTGTAGCCGTGTTTTGCATATGGAACAATACTTTTCACGTGTATTTTCTCCATGGATCTTCAGGAGGTTGTAGATAAAGTTTACACAGCTATAAGCTATTTAAAATATCAAAAAGGTGGATCTACAGGTTAGTGACCTTTTATGTAGAACTTTTAGTGATAATATTAATAGTAATGGTTATACTGTCTACTTGTTACTTGTTAGACTAGTTGAATCAGCTTGCGACCAGCTGTATAAAGTTTCATACTCGTGAAAAATGAAGGACATCCCATATTTAGTGTAAGATATACTAGTTTATAGCACTTGTAGCGACTGATTTATTTGAAAAAACGTAATAAATTTCAGAATTATTAACTTATTAACATTTATTAGAAATTGGTAGCCAATATGTGAACGACAACTTACCTTTAATTGATGAATTTTTCAGTTTTTCCGTACCAGTTTTTCCTGAAACAACAAAATGAAAGTAAAATATTTTAAAAAGAGGTAAATAGGTAATTACTGATTTTAGACTAACATATGGAACTAGAAGATTTACTTTATATTTAAAAATATATATATTTTTTTGTGCTGCAAAATAAATTATGTGCTGCATGTATTAGTCCTGGGAGACGTGTAACCAGGTTAAATGGCTTAGTGCATCGCTTCTTCGCGCGTGGTGTTTTCATCCATCTAGTGGTTTTATCATTTTCAAAGTAAAATAAATTCGTCGTGTAAATCTGATTCTTCCTCTGTACCACTCTTTTCAGTATCAGAGTCACCAATTCTTTTATCCGTTGGTTGATCTTCTGCATCTGTATCCGGTTCATCCTCGAAATCTTCCTCTTGGTTAGGGGCATCTTTATTTTCGTCCTCTTCCAACATAAATTTTCTTGCTGAAGATATTTTTCATCATTAGAATTATTTAGGTTATAAATGAAACCGTATTAGAAATTGCATTCCTCCGACGAGAATATTATGTTCACCGACGAAGCAACTTTTACCAGACGAGGGGTTTTTAATTGGCGAAATAGTCATTATTGGAAAGAAGAAAACCCGCATGCTATCAGAGCTAGACATTTTCAGCATGAGTTTAAATTGAATATTTGGTGTGGCATTATAGGCGACCAACTACTAGGGTCTTATGTTCTCTATGTGATATTTTAGATGATCTGTCACTGGATATAAAAAGAAAAATGTGGTTTATGCAGAATGGAGCGCCACCTCATTTTTCATTAGCTATTAGAAATCATCTTAATGACGTATTTCCTCAACGATGGATTGGCAGAGGCAGTGATTTTCAATGGCCACCAAGAAGTCCTAAGTAGAACCCGCTAGATTTTTATTTTTGGGGACATATAAAGTCCTTAGTTTATGCCAATGAAATTAATACACGAAACGAACTTTGAGGATACATTTAAAATGCAGCTAATATTATAAGGGGACAGGATAATATTTTTTAAAGTCCGAAAATCCTTTATAAAAAGAATTAGAAAAGGCATAGAAATCGGAGAAGACCATGTAGAACATTTAGTTTGAGTTTTTTGTGACTTCTTTGAAGTTAAAGTGTGTTTAGTTTTGATTTATCGTCAAAACGGAAACCTTACGTTAGTTGCAACTTTGTTTATTAGTTTGGTATTTGATAGTGGAATTGTAAATAAAATACTATTTCTTGTCTAAGATTATGCCTCTGTACCAATTTTGATAGCAATTTATAAATATACAGGATAACTATTAGCAAAAAACTAAAAACAAAAATTAGCTTTAACACTAACAGTATCTTTTTTCTCAGCAACATTTTATTAAGGCAAAGACTATAAGAGATGCCGAGTTACACAATAGGGGAACAATCTTTAATAAATCAACGCAGATTATGGCTTACGCTAACGATCTGGATTTGATTGCACGTACTACACGAGGACTTAAAGAGAAGACTTCCACCTTCTTGAGAGCCGCACAAAATATGGGCCTTAAAATAAACGAGGAAAAAACCAAAATGTTAGCATCTATTCCAAATAACAGAGATAGAGCTAGAAACGCCGAACAAAACTTCAGTATAGACCAATATAATTTTGAGGTAGTAAATAAGTTTACATAGTTGGGTTCTCTCATAACAAACGATAATGACACATCTGAAGAAGTTAAACGGAGGGTACTGCTAGCAAACAAATGTTATTTTGGACTAAGCAAGCAGCTAAAAAACAGAAATTTAAGCCAGAAAACCAAACTAATAATATATTGAACACTCATCCTACCAGTGCTGACATATGGGTCAGAAACATGGACCATCTCCAAAACAGACGCAAATCTTCTGCTCGTCTTCGAAAGGAAGATACTAAGAAGAATAATGGGCGCATTCTGTGAGAATGGTATTTGGAGAAGGCGATATAATTTCGAATTGTACGAGAAGTATAAAAAAATAGTAAATGGTAGAGATGTAATATCCTTCATAAAAATAGGTAGGCTTAGATGGGCTGGACATGTGTCAATAGCAAATGAAAATTACCCACCCAGACGAACTCTATTATCGGTCCCAGTGGGAAATAGGAGTAGAGGCAGACCACGACTGAGATGGAGGGACGGTGTGGTCGAGGACGCAAGGAAAATCGGCGCAGCAAATAGGCAACGGTTGGCGATGAACAGAAACGACTGGCGAAATAGACTGGGGAAGGTCAAGGCTCAACTAGAGCTGTAGCACCACTGATGATGATGAGTTTATTAAGGCATATTTTGGTCCAAATAACCTGTCCTTAATCTATGTCCCAATAGTTATGACCACCCTGTATATTTTTGCTACAACTTTTGTCATTTTTCAAATATTTTTGGAATAATTTATTGTAATTTTTGAAAATATGTATATTAAATATCTCCCTTACCTCGTATATTCTACATTTGAAAATTATTAAAATTGTTAGCCTGATTTTTGTAGTGGCTGCGTTGTTAAAATCCGGGCACAGACACACAAACACACACAATTAAAACGTTAATTACTAGAAAAATATCGTTTTGAAAATGTAACATTTTAAAACGTGTGTTGGCCTTTTTACTTTTAATTTGAAAAGAGCAATTGTTTCGCATATTTCTGTATTTGTTCTGTAGTTGTTGGATCGGTAATGGACGAATATGTTTGTGGTTCATAGATTTTATATCAAAAATTGAGGTTAGCGTTGACAGAGCAATTTTAATGAAATACAACACATCTCCTAATTTATTATAGAAGGATTTTCGTTAATTATTACTAATCTTATTTTTTTTCTACTCCAATGCTGTTATAACTTCTACCCCGCTCCTGTTTATTCTGTCTATCGGGAATTATATAACCTTCATTTCTTGTGTGACTGTGACCTACATATCACAATATATATCTTTTACCTAGTGCTTTTGTTCTTTGTTCTTTCCAACTTACTTCAGTTGTTAGAGACGAATATGCTACTGCACCTACTGAACCATTGCTAAAAATGTCAATTTTTGGATACCAAAAAATATGCAAAAAGTTTGCCACTCCTACCCTTGAGCTTTCTCCTAAAGCCCCCTTCGTAGGGAGCGAAAAACGCCAGACAGCATTCCATCTTGTCTTCGCTTTTCCGCTACCTTTACTTCCGTCAACTTCTTACAGCTCTATCCTTCTTCCCACGTGGCTTTCATTTCTACGTGACCAAATCATTGGAGTCTTTGTTCTTGAATATTTTTGAGACTGTAGTCACCCCTAAGCAAGTCGTTACTGGTTCTGCCTCTTCTAGTCTTATCCAACATCCACTGTAACATTTTCATTTCAGTTACTTTTATCTTCTTTTCCTGCATCTTCTTTACAGGCCACAGTTCACCGCTGTACACCAACGCAAGTCTCACCACACTATTGTATATATTTCCTAACAGCCTTTCAAATAAAGTAAATTTCTATAAAGTTGTAAAATTAATAAACGTTGCGATTTTTTCCGTGCGATTCTCATGAGATCAATCAAATTTATCACTTCCATTAACCGGCCACTATGAAATTTCCATTATTATAGATTAATCTTGAAAACCTATAGCTTGAATGTTTAATTTTGAATTTTGGCAAGAAATATAAGGCATTTAAATTATGCCAAAAAAAAGCTGAATTTAAATTTTCATATTATTACAAACGATTTAAAACCTGTTATTTTCTAAAACTCTTTATTTTCGATTACACAAGTATGTTTTTCAAAACTACACAACTTTTCCTATAAATTTCACCTAATCCCGTTTTCATGGAAGCATTTACCGTGATCTGCAATTGTTTGGTATGTAAAAAAGGGTAACGCTCCTTTCACACACTAAGAATTTGAACGTTCGGTGGTTTTGGCGTTCGGTAGGTTTGACGCACGTTCAGACTTGATTGTGCTTTCACACAAGGCGTCACGGCTGCCGTACTTCAGTTTTAACCAAGTCGTTTACCCTATAACACTAAATATAATTTCGTAAATTAAAAGGTGTAGTGTAGATATGCTTTACTTTGCAATGCATAATGTATGTCTGAATTGTCAATATAAATGAGTCAGATAAAATTAAATTATTAGAATAATTTTTCACTATGTAACAAAAAACAAAATTTGTTTAATTTACTGTTTGTATTTTGAGAACGATTTCCGAAGTGGAAATTGAAACGTCAATAAACGCATTTTTACATTTAATTGTGGCTTATTCCCCGTTAAATAGTAATTAATTTATGTTGTCTTAGTGTTGCATTATAAAATTTGGGCTAAAAGGAATTAAGCTACACAAGGATATGTAATATTATGAAAAAAGAATATCATTTTTTATTTATCCTAGTGTTACACTCAACAGAAGGGTTTATTTCAAATCATTTGACATGAATATCACAAAAGTCATTTTTTAATATAATTCAACGTTAATTGCAACTCTGTAAAATAAAATTATAATATAAAATTTTAATTGTGTTGTTATCAGAAATATGAATAATTTTGATGTACTTACCAAATGCGTTTTTTTTATTATCACCTAGTTCCTCAAATTCACTGTAAAGTGCACTATACACCTCATTCCAAGCATTTCTCGTCAAATTTCTATCTTTATATATTTCTACTGTTTTGTCCCAAAGAACAGGTCTCGCTTCAACCAATGTTATTAATATTTCACTATCAATTTCAGACATCATATTTATCACCTACTTTAAACAGCTGCAAAGTGTAAATAAAAATATATACCAAACAACCCAGCAAGGTACCTTCGTGCGACGAATGACCGTATCATGTGAAAGGATGCATTTAGTCACGTATACTACTAGGGTCGTAAGCACGACACGGCGCCGTCTGTTTGTAGTGGCAGTGGACGGCCTGCACACGGCGATTTCACCGAACGTTTCAACCGCCGTGTAATGTGAAAGGTACCATGCTATTGCTTGAGCCACTATTGGAATATCATCGTGCGTTCAAACCCTCGCACGTTCAAATTCTTAGTGTGTGAAAGGAGCGTTAACAGTCTCAATTCGCCGCTCAAACTGCGATTTTGACGATTTTCTAATAAATTATCATTGGCGCATCCACCAAATCTCAAGTTTCAATAAATCGGTTGAAAAATCGTACAACTTGGGAAAAGCAAGACGGATGTACATGTTGGCGTGTACAAAGGGTGTACAATTTTGACGTGTCAAGTGTCATGTGACAGCATGTAGCAAATACAATCAAATGATATACAAAATAACAAACATGGCATCGTGTCTGATGTCGTATACGTGACCACATACGCTGTTTTGCAGCAACCATGAAAACTCTACAGCGAACGTTCAATGGAAGTGATTAATTTTACTAATCTCATAACTCTCGTAAGAATCTTAAAAAATGGCAAAAGTTCTTGGATGGCACCGAGACTTGAACTCTGAAACTTGCTACAATTGTTATTGAACACTATTAAAATAAGAAACAATTTCATACCTGAGAAGTTTTTAGATAAGACCGGTACAGAATTCGTTAGCATATCATGAAACAATCGAGGGCTGCCGAGGAATTGGAATCAAAAAATAAATGTTTTTTAACCATACTATTGTTTCCAGCAGTATTTTTTTTTTTCGAATTGGCTCGTTATTTCTTTAGTCACCAGCATACAAAGTGTCAGTGCATCGTGATAATACAGTTACCATATAAGAAAAATAAGAAGAAAGAAGCCAAAACGGTCAAGTTGTAAAGGTTTTTATAAAGGGATCACCTCTACAGGTTAATTGGTTTTTCACATTTAAACTTATTTGTTTTCGAAATTTCTGATTATTGAAAAATTTTTAACATGTTTCAATTAATGTTAATGTATTATTTACTCACCCTTATGTACATTTTTTCTTGTACAATTTATCGAACAAATGAAAGAGGATTGACTCTCATTCCTTTAAATTATTCAAATATTCTAAATGTAAAAAAACATGAAACACCGTCATAGATAATGCCGTTCATAAACACAACACACGTTAGCCTTTCTTTAGAATCTGCATATTATAGTGGAATCCTTATTATAATCATGCACAGTGACAGTGATAGGACATCAAAGTCACTATGGTCTATTAAAACGTAAGTTGGAAAAACATCTTATTGAAAAGGCTTTCTACTCGGTTGAGTTCTTTTTCACACATATTTCGAAATATGTGTCTCGACTTCCAGTGGTCATTGACACAGGTACAATTTCCATTTATATTTACGTTTTTAATACTTTGACATTTGGGACAATATTACCTACAGTATACTTTTTTTAAATTAAATTGTATAGCTTTGTGTTTCTTAAAAAGTTTAATACATTCTTGTAGTTGACGCTGTTTGAAATAAGAATGTCTCTTGGGTTGTTACTATGATTATATTTATTTCTGGCCATTAGGTGGTATTGACAGTCAAGAAGTACGTGTTGTACAAAACTCGTGGTGTTGCAGTACTTGCACAAAGTCTGATTACTGGAATTCATTAGGTTCATGTGTAAGGCATGTGTATCCCATTCTTAATCTCCAAATAATAGATTGTCTTTTCTTTTCATTGGTGGGAGCTGGTGGTAGATAATGTTTGGTTGGAGAACGGTTAACTTGGTATTGCTTCTTTTTTAATTATCATTCCAAATGCCCATTATTTTTTATTTTAGTGTTCTTTTTATAGTGCGCGCAAGCACTCTTGACCATGGAGCTGCGCGAAGGCGGAGTCAAATTCACGTAAAGGCAGAAAGGTACTATTGTAAATGGAATTATACAGTGCATAGTACAATGCGTTTCACACGGAAGTGGTGACTAAACCAAATTTCATCTACTGCGCCGTGGTCAAGAGTGCTTGCGCGCACTCTAAATCTAATGATATTTGAATCTTTGTTGTTAAGTTTAGAGAGCAGGCTTGTTTTGCTGCTAGATTGACATTTTCATTACACGGAATACCAATGTGTGATGACACCCACAAAATTGTTACTCTAATTCCATTAGTTTGAAGACGATTACATATATTCTGGATTTTTTGAACTATTGGGTAAATAGAATATAAGTTTCTTATGGAGTGTATCGATGATTCAAAATCAGTACAGATTGCTATAGTTTTATTTGCGTTAAGTGGATTAAGTATAAAAACTGCAATTGCTAGAAAGTAAAAATCGGTTAACAGTAGTTGTAGCCGTTGTACTAGCACAGCCAACACCTTCTTCACTCTTAAATGCGTCTGAGTAAAGGATTTTATCAAAGTTGCATTGATGTAGTAGTTTACGGGAACTTTGTTTGATTATGGAAGGTGATATTTTATTTAATATATTTCTATAATTCGATATTAAGATTGGAAAGTTTACATATTCATGGAGGAGTTTGGGAAACCCTGATAGGGCTGGTGGACAACAGATTGATATTATCTTAATAAGTAATTAACATTTGTATAGTGGACGGTACTATTTAAGAATTATTAGTAGATGATAATTGTCTATTAAAGATGAGATTTCTTGTTTTTGGGATTTACTAAAAATCTAGTGAAAGTCTCTGTGAGTGCTTTGCACCGGACTGGATCTAAATGCTCCTAGACAGAGTCGAGAAGCCTATAAGAAGAAGAGAAGTATCTTGGACTATATTTAGTGAACGTAGTAGTGATTACTTGAGGACATGTAGAGTATACTACCATAGTCAAGATTGGAGCGGGAAAGAGCTCGGTATATTTTTAGTAGTGTTTCTTCATCGGCTTTCCAACTATAACGAGCTAGTGATTTAAAGAGTTTTTAAAATTTAGTTTGGTAGGTATGTAACTATATATTTTAACATTATCTCAATATTAAAGTAATCATGTCTACTTTTTTTTATTTTTAAAGCTTTTGAATTATATGAAATACACATAAATATACGCATATAAATGATTTAACTAAGTGAGAAAATATTTTCTAATGTCTCAAAAACGTTGCGAAAAGCAAACTATTCATCATCGAGGATTTGTTAGCATTTCCTTCTACTTCGGCCATTTATAATTTGGAGAAAGAGTATCATAGTAAGGCTCACAAGACTCATGACTTTGTTATCGATGCAGTTTCTCTGTTTTTTGGACAATTGTATAAATATATAAGTAAGCTATTTCTCTGCGTATCATATTGGTTTTATAAATTTCATTGCAAGTTTGACCATAATATAAATGAACTTTGAAATTAAGGCTATTATCGAGCACAAGTTAATTAAATCTAGCCCAAGTACTTTCGCTTAAAATAGCATATTCAGGGGCATTTCGTCAAAATGTGAACTATCCGGCAAGCGTAGAATGTGGAAACATTAAAAATAACATAAAATTGTACAAAACACTACACTAAAACGAGGACAAACAGTTTAAAATTACTTAAAGATTCTACGCTACATTATCTGTCAGTATCTAGAGGGATAATCTGTTGATTTAATTAACTTGTGCTCGATAATAGCCTTATTTTCAAAGTTCATTTATTCGAGCATTTAACCTCATTTCATTCATAATATAAATGTTGTCTTTGTCTAGTAATTTGAATGCAACAGACATGTTATCTGGATCTGGTGCTCTTTTTAATATTTCCTGTAATTATTTCTCACTGACGATCATTTCTGGACCTTCTTATATGCTTTCTGTTCTTGACTCTATAAACTGTTCCCTCATGTAAAAACTTAGGATTTCTTGCTCCTTAATAATGTCATAATCAAAGAGTTCCATTTCTTTACACTTTTCTTTTATCTAGTTGTAACAACTTTAGCCCGTATATTGTGACAATTAATTCACAAAACACAAAAGACAAATCAGACTAAATAGAGATTTGATACTTCTCTGAGGTAGGTTAGAACTCAAAGAGGGGGATCATAGTATTCTGGCCTACAATGGTAAAGATTTTAAAGGTAAGCAGCTCAATATATGTACATTGTAGACCTTTTGAATGTAACATTGCTATATTTTGTGGTTCTTAATATCTTTCTTGATTTTCCTGTTTATACTCTTATATGTATCAGAGTTGTTTGTAGTTGTCTTCTTATCTTCATTAAGTGTAATAATATGTCTTTTTTGATGTTATACTCATTTTAGAAGATTTAAAATCTTATTTTTTAGATCATTGTATGACTGTTGACATTTTCATTTATAGAAAGCGGCTATTTTTGAGTTCTTCGTTCTAAATTGATTCTAGACTTATTTTCTTGTTACATGTTTTTCAATGTTCGTTCCAAAATTCCGGAACATTAGAACTTCCGGAACATTTAGAAACTTAGAAAATTAGAACTTTGATCTATAAAGGTGGATTGATATACAACTAGCCTTTGATAGAAAAAAAACAAGCTTTTAGGAATTAAATCGATTTATTTTTCAACATAGTCATTTTTAGCTCGATACACTTGGTAAGACGATATTCCAATTTTTTTATCACATCCGAATAGTATTTTTGCTCGATCTCTTCAAAATAGGTCGAAGGTTCAGCGAGGACTTCATCATTTGTTGATGAAGATGACGTCAAGATGTGGAGAATACGTTCCACCAATTTATAGCCTAATTCGTGTAATTTTGCCATGGCGACTGCCGATTGGTGAGTCGGTGCATTGTCTTGGTGAAAGAGCACTTTTTTGCGTTCCAAACCAGGGCGTTTTCGACGCTATTCGGCATCGAATCGATTCAATAATGCTGCGTAGTACTCACCATTGATTATTTTTTCTTTTTCCAAGTAGTCGTTGTGGATGATGCCCTTCGCATCCCAAAAAACAGTCGCCATGACTTTGCCGGCCGGATGTGCACTCTTTGTGTTCTTCGGTTGCCCTTCGCCGTGGTTGCGCCACTGTTTCGACTGTTCTTTGATTTCTGGTGTATAATAATGCACCCAGGTTTTACCAACGGTGATAAATTGATGAAAAATCCCTTCGGATCGCGCCGTATTATCGCCAAAGGCGTCTCCGAAGTGGTCACACGTTTTTACATTTGATCGATTGTCACCAAACGCGGCACTCATCGCGCGAATAGCTTTTTCATGTCCAAATGATGGTGAATGATATTGTTTACGCATTCGTAGAAAATGTTTAGGACCTCTATTAACTCGCGGAGACTTCATCCGGGACGCTCATCATCAAAAACGCTCGTACGGCCACGAACAAATTCAGCTTTCCAAAATTTTACTGTTGCTAACGAAGGTGCAACCTCACCATTAACTTCGTCCAGGTCGGCTTTGATTTGCACATTCGTTTTACCCTTTTTATGGAGGAACTTAATCACCGAACGATACTCGACTTTTTCCATTTCTCCGGAAACATTAAATTTACTTGCTTTTGATGGCTGTAAAAACCAATTTCATTGTTTTTAAAACTTAAAATTTTTATATAATATTAGTATCTGTTCGCCATCATTTGTCCTCTTATACCTTTTAGAAGTCAAAAATCATTATAAAATTTTTTTCAGCCGTTTTTTTTACTGGCTTAGCAAGCAAGAGGAACAACATGAGCTGAAGCAATAAATCTAAGAGGCGATAAGAAAAAATGGACAAAATATGTATAGGAACTATATAAAAACACACTGATGTGAAATTTTGACATTCCTTACTGTAAGGAAATGTCATTTCCTTACTGTAAGAAAATGATATTTCCGTACAGTTGTTAGTGTTCTACATAAATGATAGAAAACACATTGCTTATAAGGAATTAATTTATATTTTTAAAACATCAAGTCATTGCTGAATACATTTTTAAGATCAATTTGTTATATTTACAGTAATTTGACAGTTAGTAAAATTATTGAACATTGGAGGAACACTCTTAGAACTATGAGAAACATTTTGGACAACATGCAGGGTGGAAGTGTCATTTTGTTGAATATTTTGTACTGTGAAAATTTTATTTGCCACCTCAACCTTATTGTTAAGCGATTCTTCGATATATCCTTCAGCAACGTTTGATGACTTCCATCCGCCATGCCTCTTTAAACTAGTTATGTCGGCACCAGAGTCAACCAATATTGTTGCAGAAGACCGACGAAAGCAGTGACCAGTATATTCTGTCGGATTTACCAAGTTCAAATAAGTAGCAATTATTTTGGGCATTTTTCTAAATTGATGAATTCCTACCACTTGTCTACAACCCTTTCCGCTTTGATATTTAAAGAAAAATCGGTCACTGTTCATATTTTCTGGTCTTAACGAAACATACTTTCGATAAACATTCAAGTAGATCTGATTAATTACAAATGATCTTGGTTTTTTTGTTTTCGAATCAGGTATGCTGATTAAAAGCTTAGATTCTAAGTCTTCTATATCGTGTACAGTCATTCGGACTAACTCATCCATTCTACAGGCCCCAGAAATACCAAATATTACAGCCACCTAAAAAATAAATAAAGCTATAATCTAAATAGAAATTAAAACCTTGTAAATTACCTTAATCATTAAATTTTCTTTATCTGGAGCTTCCTGGATAAATTTTTCAATTTCTTCCTTCGTTAAAATCTTAGATTTCTTTGCCCTATAACCTTGAGCTTGCCGTTTCAATAAAGAACAAAGTTTTGATTATGTAGATATATCTACATTGTGTTTAAGTGCAAGGGTTGACTTCAGCATTGAATAATTGGCCCATAATGTTGAAGATTTCATCTTTAAACAAAGGTCTAGGAAGTATGCCATTACAACATTTTCTGAGAAAGAACTCGTATTTTTACTCATGCGATAATCCATAAAACGTCTGTATGCATTTTCGTACTTTTCTCTTGATTTCTTTGGCAATAATTCTAATGAAGCAGTATTCATTGCCTCAACCAGCTCTGGAGGAGTCCCAGGAATGGAAATTTCATCATCACTTATCATTTTACTTTCGAGAACACCAGCAATTAAATTTATAAGCGTCAAGTTTGACAATTCAACCTCAATACGTTTCCATAGTAACCCAAGTAATTTTATTAGGAATTTCAAAGCACCATTTATTTGGAAATAAAACTATCGCGTTTTTTTTAAATCAATCAATATCTGTCGAATTTTAAACAATTTGCGTTTGTTGCTAAGTCTGACTCTGTGTTGCTAAGTCTCGGCTTGCGCCTCGACTTAGCAATCTTCACAGTCGTCCAGGAATGTTAAGCTTTTCCTACCCGGTAAACAATGTACTATTTTTTTATTTAGAAATTACAGCCGAATCCACCATAACGGTTATTGTAATTTGCACTATATTATTTATTTCAAGTTTCTCAAGCTTGCTTGTAAGGATCTCGTAATAACTTTTTTTACTTTTAGTGTGTGATTTTTTCTTTTATTGTCTTTAATATTGTTCTCAACCCTTTTGTTAATATTTCGTAAACGTTTTCCACTAATACCCTTTTGTTCGTCAGATCTGTTATTATTATTATTTTTAATGTAGTTAGTTTCTGTACTAGAACATAAATGTTTTATTGGATGTAACATTGTTTTTAATTCGTTTTAAGTATACCACCGTATTTAACCAGTAAGCAAAGTGGAGTTAAAAAACTCCATTATAATTTTAAATTGCCGTCTAATCTTTCTGAAGCTTTCTTATTACAAAAAATGTTTTATCTCGTCCGCCACACCAGCTCGTCTATTCCCAATACAATCAACTTACCCGAAAATGTTTCGGAAAGTTTGCAACAAAGCAAAATCCAATTTTTTATTCTTCTAGACACCTACAGTCGTTTAATTTTTTATTAAAATTGACTAAGGAATTCCTGGAGAAGACGTGGGCGGACGTATCTCGGCTATAAACAACTCCTAGCCAGACCTTATCACGTTGAAGGCGTACAACATATAAACAGATTCCAGGAAGTTATCTACACGAGCGGGAAAGCAATCGAGAACTGTGAAAACTAATTTTATTCGTCATATTCGTTACAACTTAAAAAAGATTTGTTCTGTAAAATTATTTTTTCCTCGTCCCTTATTTTTATTATCTAGGTATACATCGGTATACATAAAACGAGAAATCGGTAAAGTTATTATAAAAAACGAGAGAGCAAATATTTATACTACTGAATAGAAAGAGAGAGAAAAGAAAGACTACTACTTTTTGAAGAAAATATAGTAAAAAACGAAACTGGGAGTAAAGGAATTAATAAATTATTAAAGAAATTAAAATGAAATAATTATTTAAATATAAATTAATAAAAATGTGACGTTTATAACGTTACAAAGCAAGAGAAAGTATACTCTGATTTGGACATTATAGAGCTGATGTCCTACCATGAAATGTCCTTAGACCAGTTCTCTACATTTTATACATCAACGATTTTACTGAGCTAAATCAAAAGACTATTGCACATTCGTTAATAACATGATAATTACTTGAGTTGGAAATAATTATGAAGGTCTATGATTACTTTCTTCTTCTTCTTCCGATGCAAATCCACTAATGGATGTTATTATTATTATTATTATTATTTACAATAGATTTGAGCAGGGGTTGCAAAACCCATATGCCCATGTGACTACAATGTTATATAGTGTACAATTAAATTGTTACATTACAGTAGTTACATATTAAGCACTAACTAACTAAATGAATATACAATAACATAGGTAATAGCAAGTGTTTAGTACAAATTAAATGTTCAACTATGGAACAAAAGGTCATCCAGTTTATTTTTGAAAATATTGACAGATGGAGCATCTATGATCTCAGCCGGAAGGCTATTCCATATCGAGAACACTCGATTACAGAGAAAAAATTGTCTGGTTGTTGTTAAAAAAGTTTCCTTTTTAAACTTAAGTTTGTGGCCACGAAGACGATTGTCATTGTCTATTATGAACATATTCCCCAAATTTCCAAAGTTGTATTTTACTATCCGAAACGTAATAATTAAATCGCCTCGAAGTCGACGTTGTTCAAATGTAGTGAGATTGGCCATATTCAGTCTTTCTGTATACATAGGTCTTGAGCGACCAAAAGACATCCTGGTGCACTGCCGCTGTACGTTTTCGAGAATATTACGATCGCGCACTAATACTGGACACCAAACAGTTCCGCAATATTCCAGAACTGGACGAATGTACAGTTTATACAGATGAATTGAGCTCATAAATGACATTTTCGCAAACGTTTTATTTAGTAGATATAATTTACTGTTAGCTTTTTTAGAAATATGCAAAATGTGTTCCGACCAACTTAGATTGTTATTAATTATAACGCCTAGATCATTATGCGATTTCACTGTTTTTAACACGCGCCCATTAATAGAGTAAGGAAGACACGGATTATTTTTACCCATGTGAAGAACTACACATTTTTCCACATTAAGAGGCAGCATCCAGGTAGAGCACCATTCCGATATGCAATCAAGGTCATCTTGTAGTAACTGGAAATTTACGGAGGGATCGGAAAATAGCTTCGTGTCGTCTGCATAGAAAGCATTGTTGCATTTAATATGAAATTGTAGATCACTTGAGTATGCTATGAATAAGAGTGGGCCCAAAACTGATCCTTGCGGTACCCCACTTAAAACCGTTCTCTCAACTGAGAAAGAGTCCCCAACTCTAACACAAAATTTTCTATGTGTTAAATACGCGTCGATCCATTTCAGTAGTTGACCACGGATACCAAGGTGTTCCAATTTATGTAATAGTCTTCGTTTTGGAACTCTATCGAAAGCTTTAGCAAAATCGAGGTATATAATGTCCACCGGGGCTTTTCTGTCTAATGCTCTTGACCATTCATTGACACACCAGAGAAGATTTGTCATTGTAGAACGTCCTTTGACAAACCCATGCTGCTGTTCTGGTATAACCAGTTCATTTTGCAGAAAATCAGAAATTGTCTCGGCAATAATAGTTTCCATTATCTTAGATATTATAGGTGTTAAGCTGATAGGACGATAGTTATTAGGATCTAGTTTGTTCCCTTTTTTAAAGATCGGTGTTACAGATGCGGTTTTCCATATAGGAGGCAAAATATGTGTGGTGAATGATAGGGACATAATCACATATAGTGGATAAGCTAAAGCATCAGAACATTTCTTTAAAAATAAAGAAGATATTAAGTCGAGACCAGGAGACGAATTATTTTTTAGGCTTTGAAGATGATGTTTAACTTTTTCAGGAGTAATGATTATATTTTCAAGAGAAGAAGAAACTCGTGACGAAGTAATATTAGGGAACTGATAATTAGTGGGTTCAACAGAGAAAACCTTGAAGAAAGTACTGGCGAGAAGTTCGGCATTCTCATAGTTATTTTGGGATATATCCCCATTATCATTTTCCAGTAAAGGTATAGAAACTTTTGTTGTCAACGAAGATCTAATATACTTGTGCAATTTTTTACAGTTATTACTGATGGCTATACTCTCTTCGTAGGCAACACGAGCTTCATGTAAAGATTTCTTTAAATCTCTGGCAAAGCCTCGATGAATTTGTAAATCCTCTATGCGATGTGTACGTCTATATTTGTTCCACAACTTTCTTTTATACTTGATCAGATATATTAATTCCCCATTAATCCAAGGTTTTATGTTATTTTTGTATATGGTTTTTTTGAGGGTATTTTGGTTTTTGCATAAATTAACAACCTGTAAGAACTTATTCCAGAATACAACTGGATTCCTTATGTCGCCGAAAACATCATTCCAATCAATGTCGGTCAGTTGGCGATTTGCATTTTCAAAATCAATTATTTCATATACCGTTTTATTAACATTAGGATTAGGAGTACAGTACTGTAAGTTAAACTGAATATGAAACGTTA
Organism: Diabrotica balteata; assembly: GCA_918026665.1. Classification (NCBI taxonomy): domain Eukaryota; kingdom Metazoa; phylum Arthropoda; class Insecta; order Coleoptera; family Chrysomelidae; genus Diabrotica; species Diabrotica balteata. The sequence goes on along the minus strand of OU898278.1, from coordinate 175,599,226 downwards.
TGACTGCATGATCTGAGTTACCTACTGGAGAGCTTATTAAGGGATGTGTTAATAAATGGGGATCATTAGAGAATACCAAGTCCAAAATAGATGGTAAATTATTGATTCTGAAACGAGTCGGCTCCGTTATGAATTGATGTAAATTAGAATTTAGTACAAAATCTGTAAATGCGTTTTTGGAAGTTGTTAAGCCACTAGGTGGATCAGTTATAGGCCACGAAATGTCTCTAAAATTAAAGTCTCCAATAACAATTAAATTCTCTAGCCTAGACAGTTCATCAAGTGATGCGATAAGGGACTCATCATCTGCTAATCTAGAATCACCAGGCCGATAAACGCATACTAGGTGAAAAACAAAAGAGTTTTTATGACATATTTTTAAGCCAAGAAGTTCCATATTAGGGACAGTAATATCAAGAGATTTAACAGAGAAATTATTAGTAATTTCTGAAGACAAGTAGATACAAGTTCCTCCTCCAAGCCGATTACGACGATCACACCTATAAAGGGAATAATTATCAATGTTATAAAGGGAGTCAGGATCATTTGGTGTTAACCATGTTTCAGTGATAAGAATTATTTGAGGATTTAGGTTTTGAATGTTGCATAAAAATTCATTAAATTTGGAATTTAAAGTAGCTAGATTAGTATAGAAACAGAGCCAATTATGAAAACCTGAAATATCAGAATTAGTGACGAAAGTTTACAATTTTCGGGACACCTTGTATATATTTTATGACTGACGCGATTTCATCTGGTCCAGGTGCATTATTGTTTTTTGAATTTAATATTGCCTTTTCTATCTCCTTTTTGGTGATTAAAAGGCCAGTCAGCTGGTCGTCTGTATAAACTTCACTCATGGTTACCTTACTTTACCTTAACTCTACATTGTTGTGAAAACGACTATAATAGTTTTATGACGTCATAGTTAGGGCATAAGTAAAATATCAATATCATACGTTGTTATTTTCATTAAACAGTTATTTACATTAAAAAATAAATATTTTTCAACAGGAATATTAAATATTTTCGAACAAAATAAAAACAAACACACCTTGTTTAAATCAACACGAAAAATAAGCGTGTACATTATTTTGCAGTTTTTGTAGGCTTATATGGATATTTTTTTGTACATAAATACGGTATATTTTCGTATCAATTCAACACACAACAACAATAAAATCCTTAGCTCAATATTTATGGATACGGTAAAATATGTATCCAGTTCCAGGGCGACCAACCCACCTGTTTCCTGTTTTTGAGGAAATACCACTTCCTTGAAATGGAATAATGTCAGCAACATAGGTCGAAAACCATCGTAAATATTTCATGCAAATTATGTAGTTCTGATTCATTAGAAGAAATGTCTGTGTTTTTGAATATTGAATAATTTCAATTAGAATGTCTTTCTACTCCTACATGTAAATAATTTAAAAGATATATTCCCCTCCATCTCCTCCTTGGATCATCGCTCACCAACTTCGATAAAAATAAATATCCGAAAGAGATCATTAGAAATTCATTTAAAGACATTACAAAAACAAATAATTACGACCTAATATTATACACGGATGCCTCAAAAAATGACACAGGAATAGGCTATTCTGTTACAACCTCTCATTCACTATTAAGTCATCACTTGTAACATCCGTCAGCAGCGTTCATATTGGCGAATTATTTAGTATATTGCAAGCTTTTAACCATATATCTCCACCTAATAAGCAGGTTGCCATATGCACAGACTCTTTACCATTCTATCAAAAATATATTTACCGAGCATCCAATCGTCCAAAAGATCCAGAGACTCTTACGAAATTATCTTGTCCCAAAATATAACAGTTACCATAATTTGGCTGCCATCTCATATTGGTATAGAAGGCAATGAAACTGCAGATCACTATGCTAAACTTACTACAGCATCACCGGAATCACCGATAAAATTCAAATTTGTAAGGACCTAAAATCATATACTAAAAGAAGAACCAGACTCCTTTGGCAGCAGCATTGGAACTCTAACCGTTCGATCTTACACGAAACACAACCGTCAATAACCAGTCAGCCTACATTTGACTATTCAAACCTCTCAAGACGAGATCTCATTGTAATAAGACGACTTCGGATAGGACATTCAAAACTCACACACGGCTACCTAATGTCCTCTAGCATCCGTCCCTCCTGTCAAAGCTGCCAATCATATTTGACAATCAAACATATTCTCACTGAATGCCATCAATATTCGGCCAGAAGATTACAATACAAACTCAAAAGTGAAGTACGACATATCCTAAACAACCCTGACCAAATAAAAGCTATGCTACAATTCCTTAGAGATGAACACTTTATATCAAAAAATATAATTAGATTTTGACATTGTGTAACATATTATTATCATTCCGTATTATTGTAACATACTCTTAGTGTAACACTTAATGTTTGTGTAATGAAAATTCATGTTATAGTACCTGTGTAAGTGGCCATAGTAGCCGAGGACGTTAAAGTTGAAATAAAAAAAAAACAAAAAAAAATTAAAAGAGAGGTGATTGTCCAAAACCAAACTAAAATGTTTTTATGTATATTCGAACATGTTTGGATATGAAACTGACCAATTAGATTGATCTGATTTGGTGATTTTGGCAGTTTTTTAGTATAATATTAGTATAATAAGCTTTTCATGAGGACATCGTTTATGGCCTAACCGGAATTTGTTTAATATGGTTTGTTACTTTTTGTTCTTTTATTTTGTAACCCTTTTCGGTCAATTTTTCGTTGTTTTTGTTGGGATTGACTGAAGTTCTTGAATTTCGGAGTTAATCCACTAGTGTATATCTTTGCCGTAAATCGGTTTTACTAACTCTACATAGCACATTGACGTTACCGTTTATTTTAGTTTCTCAAGATCCGGCCCTCCTTTCGACATTTTTTGTTTCATGGCAAACTTTTTAACCACGGGACTATGATCAAATCTAATATCAGAACCAGTATATTTTCTTCCCCCTTCGATTCTATTTCTATATCGTTTGTCAATCAGTATATAGTCCAATATAGTTCTAGTCCAACCAGTCTATATCATATCAACTATCCACAAACAGGGCAGCAAGGATTAGTGTGACAATTACAGAGAAATTGCGGAAAACAGCATAATAAGTAGACTGTATGGGAAATTTATTAAGAACAAAATAGAAAATGACTAGAGGTAATGAAGCAGAGGAGCAAGCTAGTTTTAGAGCTGAGCGATCAACAGTGGGCGACTACGAACTGCCCCACGAACTACCTGGGGTCTTTAATCCAAAGTACCTACTGCCCTATCGCCGAGAAAGTTGGGGATTAAGTCTTAATGATCGGAAATTCCAAATTTGATCACAGTTGAAAGTAAGAATATAAATATTTTCAGTTATTCACTTCAGTTGCAAGTATTACGGTATAGTTTTGTGTTCAACATTTAAATGGCGAATCCAACGACTATGTTTAGTCAAAGGGGAGAACTGTTATTAATAATTAATGAATATAAATATTCAAAAGCCCATGTCTCCAAAGATGGAAAAGTTAGATGGCGATGCATCAAAAATAGAACAAAATAGAAAATGACTATAGAGATTACGAAGCAGAGGAGCAAGCTAGTTTTAGAGCTGGGCAATCAACAGTGGGCGACTACGAACTGCCCCACAAACTACCCGAGGCCTTTAATCCGAAGTACCTACTGCCCCATCGCCGAGAAAGTTGGGGATTAAGTCTTAATGATCGGAAATTCCAAATTTGATCACAGTTGAAAGTAAGAATATAAATATTTTCAGTTATTCACTTCAGTTGCAAGTATTACGGTATAGTTTTGTGTTCAACATTTAAATGGCGAATCCAACGACTATGTTTAGTCAAAGGGGAGAACTGTTATTAATAATTAATGAATATAAATATTCAAAAGCCCATGTCTCCAAAGATGGAAAAGTTAGATGGCGATGCATCAAAAAGGCTGTCAACAAAAAGTGTACACAAAGGAAGGTGATGAAAATTATGTTATTCTTGAAAAAGCATCGGAGCATAATCATGCTCCAGATATCCACGTAGACCGGCAAATTTTTAGTAATTCTACAAAGAGAAAAGCTGTAGAAGATATATGTGAAAAACCTTTTAAGATTGTCCACAAGGAATTGAGAAAGGAAAAATTCAGCAATTTACCGCTGACGACGAAAGACATTTCTTGCGTTCGAAGAAATATCTATGCTACAAGACGAAAATCCACACCATCATTGCCCAAGTCACAGGAGGAAGTTCTACAAGTGTTGGTGAACTTAAATTTAAAAACAAATACAGGTGAAAACTTTTTATTATCTACGAAAAATAATTCCGCAATTTTTAGTTGTTTCACAAATCTTTACTTTTTGTGTAATGTAGATTCTTTGTATGTAGATGGAACTTTTTAATACTGTTCTAAATATTTTTGTCAGATGTTTACTATACATGGCTACAAAAATGGTTTTTATGTTCCTCTAGTATTTTGTTTGTTACCAAATAAATCACAGCAATCGTACAAAAGTACTTTTGATACATTAATAACAATATGTACAGATTTGAATTTAAATTTCAAACCGAAGCGAATAATTTCTGATTTTGAAATAGCAATTCAAAATGCAGCCAAGTTAGTGTGGCCCGACATTATTATTTTTTGTTGCAAATTTCATTTAACACAAAATTGGTACCGAAAAATTCAAAATTTAGGTTTGTCCTCGGAATATAAAAATCAAACTGTTTGGAAATTGGAAAATATTTAAAATTGTTTTTCGGCATTCCTTATTTACATCCAAATGATGTTGGTGACTTTTTTTCTGATGAACTTTTTAATATTATGCCAGAAGATGACAGAGTTTTGCAATTTTGTGATTACCTAGTTGATAATTATTTAACAGAAGATTCAACATTTGTACCTTACATATGGACTTCAAATTCATCATCTCTTATATTTACTACAAACGCATGTGAATCATTTCACTCGAAATTTAACGAATGTTTTTATAAATTACATCCTGACATATTTAAATTTACACACATTTTGTAATTTTCAAGCAAAAGTATATGTGAAAATTAGAACTGCACATAGATTCGAAAAAAACTTGATAAAACGGCAAAAAGAAAAGTTGATTTTATTGAAAATAGGCTAAATGAATATTACGTTAATCAAAACATTACTAAATTGGACTTCATTAAGTCAGTTTGCAATTATTATGCAGCTAACTTTTAAAATCTAAAATAAAGTGTTCACATTTACTTATTTGAATCACTAGTCTGACATTAGAATTAAGCATATTGTTATTGTTTAACTGTAGTTTTTGTTATTGTATATAAGTTAATATAGATTTATAAATAAACTTTATTCGATTACTTCTATTTGCATGGAAATTTCTCTCAATGACGAGACTACACTGTACACCTTATGTTTCTTCTTCTTCTTCTTCTTCTGGTAGCACTACAACCCTAAGTGGGTCTTGGCTGACTGGACAACCTGCTTCCATCTCGAACGGTCGTCCATGATGTTTAAGTCAGTGGGTAGCCCCATTGTTCTCAAATCTGACCATATATTATCTCTCCATCGCATTCGTGGACGTCCTAAGGGCCTTCTCCCTGTCGGGACTTCTTCCCAGATTAACTTGGTAAGGCGGTTATTAGGGAGCCTATGAACATGGCCAGCCCATCTTAGACGTTGGGATTTAATCTCTTGGACTACGACGCTAGCACTATACATTTGTTTGACCTCGGCATTTGTTCTCATTCGGTATTGGTTATTATTCGGATCGTGATAGGGACCGAAGATCTTTCTGAGGATTTTTCTCTCAAAGCATCTGAGTTTACTTTCCATTACATTTGTCAGCGTTCACGTCTCACACCCATACATGAGCACCGGTCTAATTACTGTTTTATATATCCTGATTTTTTATGTTCGTGTTAGGCTCTTGGATTTAATAGTGTTGTGGAGGCTATACATACATCTGTTTGCTGCCTGAATTCTCCCTTTTATCTCTTCCGTGATATCGTTATCTGTGGTGATAGTCGCTCCGAGATATTTAAAACTCTCCTCTCTTTCAAAGTTATAGGGGTTTATTGTTACATTTTGTCCTATTCTATCTTATGTTTCGCTGATGACCAAATACTGATTGCTCAGGATCATGGCGACTTGAGTTTCATGACTCAGAAGCTAATAGAAGACAAATGGGGTCTCGAAGTCAACATTAATAAAACTGAAGCCATGTGTATGGGACAAAGGACAAAGAAGTCCATTATATTGGACGATGGGGTAGAAATCAGACAATGTGATGAATACAAGTACCTGGGTATGAAGATAACTCAAGATGGAACACTCAATGATGCTATAAAAGACAGAAACATACAGGGTAGAAAAGCCATATCCATGGTGAACGGCATTCTGTGGGACCAAATAATATCTAAATCGAACAAACAACTCATATACAACACTATACTTAAAAGTGTAATCACATATGGCAGTGAAGTTTGGCCAATGAAACAAAGAACAGAGAAACTGTTACTAGCAACAGAAATGGACTTCTGGAGAAGAGCAGAAGGCAAATCAAGAAGAGATCGGATACCAAATGAGAGAATACGAGAAATGATGGGAGTCGAGCATATAATAGTTGATGATATAAAAACAAAACAGTTAATATGGTACGGCCATGTACAGAGAATGCCAGATGATAGGATTCCGAAACAGATTTTGACGTGGACACCACAAGGAAGAAGAAAAAGAGGAAGGTCGAGAAAAAGAAGGAGAGAGCGAATTGAAAAAGAACTAGAAGAAAGAGAAATATCTCCAGGCCTATGGCTAAATAGGGAAGAATGGCGGTTATGAGTCGGAAGGCATCGAAGAACGCTGTAAACCGATAGTAGTAGTAGTAGTTGTCAACCAGTATATAGGCAATTTACCATGAAACTTTCGTCGTTACAGAACTGTACTTAACATGCTCAACTGCACCTAAATATCTTAAAATTATTAAAAACATTTTCCCCCTGTTTTGCTAAATTGGATCGCCAATAAAATATTTTCAAATTTGCTTTATTATATACCGTATTTAAATTAGAAATACTCATCTCCATGGCATGTCTGTCCAACGGTAAATAAATTTTTAAAATTAATAACCAACGTTTTCATATGTTCTGCTTTTAATTACGGTATGCAAATCAAAACTCGTGTAAAATAATTTAGTAGTATATTGGCAAAAGGTTCTGCTTTATTTTAACGTGTTCATTAAAATACCGACAATGTGTGTGTTTGTGTGTGTATACGGGTACATTTATGTAATGAAAAAGGTTCATAAATTACGGGAAAAATCCATATAATCATATTTAATGTTAGAAATATAGTAATAATTGGATGAATCATTAATAAAGATTACGTTATATACGATTATAAATTATATATTAAGTTATTATTGAACACAGTATGAAAGATGGAAATAAACAGAAATTAATTGATATATTTTTTTTAAATCACCTTTGAAATATCAAATAGAATATTAGTAAGCAGAGCCAATAAAAAGATAATTGGAGTAAACTTTCCTTTGGTAGGAAGATTAGTCACTATCAGACAGAAAATTCCAAATAATAATTATTATAATAACAACAAGTGTCAAATAACTGTCAAAGTGTGGATACGTATTTTTAATACTCTCTACATTTTAAAGTTTATTTCATTGAATTTAAAGCAATACTGAGTAATTTAAAATTAATTTTATTCGGCTAGTTTTTTAAATTGTAGTGTTTAATAAAAACATACTCGCATAGTGCTCAAAAATGTGTTAGCGTCCCCTATGGGGACTGGAATTGACTCAAGGACGCTTTTAAGTGCCTCTAACAATATTGTTAGGTCATCTGAAGTAATGGAGCCTGAAGAAAACGTGGTACCGTTAAAAAATAGAGGATTTAACGTAAATTCAGATAAGTATAATCTTGAAAATATTTTTGTGTATATTGAAAGGATAGATAACACCGATCTTGGTCGCTTACATCCAATTACAATAGGCCATATTTTGTACAAAAAATTAGGAATTTCCAATATAATTCAAGTAAGGGCAATTGGTAGAAACAGAATTAAGGTAGTAGTAGCTTCTATACATGATGCAAATAATCTTATAAATAATAGTAAACTAAAGGAAGAAAATTTAAAAGCCTTTATTCCCGGTCACTTATTAGAAAGCAAGGGTTTAATTCGGGATATTGATACTCAATTTGATACTGTATATTTACAGGAAAATATTGAATCTCCTTCACGTATATTAAATATTAAACGTATGAATAGAAAAGTTGAAAAAAATGGTACAATTGAGTATGTTGCAAAACGAACTGTTATTGTAGCTTTTGAAGGTAATATACTGCCTCAGTATGTTATTATAAATAGAGTTTTTTGTCCAGTCGAACAATTTGTAGGTAGGGTTACTCAGTGTTACAGGTGTTTGAGATACGGTCACATTTCAAAACAGTGTAGAAGTTCTCAAAATCTATGTATTCGATGTGGAAAGAATAAAGACGAAAATCATTCTTGCGAAAATTCAGAGATTAGTTGCATTCATTGTAAGAGTACTGCACATGTTTCGGTTTCAAAAAGTTGTCCTTCTTATCAAAAACAACAAAAAATTAAAAATATTATGATTAAAAATAAAATTTCCTTTATCGAAGCCAAGGAAATTAATGAAAACTCGTATTCAGAGGCCCTAGGCCAAAATAAGTTCTCAATTTTAGCGAACTACGATAAAAATTTTCCTGATATTACACAAAATAAAATGTCCCTAACATCTGCGCAATCTACTTCTAATGCAACTACGAGTACCAATTTTAATCCAACTTTTCGCCAAAACTCGAACAATTACTCAGTTCCTAACAAAAAGAGGAAAGCCAATTCTTCTCCTACTGTATCTTCTAACTCTGTTCAGCCACCTCCCATGTTTAACTTCAGATTTGGACCATCTCAACCTCTACCTGCTAATCCACCCCGTTCCACTTCCCATAGTGGAAAAAGGGAAAACCAAGATATTGCTCGAGCTATGACTAACTTTGTAATTAGTTTTTTAAAAAATATACGTACATTGGACGATTTGAAATCATTAGATAATGAAATAATAAATCATGAAATTACTTCTGTATTGGAGGGTACAAAAAAGGTTACATAATTTTCACTCTCTTAAATAGATTAAAAATCATGCAATGGAATTGTAGATCTGCTGTCGCCAACAAAAACAGTTTAACACATTTTTTAAATGAAAATGATATTGATGTTGCCTTGTTGAGTGAGACATGGTTTAAACCCGATAAACAATATAACTTTAAGGGTTATAAGATTATTCGTCGCGACCGATATGATGGTTACGCGGGAGTGGCTATACTTATAAAATCAATTCTTCTTTTTCAAGAAATTTGTATTACACAAAATTTTAATGACGATATACTTGTTTGTGGAATCACGTTAAAATTTAATAACTCTGATATTAATTTTGCTTCAATTTATAGACCTCCAGATATTCGATCGACTTCCAAAGATTGGTGTCAAATTTTTGAACAATTTAATTTTCCTTGCATTATAGGTGGTGATATGAATGCGCATAACAGTTTGTGGGGTTCACTTAAGAATGATGGCATTGGGCACCAACTTATTAATGCCATTGATACTCTTGATTTAGTTGTTCTTAATAATGGCAACGCAACTTGTCTGACCCGCCCGGATGTGAAACAATCTAGTGTTGATATTACGTTGTGTTCTCCTGATTTAGCAAAAGAAATTACTTGGGACGTCTTGGATGATACACTGGGATCGAATCATTATGTAGTTCTCATGAATTTTTCTTCTGTTATTTCTCGTAATGAATACATTCTTCCAAAGTCCAAATGGAATGTTAATAAAGCTAATTGGACCCAATACTCTGATCTAATTGAACAAAACTTTCTTAACTATTCGGACAGCTTGTCTACCTCAGAGAAATATGACTTCCTAGTGGAAAGTATTAATAATGCATCTTCTCAATCCATTCCGACATATAAACCCTTTAAAATTATTAAACGACCACCTCCTCCGTGGTGGGATTTCGAATGTGAACAAGTTGTTTCTGACAGGAAAGATGCTTTAAGAACATATAAAAATAACTC